>JARHVA010000263.1:2235000-2802500 GCA_037957365.1 Torreya grandis | reverse complement strand
CGTCTTGGAAGTGGTCGAGGTCGGAGGAGATAGGCATGATCTCCAATGGTTGGTGGTCGATGGATGGATGAATGGACGAAAGGATGCGGCCGAGCTAACCCCAGAAGACCCCATGTCAACTGAGTGCTGCCTACATAGCCCTGGTGATAGGGCCTTAGGCCGATGTAGTTCTCCCTAGAAGGGAGGAAGGGTCAAAAGGGATGGTGAGGAAAAAAAGATGTTGCAGCCTTTTCCAAATGGTGTATTCTGCAACATTGGTTGAGGGGTTTTTCATCCCTAGCAATATCCCATATGCGTGATGGATGTATGCTAAAAATGAATTGAGGTCTATTTATGCTTCAGCAAGTATTGGTTTATGCTTAACATAAATTGGGTCGACTCGATAGTTTCCATGTGTATTGGTGTCCATAGAAACTAGGGGGAACAGGGTAGGTCATGTTGATGGTCTGAAAAGAGAGTTGAGCTGAGTTGATCGACAAGTGATGAAGGTGAATGTGACCAAAGTGTAGAAGAAGTGAAAAGCATATTGCTCTTTCATTGACAAGGACCAAAAAGATAGCATGGATAGGGGTTATGAGAACCAAGAGCCCCATTCATGCGTGACGTCGTTGACCGTGGTTATGTTAGAGCGGTAATCGAATCACTGAGACATTAAAGTGAGCTCGCAGTCCCTTGAGTAGGTAATAGGAGGAGGAAAGAGGGTAACCCGTTTTAAGAGCAGAGATAACTTTGCCCCTTTTTATAGGAGACCCTGAGACAACTATAAGTCAAGTCCATGACTTTTTCAATTTTTTTTTTTTTTTTTTTTTTTTTTTTTTTTTTTTTTTTGCGCAGACTGATCAATGCGGGAAGCCTGCATAGAGATGTCATTTGCTGTAGTGGTCAGGTTGTGAAGTTGATCGATGCGGGAAGCTTCTAAAATAATGTTGTTTATTGCCAGAGTAGTCATAGCCATCCTTCGAGGGAGTGGTCTAGATTTTTGTTTAATATAAAGGCTTTTGAATAGCTGTCCTTCGAGGGAGCAGTCTATTTATTACAGCAATGATAGTACAGCTGTCCTTCGAGGGAGCAGTCTATTTTTTTTTTTTGATATTGATATAGTGACCATGGATATGTTTTGACATCTTGATTTGTTTTTATAGAAATGTGAGTCATGGACAAGACTGTAGAAGGTCAAGGGCTCCCTTTTATTAGGACAAAGGATCCATGTATCATAAAAGGGTTATAGGAGTTGTTAAGAGGAATAGGGTTGAAATGAAGTAGGATGAAGAGGATGGGGATTGCTCAAGGGATGAGCTCAAGTTAAGTGTCAAGTGGACGAATACTCGACTAGCAGTAGAACGGTCGCAGATGCAACGCATTAAGAGGCTCAGGTTCTGGGCGTCCATCAAGAGAAGACAGACGGTAAGTCCCTGATCCATACTTGTGCGTGATAATAAAAGGTCCGAGCCAATTAGGAGCAAACTTGCCTCGTTTACTTCGCTCCATATTGGTCACGTGTTGATTCTCTTTGAGGATAAGGTCTCTGATGTTGAAATCTCATTCTCGCAGATTTTTGTCGTAGATGCGCCTGATGCGATGTTGATAGACATGGAGATGATTAAGGGCAGCAAGACGGTGTTCGTCAAGTAACTCAAGTTGAGCTAAGCGATCTTGACAAAAGTCATCGTTGGAAAGGATATCATGTAGAGAAATGCGGAGAGACGGGATCTATACTTCGAGAGGTAAGACAGCCTCTATTCCGTACACAAGAGAAAAAGGGGTAGCACCCGTAGAGGTTCGGATGCTAGTGCGGTAAGCCCACAAAGCGAAGGGAATGTGAATGTGCCAATCCTTGCCTGTGCCACTGACCACTTTCATGAGAATTTTGGTGAGAATTTTGTTGGAAGCCTCGGCCTGCCCATTTGCTTGTGGGTAGTAAGGCGAAGAGAAACTGAGTTTGATGCCGAAGGAGTCGCATAGCTTTTGGACAGTTTTGTTTTTGAAGGACTTGCCATTATCAGTGATGATTTTATGAGGGACACTGAAACGACAGATGATGTGGGTGTTGATGAAGTCGATGATCTTGTCAGCTTTTGTGGAGACGAGAGGAATGGCTTCCACCCAGTGGCTGTGATGATAGATTGATGACGAAGAGACGAATGAGGGTTAATCTCACCAATGAGATCTAAACCCCACTGAGAGAAAGGCCAAAAATCCTGAGCAACTTGTAAGGCGTGACTGGGGAGATGAAGCAAGTTAGAGTGCTGCTGACACTTAATGCAACGCCGAACATAATTGCTACAGTCTTGATGAAGGGTAGGCCAATAATAGCCCAGACGAAGGATGCGCTTGGCAACCGAATTTCCACTGAAATGCCCGCCACAAATCCCATCGTGGACTTGCTGGATGGCGTGAGATGCTTCAGTGGAGGTGAGACAATGAAGAAGGAGGCCGTCGAAGCCTCGCTTATAGAGAAGACCCCCTAGCATGGTATAGCGAGCAGTACGCTTGATAAAAGCTCATCGTGCATTACTAGAGAGATTGGGAGGAATGATAGAGAGAGATAAGAAGTCCACAAGTTGCTTATACCAAGCATCTTGTGGGCTTGGGTCTATAGTGTTGACATGATGAATGTGAGGAGAGATATACGAAGGCAACGGCACATGACGCACCGTGACAAGAAGTCTGGATGCAGATGAGGAAGATGGGATATGAGAAGCGAGAGAAGCCATAGTGTCAGCAAACTTGTTCGTGGATCGAGGAATAGTCTGTAAGAGGAAATGGTCGAAAGATGCAAGGAGAATGTCAGCACGATTTTTATACCTTTGCAAAATTTCATTTTTACAGAGGTATGAACCGTTGACCTGATTAACGACGAGCTGCGAGTCACCGAAGATGTTGATGGACTTGATGCTGAGAGAGAGGGCGGTCTGAAGTCCCAAAATTAAGGCCTCGTATTCGGCCATATTATTGGTACAATCAAAGTCGAGTTTAAAAGACAAAGGCATGGGCTCCCCTTCGAGTGGGATGAGAATGACCCCAGCACCTCCACCTAGTTGACATTTGGATCCGTCAAAGAACATAGTCATCTGATAGGTGGTGTCATCGGAGGAAAGCGCAGTGATAGACTCGTCAGGGAATTCACACTGTGAAGGTTGAGTGTCAGGAAGAGGGGCATCGACTAGTTGATCAGCGATGGTTTGCCCCTTGATAGATTTCTGCTGGATGAATTCGAGATCGAACTCAGCAAGCAGTATGAGCCACCGAGCCATACGTTGATTCTGATATGGCTTGGAGTGCATATATTTGAGAGGGTCGGTGTGGGTGATGACAAAGGTTTTGTGACTGAGAAGATAGTGGCGAAACTTAGTAGCAGCAAAGACTAATGTCAAACAGAGTTTCTCGATATGGGTATACCGAGTTTCATAGTCGACCAGTGTGCGGCTGATATAATAAATGGCTTGCTCACGGTGATGCTCGTCTCGGTGCGCGATCATGGCACCTAACGAATGGTGAGTGGCTGAGATATAAAGATAGAAGGGTTGGTCGTCTTTAGGTGGAATGAGAACTGGTGGAGAGACCAGATAGCGTTTTAAGGCTTCAAAAGCCTCTTGATAGTCCTTATCCCATGTAAAAATGATGTCCTTATTAAGGAGATGATGAAAAGGTTGGCAACGGTCATAAAGCTGCGAGATGAAGCGGCGAATGGACTGGAGCTTGCCTTGCAAACTGCGAAGCTGCTTGAGATTGGTCGGGGGAGGCATTTCGAGGATAGCGCGAATCTTGGCGGGATCTATCTCGATGCCACAGAAGGAAACGATGAAGCCGAGAAGCTTGCCAGAGAGGACCCCAAAGACACATTTCTTGGGGTTAAGACGGACATTGTACTGAAGAAGACGAGAAAAGATGATGTTGAGAATGGTCAGATGGTCACGGCGAAGCTTGGATTTGCCGAGAAGGTCATCCACATAATCCTCCATGATTTTGTGGAGGAGATCATGGAAAATGTAGGTCATGGCACGTTGATAAGTGGCACCTGCGTTCTTCAAGCCGAAAGGCATGACTCGATAGCAAAAAGTCCCCCATGGGGTGATGAAAGTAGTCTTGTGCTGATCTTCCGGAGCAATCAGGATTTGATTGTATCCTGAAAACCCGTCCATAAGAGATAGCATCTCATGGCCGGCCGTAAGATCAACGAGCTGGTCAATGTTAGGAAGAGGAAAGTCATCTTTAGGACAGGCTAGATTAAGGTCACGATAGTCTGTGTAGATCTGAATCCCCCCAGTTGCCTTGGTGACTGGGACGATGTTAGAGACCCACTGTGGATAATCGATAGGCTGGATGAAGGAGACAGAAAGGAGACGCTGAAGCTCCTCCTTGACAAGGAGGGCAACGCGAGGATGCATCTTTCGAAGCTTTTGCCTGACAGGCTTAGCCTCTGGTTTGGTGACAATGTTATGGGTAACGATGGTGGGGTCGATGCCAGGCATATCACTGTAAGTCCAGGCAAAGGCCTTGCTATGGTCGGAGAGAAAATGGGTATAGTCAAGCTGCTCCTGAGCATCTAAAGATTGGCCAATCTTTAAGACATGAGGAACATCAGAAGAAGGAAGGTTGATGTCAATGGCTGATTCATTTAACATAACCTGGGTCTCAGAAGGGAGGGAGCGCTGGATGAAAGAATCATCAGCACCCATGTAAGAAAGAATGACGTCATCGTCAACGCAGTGAACAGTGTGAATGGTTGCCGACTCATCTTCGATCATGGTGGGAAGAATGAGAGGGAGAGACTTGGATACCCCATTGAGCTGATAAGTCAAGGGGTCCAGGCGAATGGTGTTTATGGAAAAAAAAACTAGGAGGAATGGAAACCACTGACTCCGTAGGTGAAGGTGGCGAAATAGGCGAGTGTGGAGGAGATTGGTCAAGGATTGGTTCAGGATAAAGGTCTACAGGGTCTTGAGTGGGGTCGTGATATCCCAGACCATACCGTTTCTTGGCGTCGTCATCATTGAGCGGTTGGATAGGCTGATGGGAGCCCTGCTAATAGCGTCCAAAACCAAAACCCTTCCATGCACACCTGTAAAGGTAAGTATGTGCAAAGGTGGGGTTGCCAAGAAACGAAAAATCTGATGTCAAAGGTTGGGGTGAAGAAAGAGGATTACCGTCAGTAGGAGCTTGATTAAGCCCTCCATAGACGAGGTAGGTGCGGAGGTGAGGGGGACCATAAGGTATGATCATCCCGATCCGATGGTCGTAGCTGGGGCTGTGATGAAGGCGTCTATACTCTTGCGGAGTTTGGAACATGTCTAAAGCCAACAAGCGATACTCTCCCAATGAAAGTCTTTGAAAGACGTCTTCCATGGGATCTGTGGTTGTCGCTTGAAGGGGAGGTGTAAGGGTGACCGCCTGTTGCGAACTGGTTGAAGCTTCCGCGGATGGAGACGGTGCCGAGGTTGATGGCTTGATAGGAATGAGGACATCGTTTGGACGGTAGGTGGTATTGCATGTTTTGAAAGGCAAAGGGTCAGCGGGAATGGTGTGGACTTGTCCGTCATGCTCAAACTTCACACAACGGTGTAGGGTGGAGGGGACACAGGCCATGGCGCGGATCCAGGGTCGGCCCAGCAAGATGTTGTATTGGAACTCTCCTTCGATGATGTAGAAGAGCTCCGGGACTGTGCATGGACCAACGCAGATATGAAGGATAACTGTGCCAATGGTCATGGCAGTAGTGTCGTTGAAAGAGCGCAAGATCGAGTCAGTTTTGGAGACGCAATTCTTGGGAAGAGCCAACTGATCAAAGGCATGAGTGGAGATGATGTTGATGCTAGCGTCCCTGTCGATCATAACGCGTTTAATGCGTGTTCGATCGATGTAGGCAGTGATGAAGAGGGCGGCGTCCTGATCTTCCATGTTAGATGTAGGAATCTCAGAATCGCTGAATGTTATGGAGCCAACAGGGGCTAAGGAGTGGACAAGGGTAGCAAGTGGCTGAGGATCCTCAGGTTGGACCTCCGCTGCCTACAGGGCTTGGATGAGGGCCTGACGATGTTGAGGTGAGGTTTGGACGAGATCGTAGAGGGACATCTTCACAGGCGTCTGGTGAAGCTGTTTCAACATGGAGTCGTGGATTGGTCCAGAAGAGGAAGAAGAAGAAGAAGAGGGTTGAGGCACGCCAAGGATAGAAATCTTAGGCTTAGGCGGTTGAGGTGGATTGACAAAAGGGTAGGTCCAAGGAATGGCAGCTTTTTCTTTCGCCTTATCCTTTTGTGACCTAGTGGTGATGTGAATGGCATTGATTTCAAAGATGGGAGGTGAAGATGATGTAAGGGTTGTAACCGGTTGATGAGATGTGGATGGGTTTGAAGAGGTTGAAGGGTTGTGAGAAGGAGTCAGGAGGCGGTCGAAAGTGTCCTCAAAGAGAAGAGTGTCTTTCTCTAGATAACAGCGAATGACAGCCTTGAGGGCACAGCAAGTCTCAGTGTCATGTCCTGGTGTACGATGATATAATCAAATCTTCGTGCCGTCGAACCAGGAAGGTTTAGACCCGAGAGGTTAAAAGGGCTTGATGGGTGGAAGAGTTATGCTAGAAGTTTGCAAAAGTCATTGCAAGATCAAAGAGTATGAGCCCACTAAAGGGTCCATGCTCATCGATGTATGCGATGTCGGTGACTTTTGCTTGGGCGAAATGGGAGGAGGTTTTCGTACCACCTTCTGGGTTGATGGTGCGATGACAGGCGGAGTCGGTACACTCTTCGTGAGAGGTATCGCCCTTTTGGGAGAGGGTAGGCTAGCGGTAGGTAAAGGAAGCAAAGGAGGCAACCGGTTTTGGTTAGAGGTTGGAGCGGGAAGGACTCTGGTTAAGGTTGAAGGATGCGGGCCCAAAATGGAGGGCAATGGTGACGGAAGAGGAGGCGTTCGCCTCTGTGGTTTGGCAGTCTTTTGAGATTTAGATTGAAGACTACTATTAGTTGAAGTTTGGGTTAAGTCCACCTTCACTTGTGGATGAGTGAGGTTGGAGACGGGGCGAACGCCAAGTGATTTGATAGGTTTAGGCAGAGTAGATGAGGGTTTTGGTTTTGATGAAGTTGATGAAGATGTAGACGGTTTGGAAGTGGAGATCGGATTTTTGTTGATAGTCTTAGAAGGTTCCGCCATGGGTGGATTAGCGGTATGAGATGAGAGGGCCCGGGCTTGTTGAAGAGCTGTGAGACGGTCCCACAATCCCTGATGTTCCACTTTCCTAGAAGGGAGAAGTTCGAGTCTCTCCACTAGTCGGGAAAATGGCTGAGAAGATGCGGGATGAGGTTTAGGCTCTTGAGAAGATGCCAATGGTTGTGGGACTGAAAGTGAGACGGATGTAATAGTCTCGGGCTCAAAGCATGGTGAAGTTGTGACAGGTTCATGTTTGGTTGGAGATGAAGGAGAGATAGGTTCTTCTCTGGGTGGAGAAGAAATTGGTGAATGAAGCTCCTCAAGCGGGTAAAGGGCAGGGATGATAGTGCCCTCCACTTGTGGCCGAGGACTAGGAAAGGTTGGGTCCTCCATGGGCAGCAAGAAGGAAGAATGTGAAACTGGCGGTGCTGGTAAGGTCGAGGCGTCCTCCAAAATGAGAGAAGTTGAGGGAGAACTAGCCGGAGAAAGAGGTTCGTCCACTTGTGATGGACTGATGGATGAACTCACCTCTTGTAGTTGGTTAGAAATGAGGGTCGAGACTGTATTGACTGTTCGAATATTATGTTCATGGGTATTGTCAGTCAAGGTCTGGACATTGTTTTGGGTTGGTGGATGATTAGGGAATGGTTGTTTGAAGATATCGATACCCTGATTAGGAGGGGCGTTAGGATTGTCGAGGATGAGGTCACCCTTTTCCAACATGTCTTGAACTATGTTTTTAAGGGTTTTACAGTTGCCCGTGTCATGACCTTTAACACGGTGGTAGTGGCAGAAGTCATTCTCCCTATACCACGCAGGGATGGTGCGTGAGGGATCAAATTGTGGTGGAGGTCGGATCTGAGGGAGATTGATGGCCCCTTGTTTGATGAGTTTTTCCAGCACAGACGCGTATGATTCTCCAAGTGGAGTAAACTGTCGCTGTATGTATCTCTGCTGAAATTGACGAGTGGCGCTCATGGACGTGGATGGTTCAGGTTGATTAGTTGAAGGTGAAGAAGAGGAAGATTTAACAACCACAACATTTGCTGAAGCTTTAGATTTAGGATTGGACGAGGAGGGCTTAGAAGAAGGGTCATTGGTTTTGGAGTTGGGATTCTTACTCCGCAACTTGACTTTATTCTCCTCAATGGCACGTAATTCAAGTTTACGAGCCATCGTGAAGGCCTCGTCAAAAGTGCGGAAGGTTTGAACCCTCAAGGTAGAAGAAATATGTTTAGCACAGGCTTGAGAGAAAAGTTCAATAAGCTCAGGCTGAGGTAAAGAAAATGAAAGTTGATTGATAAGGCTCCTCCACCGAGTGACGAAATCAGCAATAGATTCATCCTCGAACTGGCGAATAGAATAGAGGTCTGTGATAGAGACCTTCTTGGTGATATTGATGGAGAAATGATCGAGGAAGAGCTGGGCCAACTGAGTGAATGTGAGGATGGAATGGCTGGGAAGAGAGCTGTACCAGTCAAATGCAGCACCTGAGAGGGACATGGGAAACGTGCATAAGAGCAACGCATCATCGTGGGCGATAAGGTAACAGGCATGTCTGAATGCCCGTAAATGTTGTTGTGGGTCTTCCTTACTCTGGAAACGAAAAAACTTAGGATGTTCCCACTGGTTGGGATATGGTCTGATGGGGACGGAAGGATGGATGGGCTCGTTACAGATTTGTTCGTAGGAGAGAGTGTTGCGTGAGCCGGTAATAGAGGTCTCTAGGTTGGACATTTTATCCATCAGCATCTTGATAATATCTACTGACGGATTGGCGGATGGAGCACCTCCTAGATTGTGAGGCACTTGAAAGAGGCTGGAAGAGGTATACGACGTAGTCAATTGTACCAATAAGGGCGCAACGTACGGATGACTAGTCGTAGGGACGGAAGAAGTGACTAAAGATGGTTGGATGGAAGATATGGCTAGGTTTGATGTTGTCATGGGAGGTTGGTTAGAGGTAACATGGGCTAATGGATGGGTAGCCACCCTAGTGTTGATAGGAGTAAGAGTGGGCAGAATAGAGACGAACAGGTTTTGAAAGGGGGTAGAAAGTGGTTGAGTGGACTGAGATTGATTGGGGGCTGAAACCCCGGTGAAAGTGGGCCCAACGACGGAAGGAGAGGCCACACTTGGATGGTTGGTGAAAGGTTGGTCATTGGTTGGGGCAACAGCCTGGGTGTCTAAGGGTTGGACTACGGACGTTGTTGATACGACTGCAGTTGCGAGGAGAGAAGTCGACATTCCATAAATTGGATTGCCAAAGGGGTCTCGCGTTTGGCTATTCGCGAGATAGTGTTACAGGGCTTTAGTATTGAGGTCCAAGAATCGTGCGAAGTCTTGGTCCCCTTCTGGAATAATAGGCGTTTGGGGCGGAGATGGTCTGGTAGGAGTTCTTTCAGTTTCTGAGTTGAACTCCATTGTAGGGTTGGCTGTAGGCAGGGTAGATGGAAGAGGATGATGCCTCGCGTGATCGACTAGAGCCTTGGCTTGGCTACGAGTCAGAACCATTCAAGGCAAGGGAGAACGTCCTCACAAGCTCAAACAAGTAGATAAGAACCAAAAAGATGAAGACACAAGCAGATCCTAAAACCCTAGAAGTAAATTATTAGGATTATACTGGCTTATGCCTTAGAATGTGTGTGTAGAGGAAGATTGGTTGAAAAATGGGTCCTAGAAGAAGCAGTCTATGGATGGTTTTGGGTTTTGTTATGGTGCTCAAGAAATCTGTGTTAGCTTTCGTACAGGCCTGGTGCTAAGGAGCAAGCTCCCCTCACTTCACGATTCCAGTGGTTAGCTGGTTTCGCTTAGCCAAAATATACTTCCACTAGAGTTTATCCTCCGCCAGAGAATGGAGTGGGCTTCCCCCTTGGTGATTAAATCCAAGTAGGGTCACCGGGACGGGTAAGGTATCCGTTGGGGGATGAAATCCCAGTCGGGCCTTGTCTCAGGTAAGTTTTATGTTTGTTTTGTGCAGGTGGTTTGGTCGTGTAACATCAAGTGATCTAGATTAATTCAATATGCAGTTTAATTACTATGTGTGGTCTAAAAGATGCAGGCAAACAAAGATGAATGCAAAGTGTTTTAATGTCCAAGTCGAAATGTTTGTTCGTATGAAGACGAATGGAGAAAGAGTCGAAGAGTATGACTTTTAGCTATTCTAGAAATGCAAGAAAGAAAGAAATGTTCGTTTTAGTTCTGCTTATGATGTCGTTTAAGAAGAGACAAAAGGAGGCGAAAAGGAAGAAACCTAATGCACCTAAATGAACAAAAGAAAGAAAGAACCCAAGGAGGACCTAGGGTCCCACCGGGCGTGCCAGAATGTTTCTAATGCAAAATTGCTTTCTACATTCAAAGAAGAAATAAGAAACTGAAAGATGGTCAAGGCTAGAAGTACCTGATAAAGTCGTGCGCACCGAAATCAGACGTTGAAAGATTCTCCTCTTTTGCTGTGGAGGAATGACACCTGCGAGGAAAAGGCTAAAACACGAAAAAACGTTAGTCAAAGATATGGTGGGCTGTCAGGCGAACGCCCGATCCCGAAAGTACGAAGACTCCCTAGAAGGATATCAACCCACTGATAAAAAAGAGTAGAAAATTGGATGAAAGTAGATGATAATGACAAAAATAAATGACAGAAAATAAAGAGCGTACCTGATATGCAGCACTATTCTGCACAGTCGCCGGCGTCGGTCTCTGTGGTGCCGGCGTCGGTTAGGAAGGTGCCGACGTCGGTTAAGGTGCCGTCGTCGGTCGGGGTAGTGACCGGCGTCGGTAGGGGCAGGTTCTGGGAAAGTCTGGACAGGTTCAGGACAGGGCTTAACAGAGTCAGGACAGGGCTGAACAGAGTCGAGACAGGGCTGAACAGAGTCAGGACAGGGTCTGATAAGGTCAGGGTAGGGTTTTGGACAGAGTCGGGACAGGGTCTGGGAGAGTCGGGATAGGGTCAGGGATAACAGAATTGATAAATAATAACTGAGAAAGAAATGAAATAAACAGAATAAAGACTTACCTGGTAGAAGACGCGATGAAAGCCATGGTGTGCAGATTAGTTGATGTCGTAGTGTTGATGATTGCTCGGAGTTCGCAGGTTGATGGAGGAATTCATAGGTTGGTTGCTCAGTATTTTTTGAATAGCGTTCGGGGATCCTGGCTCAAATGGCTGGCAGAGGTTGATGAAGGCGGGGGACGGGGACGGTTCTAGAAATGGTTCGTCAACCGTTTCAGGAAACCGAATGGTAACTGATAACGGACCAGGGGAAGGTGACCGACGTCGGCAGGATTGCCGACGTTGGCCGATAGATGACCGATGTCGGCGACATCGGTCGGGTAAAGACCGACGTCGGCAGATGCATAATGGGGATAGAGTCTACCTTTAGCTCTGTGCTCATTTTTACATGCTGTCAGGGTCAAGGTTGGTGAAACAAGTGATCGACAAGGGTTCAATAGGCGAAGAAGAATAAGACGGGGAAGGACCAGGGGAGTCGACACGATTTCGGTGTCTACATTTGCCCCTTTTTGTCTTGTTGGTTGTTCTGGATGAACTGCAAGACAAAAATAGGAGTGAGTGCCCCAGGTGAGGGATAAGGTTGATTTCGTCTTGTTGGTTGTTCAAATGAACTGCAAGACAAAATAGGAAGCGAAATGCCTCGAGTAAGGATGAGGAATTCCCCCTCAAAGCAGGAGTCGAGGGAAGGGAACCGAGAATCGGGTGCTGATTTGATAAAGAGCGGATGAAAAAGGGGTGAGGGTGAATGCTGCAAAGGTCGTGATTGCGCGCATACCACTGCACGAGATGGTCAGGCCAAAGTGTCGCAGGTCAAGGGTCGAGGAGTGCCAAAATTGAAGTAACCGGGCCCCAGCATTTAGTCATCTGCTGATCGGGTCACTCAATCTAAGCTGAAGCTCCAAATGGGTCGTTGCGTTCCAGGTATCCCAGGCTCAGGAAGTGCTCCTAGAAATGCAAAAAAGTCATAAGTAGTGCGGATCAACCGGTGTGCGATCCTATACTTGTGAGGGTCCAAAAAGGTCTGCGAATAATTCTGCTAACCAGTCATGAGGTAGCATACATGCAAAAACAACCAAGACAACAACGTCTTGGAAGTGGTCGAGGTCGGAGGAGATAGGCATGATCTCCAATGGTTGGTGGTCGATGGATGGATGAATGGACGAAAGGATGCGGCCGAGCTAACCCCAGAAGACCCCATGTCAACTGAGTGCTGCCTACATAGCCCTGGTGATAGGGCCTCAGGCCGATGTAGTTCTCCCTAGAAGGGAGGAAGGGTCAAAAGGGATGGTGAGGAAAAAAAGATGTTGTAGCCTTTTCCAAATGGTGTATTCTGCAACATTGGTTGAGGGGTTTTTCATCCCTAGCAATATCCCATATGCGTGATGGATGTATGCTAAAAATGAATTGATGTCTATTTATGCTTCAGCAAGAATTGGTTTATGCTTAACATAAATTGGGTCGAGTCGATAGTTTCCATGTGTATTGGTGTCCATAGAAACTAGGGGGAATAGGGTAGGTCATGTTGATGGTCTGAAAAGAGAGTTGAGCTGAGTTGATCGACAAGTGATGAAGGTGAATGTGACCAAAGTGCAGAAGAAGTGAAAAGCATATTGCTCTTTCATTGACAAGGACCAAAAAGATAGCATGGATAGGGGTTATGAGAACCAAGAGCCCCATTCATGCGTGACGTCATTGACCGTGGTTATGTTAGAGCGGTAATCGAATCACTGAGACATTAAAGTGAGCTCGAAGTCCCTTGAGTAGGTAATAGGAGGAGGAAAGAGGGTAACCCGTTTTAAGAGCAGAGATAACTTTGCCCCTTTTTATAGGAGACCCTGAGACAACTATAAGTCAAGTCCATGACTTTTTCAATTTTTTTTTTTTTTTTTTGTGCAGACTGATCAATGCGGGAAGCCTGCATAGAGATGTCATTTGCTGTAGTGGTCAGGTTGTGAAGCTGATCGATGCGGGAAGCTTCTAAAATAATGTTGTTTATTGCCAGAGTAGTCATAGCCATCCTTCGAGGGAGTGGTCTAGATTTTTGTTTAATATAAAGGCTTTTGAATAGCTGTCCTTCGAGGGAGCAGTCTATTTATTACAGCAATGATAGTACAGCTATCCTTCGAGGGAGCAGTCTGTTTTTTTTTTTTTTTGATATTGATATAGTGACCATGGATATGTTTTGACATCTTGATTTGTTTTTATAGAAATGTGAGTCATGGACAAGACTGTAGAAGGTCAAGGGCTCCCTTTTATTAGGACAAAGGATCCATGTATCATAAAAGGGTTATAGGAGTTGTTAAGAGGAATAGGGTTGAAAGGAAGTAGGATGAAGAGGACGGGGATTGCTCAAGGGACGAGCTCAAGTTAAGTGTCAAGTGGACGAATACTCGACTAGCAGTAGAACGGTCGCAGATGCAACACATTAAGAGGCTCAGGTTCTGGGCGTCCATCAAGAGAACACAGACGGTAAGTCCCTGATCCATACTTGTGCATGATAATAAAAGGTCCGAGCCAATTAGGAGCAAACTTGCCTCATTTACTTTGCTCCATATTGGTCACATGTTGATTCTCTTTGAGGATGAGGTCTCTGATGTTGAAATCTCGTTCTCGCAGATTTTTGTCATAGGTGCGCTTGATGCGATGTTGATAGACATGGAGATGATTAAGGGCAGCAAGACGGTGTTCGTCAAGTAACTCAAGTTGAGCTAAGCGATCTTGACGAAAGTCATCGTTGGAAAGGATATCATGTAGAGAAATGTGGAGAGACGGGATCTGTACTTCGAGAGGTAAGACAACCTCTGCTCCGTACACAAGAGAAAAAGGGGTAGCACCCATAGAGGTTCGGATGCTAGTGCGGTAAGCCCACAAAGCGAAGGGAATGTGAATGTGCCAATCCTTGCCTGTGCCACTGACCACTTTCATGAGAATTTTGGTGAGAATTTTGTTAGAAGCCTCGACCTGCCCATTTGCTTGTGGGTAGTAAGGCGAAGAGAAACTGAGTTTGATGCCGAAGGAGTCGCATAGCTTTTGGACAGTTTTGTTTTTGAAGGACTTGCCGTTATCAGTGATGATTTTATGAGGGACACCGAAACGACAGATGATTTGGGTGTTGATGAAGTCGACGATCTTGTCGGCTTTTGTGGAGATGAGAGGAATGGCTTCCACCCACTTGGTGAAATATTCAGTGGCTGTGATGATAGATTGATGATGAAGAGACGAATGAGGGTTAATCTCACCGATGAGATCTAAACCCCACTGAGAGAAAGGCCAGAAATCCTGAGTAACTTGTAAGGCATGACTGGGGAGATGAAGCAAGTTAGAGTGCTGCTGACACTTGATGCAACGTCGAACATTATCGCTACAGTCTTGATGAAGGGTAGGCCAATAATAGCCCAGACGAAGGATGCGCTTGGCAATCGAATTTCCACTGAAATGCCCACCATAAATCCCGTCGTGGACTTGCTGGATGGCGTGAGATGCTTCAGTGGAGGTGAGACAATGAAGAAGGAGGCTGTCGAAGCCTCGCTTATAGAGAAGACCCCCTAGCATGGTATAGCGAGCAGTACGCTTGATAAAAGCTCATCGTGCATTACTAGAGAGATTGGGAGGAATGATAGAGAGAGATAAGAAGTCCACAAGTTGCTTATACCAAGCATCTTGTGGGCTTGGGTCTATAGTGTTGACATGATGAATGTGAGGAGAGATATACGAAGGCAACGGCACACGACGCACCGTGATAAAAAGTCTGGATGCAGATGAGGAAGATGGGATATGGGAAGCGAGAGAAGCCATAGTGTCAGCAAACTTGTTCGTGGATCGAGGAACAGTCTACAAGAGGAAATGGTCGAAATATGCAAGGAGAATGTCAGCACAATTTTTATACCTTTGCAAAATTTCATTTTTACAGAGGTATGAACCGTTGACCTAATTGACGACGAGCTGCGAGTCGCTGAAGATGTTGATGGACTTGATGCTGAGAGAGAGGGCGGTCTGAAGTCCCAAAATTAAGGCCTCATATTTGGCCATATTATTGGTACAATCAAAGTCGAGTTTAAAAGACAAAGGCATGGGCTCCCCTTCGAGTGGGATGAGAATGACCCCAGCACCTCCACCTAGTTGACATTTGGATCCGTCAAAGAACATAGTCATCTGATAGGTGGTGTCGTCGGAGGAAAGCGCAGCGATAGACTCGTCAGGGAATTCACACTGTGAAGGTTGAGTGTCAGGAAGAGGGGCATCGACTAGTTGATCAGCGATGGTTTGCCCCTTGATGGATTTCTACTGGATGAATTCGAGATCGAACTCAGCAAGCAGCATGAGCCACCGAGCCATACGTTGATTCTGATATGGCTTGGAGTGCATATATTTGAGAGGGTCGGTGTGGGTGATGACAAAGGTTTTGTGACTGAGAAGATAGTGGCGAAGCTTAGTAGCAGCAAAGACTAACGTCAAACAGAGTTTCTCGATATGGGTATACCGAGTTTCATAGTCGATCAGTGTGTGGCTGATATAATAAACGGCTTGCTCACGGTGATGCTCGTCTCGGTGCGCGATCATGGCACCTAACGAATGGTGAGTGGCTGAGATATAAAGATAGAAGGGTTGGTCGTCTTTAGGTGGAATGAGAACTGGTGGAGAGACCAGATAGCATTTTAAGGCTTCAAAAGCCTCTTGACAGTCCTTATCCCATGTAAAAATGACGTCCTTCTTAAGGAGATGATGAAAAGGTTGGCAGCGGTCATAAAGCTGCGAGATGAAGCGGTGAATGGACTGGAGCTTGCCTTGCAAACTGCGAAGCTGCTTGAGATTGGTCGGGGGAGGCATTTCGAGGATAGCGTGAATCTTGGCGGGATCTATCTCGATGCCACGAAAGGAAACGATGAAGCCGAGAAGCTTGCCAGAGAGGACCCCAAAGACACATTACTTGGGGTTAAGACGGACATTGTACTGAAGAAGACGAGAAAAGATGATGTTGAGAATGGTCAGATGGTCACGGCGAAGCTTGGATTTGCCGAGAAGGTCATCCACATAATCCTCCATGATTTTGTGGAGGAGATCGTGGAAAATGTAGGTCATGGCGCGCTGATAAGTGGCGCCTGCGTTCTTCAAGCCGAAAGGCATGACTCGATAGCAAAAAGTCCCCCATGGGGTGATGAAAGTAGTCTTGTGCTGATCTTCCGGAGCAATCAGGATTTGATTGTATCCTGAAAACCCGTCCATAAGAGATAGCATCTCATGGCCGGCCGTAAGATCAACGAGCTGGTCAATGTTAGGAAGAGGAAAGTCATCTTTAGGACAGGCTAGATTAAGGTCACGATAGTCTGTGCAGATCCGAATCCCCCCAGTTGCCTTGGTGACTGGGATGATGTTAGAGACCCACTGTGGATAATCGATAGGCTGGATGAAGGAGACAGAAAGGAGACGCTGAAGCTCCTCCTTGACAAGGAGGGCAACGCGAGGATGCATCTTTCGAAGCTTTTGCCTGACAGGCTTAGCCTCTGGTTTGGTGACAATGTTATGGGTAACGATGGTGGGGTCGATGCCAAGCATATCACTGTAAGTCCAGGCAAAGGCCTTGCTATGGTCGGAGAGGAAATGGGTATAGTCAAGCTGCTCCTGAGCATCTAAAGATTGGCCAATCTTTAAGACATGAGGAACATCAGAAGAAGGAAGGTTGATGTCAATGGCTGATTCATTTAACATAACCTGGGTCTCAGAAGGGAGGGAGCGCTGGATGAAAGAATCATCAGCACCCATGTAAGAAAGAATGACGTCATCGTCAACACAGTGAACAATGTGAATGGTTGCCGACTCATCTTCGATCATGGTGGGAAGAATGAGAGGGAGAGACTTGGATACCCCATTGAGCTGATAAGTCAAGGGGTCCAGGCGAATGGTGTTTATGGAAAAAAAAACTAGGAGGAATGGAAACCACTGACTCCGTAGGTGAAGGTGGCGAAATAGGCGAGTGTGGAGGAGATTGGTCAAGGATTGGTTCAGGATAAAGGTCTACAGGGTCTTGAGTGGGGTCGTGATATCCCAGACCATACCGTTTCTTGGCGTCGTCATCATTGAGCGGTTGGATAGGCTGATGGGAGCCCTGCTCATAGCATCCGAAACCAAAACCCTTCCATGCACACCTATAAAGGTAAATATGTGCAAAGGCGGGGTTGCCAAGAAATGAAAAATCTGATGTGAAAGGTTAGGGTGAAGAAAGAGGATTACCGTTAGTAGGAGCTTGATTAAGCCCTCCATAGACGAGGTAGGTGCGGAGGTGAGGGGGACCATAAGGTATGATCATCCCGATCCGATGGTCATAGCTGGGGCTGTGATGAAGGCGTCTATACTCTTGCGGAGTTTGGAACATGTCTAAAGCCAACAAGCAATACTCTCCCAATGAAAGTCTTTGAAAGACGTCTTCCATGGGATCTATGGTTGTCGCTTGAAGGGGAGGTGTAAGGGCGACCGCCTGTTGCGAACTGGTTAAAGCTTCTGCAGATGGAGGCAATGCCGAGGTTGATGGCTTGATAGGAATGAGGACATCGTTTGGACGGTAGGTGGTATTGCATGTTTTTAAAGGCGAAGGGTCAGTGGGAATGGTGTGGACTTGTCCGTCATGCTCAAACTTCACACAATGGTGCAGGGTGGAGGGGACACAGGCCATGGCATGGATCCAGGGTCGGCCCAGCAAGATGTTGTATTGGAACTCTCCTTTGATGATGTAGAAGAGCTCTGGGACTGTGCATGGACCAACGCGGATATGAAGGATAACTGTGCCAATGGTCGTGGCAGTAGTGTCGTTGAAAGAGCGCAAGATCGCGTCAGTTTTGGAGACGCAATTTTTGGGAAGAGCCAACTAATCTAAGGCATGAGTGGAGATGATGTTGATGCTAGCGCCCCCGTCGATCATAATGCGTTTAATGCGTGTCCGATCGATGTAGGCAGTGATGAAGAGGGCAGCGTCCTGATCTTCCGTGTTGGATGTAGGAATCTCAGAATCGCTGAATGTTATGGAGGCAACAGGGGCTAAGGAGTGGACAAGGGCAGCAAGTGGCTGAGGATCCTCAGGTTGGACCTCCGCTGCCTGCAGGGCTTGGATGAGGGCCTGACGATGTTGAGGTGAGGTTTGGACGAGATCGTAGAGGGACATCTTCACAGGCGTCTGGTGAAGTTGTTTCAACATGGAGTCGTGGATTGGTCCAGAAGAGGAAGAAGAAGAAGAAGAGGGTTGAGGCGCGCCAAGGATAGAAATCTTAGGCTTAGGCGGTTGAGGTGGATTGACAAAAGGGTAGGTCCAAGGAATGGCGGCTTTTTCTTTCACCTTATCCTTTTGTGACCTAGTGGTGATGTGAATGGCATTGATTTCAAAGATGGGAGGTGAAGATGATGTAGGGGTTGTAACCGGTTGATGAGATGTGGATGGGTTTGAAGAGGTTGAAGGGTTGTGAGAAGGAGTCGAGGGGCGGTCGAAAGTGTCCTCAAAGAGAAGAGTGTCTTTCTCCAGATAACGGTGAATGACAGCCTTGAGGGCACAGCAAGTCTCAGTGTCATGTCCTGGTGTACGATGATATAAACAAATCTTCGTGTCGTCGAACCAGGAAGGTTTAGACCCGAGAGGTTGAAAGGGCTTGATGGGTGGAAGAGTTATGCTAGAAGTTTGCAAAAGTCGTTGCAAGATCAAAGAGTATGAGCCCACTAAAGGGTCCATGCTCATCGATGTATGCGATGTCGGTGACTTTTGCTTGGGCGAAATGGGAGGAGGTTTTCGTACCACCTTCTGGGTTGATGGTGCGATGACAGGCGGAGTCGGTACACTCTTCGTGAGAGGTATCACCCTTTTGGGAGAGGGTAGGCTAGCGGTAGGTAAAGGAAGCAAAGGAGGCAACCGGTTTTGGTTAGAGGTTGGAGCGGGAAGGACTCTGGTTAAGGTTGAAGGATGCGGGCCCAAAATGGAGGGCAATGGTGACGGAAGAGGAGGCGTTCGCCTATGTGGTTTGGCAGTCTTTTGAGATTTAGATTGAAGAATACTATTAGTTGAAGTTTGGGTTAAGTCCACCTTCACTTGTGGATGAGTGAGGTTGGAGACGGGGCGAACGCCAAGTGATTTGATAGGTTTAGGTGGAGTAGATGAGGGTTTTGGTTTTGATGAAGTTGATGAAGATGTAGACGGTTTAGAAGTGGAGATCAGATTTTTGTTGATAGTATTAGAAGGTTCCGCCATGGGTGGATTAGCAATATGAGATGAGAGGGCCCGGGCTTGTTGAAGAGCTGTGAGACGGTCCCACAATCCCTGATGTTCCACTTTCCTAGAAGGGAGAAGTTCGAGTCTATCCACTAGTCGGGAAAATGGCTGAGAAGATGCGGGATGAGGTTTAGGCTCTTGAGAAGATGCCAATGGTTATGGGACTGAAAGTGAGACGGATGTAATAGTCTCGGGCTCAAAGCATGGTGAAGTTGTGACAGGTTCATGTTTGGTTGGAGATGAAGGAGAGATAGGTTCTTCTCTGGGTGGAGAAGAAATTGGTGAATGAAGCTCCTCAAGCGGGTAAAGGGCAGGGATGATAGTGCCCTCCACTTGTGGCCGAGGACTAGGAAAGGTTGGGTCCTCCATGGGCAGCAAGAAGGAAGAATGTGAAACTGGCGGTGCTGGTAAGGTCGAGGCGTCCTCCAAAATGAGAGAAGTTGAGGGAGAACTAGCCGGAGAAAGAGGTTCGTCCACTTGTGATGGACTGATGGATGAACTCACCTCTTGTAGTTGGTTAGAAATGAGGGTCGAGACTGTATTGACTGTTCGAATATTATGTTCATGGGTATTGTCAGTCAAGGTCTGGACATTGTTTTGGGTTGGTGGATGATTAGGGAATGGTTGTTTGAAGATATCGATACCCTGATTAGGAGGGGCGTTAGGATTGTCGAGGATGAGGTCACCCTTTTCCAACATGTCTTGAACTATGTTTTTAAGGGTTTTACAGTTGCCCGTGTCATGACCTTTAACACGGTGGTAGTGGCAGAAGTCATTCTCCCTATACCACGCAGGGATGGTGCGTGAGGGATCAAATTGTGGTGGAGGTCGGATCTGAGGGAGATTGATGGCCCCTTGTTTGATGAGTTTTTCCAGCACAGACGCGTATGATTCTCCAAGTGGAGTAAACTATCGCTGTATGTATCTCTGCTGAAATTGACGAGTGGCACTCATGGACGTGGATGGTTCAGGTTGATTAGTTGAAGGCGAAGAAGAGGAAGATTTAACAACCACAGCATTTGCTGAAGCTTTAGATTTAGGATTGGACGAGGAGGGCTTAGAAGAAGGGTCATTGGTTTTGGAGTTGGGATTCTTACTCCGCAACTTGACTTTATTCTCCTCAGCGGCACGTAATTCAAGTTTACGAGCCATCGTGAAGGCCTCGTCAAAAGTGCAGAAGGTTTGAACCCTCAAGGTAGAAGAAATATGTTTAGCACAGGCTTGAGAGAAAAGTTTAATAAGCTTAGGCTGAGGTAAAGAAAATGAAAGTTGATTGATAAGGCTCCTCCATCGAGCGACGAAATCAGCAATAGATTCATCCTCAAACTGGCGAATAGAATAGAGGTCTGTGATAGAGACCTTCTTGGTGATATTGATGGAGAAATGATCGAGGAAGAGCTGGGCCAACTGAGTGAATGTGAGGATGGAATGGCTGGGAAGAGAGCTGTACCAGTCAAATGCAGCACCTGAGAGGGACATGGGAAACGTGCATAAGAGCAACGCATCATCGTGGGCGATAAGGTAACAGGCATGTCTGAATGCCCGTAAATGTTGTTGTGGGTCTTCCTTACTCTGGAAACGAAAAAACTTAGGATGTTCCCACTGGTTGGGATATGGTCTGATGGGGACGGAAGGATGGATGGGCTCGTTACAGATTTGTTCGTACGAGAGAGTGTTGCATGAGCCGGTAATAGAGGTCTCTAGGTTGGACATTTTATCCATCAGCATCTTGATAATATCTACTGACGGATTGGCGGATGGAGCACCTTCTAGATTGTGAGGCGCTTGAAAGAGGCTGGAAGAGGTATACGACATAGTCGGTTGTACCAATAAGGGCGCAACGTACGGATGACTAGTCGTAGGGACCGAAGAAGTGACTAAAGATGGTTGGATGGAAGATATGGCTAGGTTTGATGTTGTCATGGGAGGTTGGTTAGAGGTAACATGGGCTAATGGATGGGTAGCCACCCTAGTGTTGATAGGAGTAAGAGTGGGCGGAATAGAGACGACCAGGTTTTGAAAGGGGGTAGAAAGTGGTTGAGTGGACTGAGATTGATTGGGGGCCGAAACCCCGGTGAAAGTGGGCCCAACGACGGAAGGAGAGGCCACACTTGGATGGTTGGTGAAAGGTTGGTCATTGGTTGAGGCAACAGCCTGGGTGTCTAAGGGTTGGACTACGGACGTTGTTGATACGACCGCAGTTGCGAGGAGAGAAGTCGGCATTCCATAAATTGGATTGCCAAAGGGGTCTCGCATTTGGCTATTCGTGAGATAGTGTTGCAGGGCTTTAGTATTAAGGTCCAAGAATCGTGCGAAGTCTTGGTCCCCTTCTGGAATAATAGGCGTTTGGGGCGGAGATGGTCTGGTAGGAGTTCTTTCAGTTTTCGAGTTGAACTCCATTGTAGGGTTGGTTGTAGGCGGGGTAGATGGAAGAGGATGATGCCTCGCGTGATCGACTAGAGCCTTGGCTTGGCTACGAGTCAGAACCATTCAAGGCAAGGGAGAACGTCCTCACAAGCTCAAACAAGCAGATAAGAACCAAAAAGATGAAGACACAAGCAGATCCTAAAACCCTAGAAGTAAATTATTAGGATTATAGTCGCTTATGCCTTAGAATGTGTGTGTAGTGGAAGATTGGCTGAAAAATGGGTCCTAGAAGAAGTAGTCTATGGATGGTTTTGGGTTTTGTTATGGTGCTCAAGAAATCTGTGTTAGCTTCCGTACAGGCCTGGTGCTAAGGAGCAAGCTCCCCTCACTTCACGATTCCAGTGGTTAGCTGGTTTCGCTTAGCCAAAATATACTTCCACTAGAGTTTATCCTCCGCCAGAGAACGGAGTGGGCTTCCCCCTTGGTGATGAAATCCAAGTAGGGTCACCGAGACGGGTAAGGTATCCGCTGGGGGATGAAATCCCAGTCGGGCCTTGTCTCAGGTAAGTTTTATGTTTGTTTTGTGCAGGTGGTTTGGTCGTGTAACATCAAGTGATCTAGATTAATTCAATATGCGGTTTAATTACTATGTGTGGTCTAAAAGATGCAGGCAAACAAAGATGAATGCAAAGTGTTTTAATGTCCAAGTCGAAATGTTTGTTCGTATGAAGACGAATGGAGAAAGAGTCGAAGAGTATGACTTTTAGCTAGTCTAGAAATGCAAGAAAGAAAGAAATGTTCATTTTAGTTCTGCTTATGATGTCATTTAAGAAGAGACGAAAGGAGGCGAAAAGGAAGAAACCTAATGCACCTAAATGAACAAAAGAAAGAAAGAACCCAAGGAGGACCTAGGGTCCCACCGGGCGTGCCAGAATGTTTCTAATGCAAAATTGCCTTCTACATTCAAAGAAGAAATAAGAAACTGAAAGATGGTCAAGGCTAGAAGTACCTGATAAAGTCATGCGCACCGAAATCAGACGTTGAAAGATTCTCCTCTTTTGCTGTGGAGGAATGACACCTGTGAGGAAAAGGCTAAAACACGAAAAAATGTTAGTCAAAGATATGGTGGGCTGTCAGGCGAACGCCCGATCCCAGAAGTACGAAGACTCCCTAGAAGGATATCAACCCACTGATAAAAAAGAGTAGAAAATTGGACGAAAGTAGATGATAATGACAGAAATAAATGACAAAAAATAAAGAGCGTACCTGATATGCAGCACTGTTCTGCATAGTCACCGGCGTCGGTCTCTGTGGTGCCGGTGTCGGTTAGGAAGGTGCCGACGTCGGTTAAGGTGCCGTCGTCGGTCGGGGTAGTGACCGGCGTCGGTAGGGGCAGGTTCTGGGAAAGTCTGGACAGGTTCGGGACAGGGCTGAACAGAGTCGGGACAGGGCTGAACAGAGTCGGGACAGGGCTGAACAGAGTCGGGACAGGGTCTGATAAGGTCAGGGTAGGGTTTTGGACAGAGTCGGGACAGGGTCTGGGAGAGTCGAGATAGGGTCAGGGATAACAGAACTGATAAATAATAACTGAGAAAGAAATGAAATAAACAGAATAAAGACTTACCTGGTAGAAGACGCGATGAAAGCCATGGTGTGCAGATTAGTTGATGTCGTAGTGTTGATGATTGCTCAGAGTTCGCAGGTTGATGGAGGAATTCACAGGTTGGTTGCTCAGCATTTTTTGAATAGCATTCGGGGATCCTGGCTCAAATGGCTGGCAGAGGTTGATGAAGGTGGGGGACAGGGACGGTTCCAGAAATGGTTCGTCAACCATTTCAGGAAACCGAATGGTAACTGATAACGGACCAGGGGAAGGTGACCGACGTCAGCAGGATTGCCGACGTCGGCCGATAGATGACCGACATCGGCGACATTGGTCGGGTAAAGACCGACGTCGGCAGATGCATAATGGGGATAGAGTCTACCTTTAGCTCTGTGCTCATTTTTACATGCTGTCAGGGTCAAGGTTGGTGAAACAAGTGATCGACAAGGGTTCAATAGGCGAAGAAGAATAAGACGGGGAAGGACCAGGGGAGTCGACACGATTTTGGTGTCTACATGAGTCTTAAAAAGTAGGCCAAGGGGCCATATACAAGGGACATGGAAACATGTCACTAACTTTGATAAAAATTAAACATACAAGGAAATGTTCAAATTTCCATATATGAATATTGAAAGAAAGGTTGGCTTAGATCTACATGGAAGGACATGTTCAAGTTTATGCTTACATAATCAAGAAGCACACACAAGGACATGGGCACGTGTCTAAAGCATACACATAATGAAATGAATTGGCATAAATCCACAAAACAATGGCATATTCAAATGCCTTTTAGTAAATGTAGAATCAATGAGATACAATCATATCTAAACTAGTAAATCTAGAAATGACAGTATGCATAAACATTTGGTGCAAATCCATATAATAGAAAATATGTACGTAACTTGAGCCTATAGTAGTAGTCGATAAATAATATTTGTAGTATGAGATGATCAATATAAAGATACAAGTAATGCAAAATATGTGATATGGAGTGTAAAAATATATAACTTGGTAAAATTAAATTTGAGTAGTATGATGCCCTAAATTAGAAAATGATTCAGTATTGAATCTGTGTATCTATGTATGTGCCCCCAATGGGTAAATAGTAGAAAATCTAGATCTAGAAAGAGGACCCATGTCTTATAATGATGTGAAAATACTCAAAGAGAATAAGTGAAACATGCATGTATGATAGAGATGACTATACTATCTTAGATATCATATGTAGTACCTAGAAAATAAGAGTGTAAACACAGAAATGTATACAATTTAACATTTATGTTTTATGAGAAAATATTTGAATTCTTTTATATTTTTTAAAATATTATATTATTTTTATGTTTTTTGAGTATAAGTTATGTACAAGAAACATGAAAATGAAACTATATACAAGGATCAAGGTAAGATAAACCATATACAAGTAATGTGTAAGTGAATGAGATTATATGTTAATGAAATGGAGTTCCTCTATAAACCTAAGAGAACATCCATAAGATGTGGATAGTCAAATGATAGATCTGGTGGGAGGTCATCCAATGCCAAATAATGAATCTACCAAAACTCAAATAAATCATCATCATTGTGATCATCATACCATGTTGTTGGTATAAATATAGCCTTATCCTTGGCATTAGTTCAGATTATGTGCATTCAAATGGCATGTTTTTCTATTATATAATAAGATTATTGTGTAGTCCTAAGGCAGATCACATTGGACTGAGGGATATCTATATGAATATATGATTCTCATCTATGCCATTAAGTATAATGTGAGTTGTGTGTCCCTTCTAATATAAATTCAAACATATGTTTATCTAATAAACTATGGCATCCATTACATGTAACCATGTACTACCAATTGTAACTTGTTTATATGTGCCTATGCTCATGATGAAGAGTAGTGTGTTGACCACCTTTGGTCCACATGAAATTGGTAGTTTGATATGTGCTAAAGAGTCTTGATAATGTATAACATGTTGTAGCTGAGTCTGTTGATGTCATATATGTTGTAATAATGCTAATGTACAAGTTTTGGGAACATAATCCTCATCTATATCAACATGATATATATATTAGTCCTTGATGAAGTTACAAATAGTCAATGGATCATTCTATGAATGTTTGTGTTGGTTAAAATTCTATCATGGTGCTTGTACTAATGGTCACAAAGGCTATGTAATGTGGATAGTGTTCTGAGCCTTGAACATATTTAGTTTCTATTGTAATGTTGAAAATGTTTATGTATCATGTCTAATAATATTATTAAAATAAAAAATGGTATATCATCCTACTATGACAATATGCTAATGGATATGTGTCAAACTATGGATAGTGCCATCAATCCTCTATCAAGTAATATCTATAAGATCTAGTGTGGTTTTTCCTATGTATTTCCTACCTAAATCTAGATAATTATATTAATATCCATAGATGTAACCATAGTTACTTAGTATATATATGAATCTTATTATAAATATGAGTGAATGTTCGAGATTACATCTATAGAGCTATGATTTAGTGGTGATAGTTGTGTAGGTAAAGGTATGAGTTCCCTAGTATCATCTGTATACTCTCTAGTCATATTGGTGTAAATATCAATCCACATAAATAGTAATCAATATTCATGGGTTTTATATTATTTTTTATGGTGGTCTCAGAATATGTATATGATTTTATGATGTATACTTCCTATGAGTTAACAAGTAATGGTAATTTTGCTATGTGAATCTCATCATCCACCATGGGTAGGGTTAGTTGTGTTGTAAGAGGTTAATTATCTATCATGGGTGATTAATTTGGCATCCAAGGAAAAACATCAACACCTGTATTTTTAAAATTTCTCATGATACCCCTCCAAACATGTATAATGTTACCTAAATCTTTTCATGGTCTTATAAGTGGTCCTTTTAATAATTTTAACATTATTTGAGTTTTTATTGTATGTGGTAGGAGTTGTTCAAGGGATCACTAGGTTAGAACATATTTGCATCATTGGGTGATGTATTATGTCTTCATGATTGGTACTTGGCTGAGTGGAATGGTTTCAAGTGCCTTTTGAATCCTCAAAAGTAGCCTATACCTTATATGAAAAAGTTAAGGTATTTTAGAAAAAATCAAGGTATTTGGAAAACTTAAGGTTTCTTGCCCTTGTTACATTTATGCCTGTTTTATCCACTTCTTAAGGAGGGAAATTTATATTAAGATGTGTAGGGTTTACAATTCATGTTTGAGTCTTGAAATGAGTTCTAATGGCGTATCTAAGGTTGTCTTCAATAGCCTATTACTTAAGACTATTTCATAATCCAATTAGCCCTTTAAATCATCAAAATGACCTTTCAAACATGTCATATGAGTCAAAATACTTGTTATAAGCATTTTAATAAGATATTATTTGATGTCACACTGAAATTAACAATCCTTAAGGGTCTCATAACTGTTCTAAGTCATGATAAAGTGATCTTATATGCAAAAAGAAGGCCTCTTTAGGGGTCAAATATCATTTATTTACTATAAAAGTAACCACACACTTGAAAATGACATTTAAACTTCCCTAAATACATACCACCTAGTTTTAAAACATCTTTTGACTCCTAATTTCTTTCCTTGTGGCCCCTAATGGTTTCCCAAGGTCTTTGACCTGAAATAATGCAAAAAAGGGGTTTTGTAGGTGTTTTTAGACTTGTATGAACTTGTATGGATAGTTAAAAATAAAAAGAGGTTATATATAGTAGGTTTACCTCATTTCAATCATCAAATAATAAAATACATGAGTTTAAGACTGAAACATTATGAAAATCAATCCATTCTCTCCATTGTTTTCCTTAGAGACTTAGAAAAGCCAATCAACTTTCTATTTGGTATAGATAGAGGAGAGAGAATGAGGACCTATGATTTTTATTATAGTATGGGACCCTATTATTATTAAATTTTTGGTAATTATTTTCATATTTTTTCCTCCTCCTTTATGAATAATCACTAAGAGCATTAGGAGGTTGTAGTATCTCATCCATCAAAACAGGGTTTGGGTTTACCTCAATATCTTCACTTCTAAGCTCATTATAAATAATAATGATATTGGAGAAGATATAATAGGTTTTTTAAAAAACCCTAAATTATTTTTCAAACTCACTTTGCATGTGTGCTCCTTCAAGAGATAATAAATATTTAGTTTTGGTCAATCTATAAGCTAGTGGCAGTGGGTTTTTTGATGAATTCAAGGTTTAGATTAATGAAATATTTTTTTCATGGTTCTTAATATCTCCTCTTAGTCATTTCAAGCCCCACTTTTCTTTATATATTCTTACACTTTGATCTCACATTTAGGATGGTTTCTCAAATCAACTCATGATGGCATGTTCATAGTATGAGAAGGTGATAATCATAAATGTACACATAATTTTGCATGTCCAAATGCATGGGAGGGTTAAAAAATAAAAATGATAGATTGGGTAGACCCTTAGATGCCTATTACACTCCTATGCATCATTATTCATCCCACTTTATATGAATTAACATTCAAAGGATCAAGAACCTCATATCAGAATATGTTGTAAGTTAGGGGAAAAAATTATTAAGGTTTTAAGGTTATCAATAGTTGGGAGCATGATTGGTTAATACTTCACACTCCCTCCACACTCTTATAATTATATATTATTCAATTTAATATGATTTCATTAAACACTAACCCTTATAAATCGAAACACCATCACTAGACCTCTCTAAATGATACAAGTTTGAAGAATTGATTATCTATAGGCCTATACCTATACATTAGGAGGATATAGGTCTCTTAGCTATTAGAGGAGGGAGTTAAGATAAGGACAAGATTTTTAATATACCCCAATAATATTAGGATAATATTCATGTGGATGAAATTTTTCCAAATAATAATTTAACCTAAGGATTCCATTTAGAGAATTTACAATCTTGAGGCCAAGAGTGTATGCAATGAGAAATGTAGCAAATCTATAAAACAATCCCAGCTCAAAGAAGATACATCCTACTTACACTTCCAATTGGGAATAAATTATATAATCAATTTCATGACCAAGATGGATCTATTACAACCTAGAAAAGTGATCTCTTACCACAATAATATCACTAGGGAGGGTTTCAAAGCCTCTAGTCAAAGAAAACTATGTAATAACCCTCACTAGGTCCTATGTTTTCATATTCACTAAACTAATAACAAGTAAATCAAAATCTAATCTAGTACTCACAAAAAAAATTATCATAAAATGGGGGTTAGTAAACATAAAAATAAACATGCATAAGATAATCCTAATTAAACTATGTGTATGTAAGACCCTAATACATGGAGATATCAATATATTCAAAAGCCATTACTTATGTTACTTCTATCAACTAAAGAGAGGAGAAAACTTAGAGATAACTACCTTAAATATGAAATCATCGAGACTAATCTCTCCCTTAGACAAAGGTGCTTTACAAGATCTTATTTTATTTTGTAAGGATCACTAAGAAAGGCCAAAGTATTCAAGACTTCTCCACAAGACAAGATTATTCTCCAAGTATAAACCTAATCTAAGACACCTCAAGTAGAATGACAAAAGAGTAGATTATAAAGAAGTGAAAATTAATAATTAACTCTTGTTGTATTTTTAATAATGATAAAATATATGTGTTTATTAAGGTGGATCTAATCCTAATCCTTTCTGAAATTATATGCCAACAAGGTCAACCTAGTCAACTTAGTATCATTATTAATTAAAAAGTATTAGCTCATGGACTAGATCAACCCAAGGCTGATGTAGACCCTAATAAGTTTGACCCAGTCCATATAGAGAATTTTTATTTTTGAGGCTAAGAGTGTATGAAATGGGAAACGTAATAGATCTTTAAATAAATCCTAACTCAAAGAAGATAAATCTTACACATCTGATTTGGGATACATTAGATAACTAGGGTCATGACCAAGATAAATCTGCTAGAACCTAAACAAGGGATCTCCAGCCATAATAAAATCACTTGAGAGGGTTCCAAAGCCTCTCATCAAGCAAAACTATACAACAACCATAACTAGGTCCTATATTTTCATATTCACTAAACTAATAACAAGTAAAACAAAATCTAATCTAGTGCTCACCAAAGCTTGTGACATAAAATGGGGATTAGTAAACATAAAAGTAAACATGCATAAGATAATCCTAAATAAGCTATGTATAGGTAAGACCCTAATTCAAGAAGAGAGAAATATATTCAAAATCCGTTACTTATGTTACTTTTATATGCTAAATAGAGGGTCAAAGTTGGAGATAATTAACTTAAAGATGAAACTGTTGAGACTTAATCTCTCATTTGGCTAAAAGTTCTTTACAAAAGGTTTTTATGGTTTGTAAGGATCACTCAAAAGGGCCAAAGCATCCAAGGCTTCTCCACAAGATAAGATTATTCTCGAAGTAGAAACCCTAAGCTAATATTCCTCAAGTAGAATGATAGAAGAGAAGTTTGTAAAGAATCATAAATGAATAATAAACTATTATTGTCTCTCTAGGAATGATGAAATGGATGTGTTTATATAGGAAAATATAACATTAATCCTTTCTAAAATTTTAGGTTGAAAAGGTTGACTTAGTTTACCTAGTATCATTATTGACAAAAAAAAAATTAAGTCATGGACTAGGTTGGTCTAGGGCTAACATAGACCCTAATAAGTTTTATCAATAAGAGTACAAGGTCAATGGGGCTGACTAAGTAATGTAAACCATCAAAAATGGTTTTAAGTTAGGGAATGGCTAATGAATGTGGAAAATGACTAAAAGAAGGTGAAAAATAGGAGGCAAAGCTTAGGGGAATGGTATTAGGATATGGGTGTGTAAATAATAAGTGGTAATAAGGGACAATAATCTTACAAATCACTAATAGTTTATCTACCCTTTTCTCAGAGCACCCCTTAAGTCACATACTTAGAGAGATTAAGACTCGATAGGTTCATTCAAGATAGAAAGCATCAATAATTTATAAAGTTTGAAAATATTATGTGTATACATATGCCACACTTGAAGCTCATCATGTGTCACTCAAGTGCAATAAGGGATGATGCTTTGATAAAGAACATAGAAACACATAATGCTAAAGCTTAAAGAATGAAGTATTTTAGAGACATAATAACTAAAAATTAAAATTTAATGCATACCTTGACTCACCTTTATCATTGCATGGTTGTCTATTGTATTTGTAGTTTGATCATGGAGGGCATAGAGATTAGTTTCAAAAAACGCAAGGATACAAAACTAAAGAGCAAAAACAAATAAATGTAGGAAAGATAATATAAATGATGCTATGTGGATGAGACATACATGTAAATTTGGTAAGATGAGGTGATAATTTCTATGTCATACTAAATGAACAAGTCAAAAAATTTAGAGCAAACTAGGTAACTGTTGACCAATTTTTGCCCACAGGTGAAATTTTTGGTCCCCTTCTTCCCTTGCTATTCAATGTCAGTCATTTTCAAGTTGCACAAGTTCATGTCTTGGTTTTTCGACTTGGTTAAACACTTTGGTTCAGCCTCTTGGTTCATCAGTGCTTGGTTCATCCATCTTCAAGTTCAGATAGGTCACTAGTTCATCACTTGGTTCATCGGCCTAGTTCATTAGCGTGCATGGTTGAACTACTTGAACCGTTGAACCTTTTTTGGTTCAACAGCTTGGTTCAAGGGTATGCCTAGTTGGCTGAAGGGTAGTCCAATGTTCAAATGCCCTTACAAAGGGTAGGCACTTCAACAAAAGGAAAAAAATTGGGTAAGTTCAAAATGTGTTTAAGTTCAAATTTATTTAAGTCCCAAATTCCTTCAGACTTTTTGTCCAAAGGAATTCAGGCCATGCTTCAAAGCAAAGACAAAGGCCTGAGTGAAATCATCCGTGGACAAAATTTCTATGGGAAAACATCCACAAACAAAAGTCCACGGGGAAATTTTTTGCAGACAAAAGGTCTGTGGGAACTCGGGAGGCATCCAAAGGCAAAGGACGACCCACCGAAGGACCCCAAAGGGCAGGTGCCCTTGCAGGGGACTCTCAACTAAACACAAAGGACACTTTCAAGGCTTGGAGGGTCACCTTCCCTTTGAAAAAGGTGATAATAAGGAACAAAGGCAAAAATTGCCCACAAAGAGGGCCGAGGAAAGCAAAGCCACAAAAACCAGCGAAGGAACCGATGACATTTTGACTGGGACGAGGACATCCCAAAGGCCGTCAAAATTAATAAAGTGAATTAGCCATTGGTTTTCAAACCAATGATGGCCGTGTGAACATCAAAATTAGTGCAATAAAATAGCCATTTGCTTTCAAAGTGAAAGAGTGCTAACCATGAGAGCCCAAAATGTAACGACCCACCAGAAGTTCACCCCTGAGGGCCGAAGGAGCCAGAAGAGACAAGATAGGGAAAAGACAAAGTGAAAAGCATGGAATGAGCAAGTAGATAGTCCAAAGTTTGAAGGGAAGCACTGATTCATGAAGTGACCCTAGCAGGTGAAATAGTAGATGCAAATTAACCATTTGAAGACATGAGCGGCCAACCGTACACCCCTTTTCTCCATTTCATATTTATGAGTAGACAAGATATATAAGTGCCTTCAAGAATTAGCCTTGGTTAATGAGAAAATAGTCTGGCCATGTCAAAAAAGTGCCTGAAGTCAAAGCCAAGGTTGACACATCATTTACTTTTTTAGGCAGCCTGATCTTCCCAATGAAGGGATGCAATAGGCCACTTGTAAAAATAGGTGCCAGATGGGCCTCCTTTCTTCTCCTATATATTGAGGACTTGTCATTTTGAGAGGGAGGATCTCCCACATTTGTAAGGCATAGCCCTAGAAAAATTTCACCTGAATCAAATAAACACATTTTTTACCTCTATCTTGGATAGACATTTCTATATATGTCTTGAGTGTTAGTTTGTGTTTAGTCATTGTCTCTTGATGCTTTCACAAGTTCAAAACCAACATATCTACTATCTACAAAGTGCCATTTCTATAGCTGATAAGGAGAATTCTATTTGGGGTGCATAAATAGATAAATTACCTTTCAATGTGCCTCTCACAGCACCTTTGGTGAACCTCTATTCTCTGTATTTTCATTAAAACCTCCCTGTTAAGCTTTTATAGTCTGGTACTTCTACCAAGTGTGAAGCATATGTATGCATTTGTCTAGTTTTAAGTGTGGATGTGAGAAGGTCATTTCATTTTGGTGTATCACCTCCTTAGAGTAGTTTGTTTTCCTACAGTTTTCTCCCTTTTCATCCCCCCCATTATATATTTATATATATATATATACATGTATTTGTGCTTGTTGGAATGAACATGATGCATCAAAGGGAGATAGCCCTTATCTAGAGACTCTCCCCTCTAGATTCACCAGTCCCACAGGCAAGAGAGGAGTTTCCATAGTTGCAAGGAGAAGGCAGGAGCTCGACCTCCTGCCAAGGGTGTAATCTTTGACATCAATAGTTTTGGCATGCCTAGTGGGACAAAGTTTTACAACTCAGTTAGGTTTCAAGATTGATACTGGTCTTGTCATAGCAAATCAAAGATTTCTAGCATCTGGTGACTCCACTGGTAAGAGCTTTAGTTTTCAAATCAAGACCAATTTCTTAACTTTTTATGCCTAAAGTCACCACAAGGTATGCTTCTAAAGGGGTTCCTTTCGATTTCATTCAGTTGCCTTTAAACTCTACAAAAAGTCTAAGGTTTGAGAGGAATCATATTTATCCATTAAGCCATCCTCTTAGACCTATTTTAAGGGACACATACGTAGTAGAACCCCAGTTACAGCCCATCCCAGCTATGGCATTACCTTTTGTGGCTTTTCATGGTTAGAGCCCCTTGAATCTCCCACATTATGATCCAATCTCAAGAATAGCCCTAAAAAATGTGCCTTCTTCTGATGGAGAGGGGCCTATTATAGTCATCAAGCATATTAGGAATATTGCTAACCTCTACAATATTCACAACGTCACAGAGGAAAATATTGCCATCAGATTACTAGCATTGTCTCTCAAAGGCAAGGCTCTTGACTGGTACAGAACCTTACCTGTAAATTCAATACATTATTGGAATGAATTGGGCACTTAGTTGATAGACCATTTTGGGTAAAAGAGCGATGGCCTCTCGCTTGCTGAGCAACTGACGACCATAAAAAGATCTCTGCATGAGTATATGTAGGATTTCAACACGTGATTTCAAAAGACTTGGGATTGAATTCCCATCTTGGTAAGACCGACTCCCAGCTATGCTTTCCTATATTATTTAAGAGCATTAAATAGTGATATTGTTGTGATGATACAATCCATGGGAGGGCATATACTACCTGCTACTTATGACATAGCCATAGTAGCTAAAAATTGTTTAGTACAGGCTGGAAAAATAGCCCCTAGGCCTCACATGCCACTTTTTCTAGAAATGCTACCTCTAATTTAGACCATTGCTCCCACATTAGCCCCTCTACCTAGTATTGAGAAACTAGTTATTGTTCCATCCAATGAGCTTCATGAAGTTAAGAGTCTATTGCAAAGCATGTCAAATGAACTTGTAGCTCTTAAAAGGTAGCAAGCTCAAAACAACATACCAAATTAGGGATACCAGCATTATGGTTAAGCCCTTAGACCCCTTTTTCAAAACTATAATCAAGGATAGGATCAACTTACTCAGAATAGGCCATTTCAAAACTACAACCCAGGCCCCCCTTCATCATCTAAAGTCATGGTGCCAGTTCAAAACAATCTAGTACAGGAGCAGCCAAGTTGTTCAACCATGGGATATGGTTAAGAACAGGTTGTTTGCACAAATGAGATGATGAGTTAATTCCAGAATATAAACAATTAGGTAGCCACTCATTCCCATATTTTTGAGGCTCCAATTCAACCCAGCATGAGTAGCAATCAGGCCCAACTAGATTCTACCCTCATGAATCATTTGGAAGGGGAATTGTATTTAGTGAATTATGTGGGCACTATAGACAATTAGGTTGACTGTGTTGCAGCCAACACAAGATTTAAGAGAAGAGAAATGGGAGAATCCTAGGATACCACTCAAGTAGTAGAAACACCTTCTCCATCGTACTCTAATTCAAAGGCCCCAAACTGCAAATAGCCATTTGTACCTTTAGCCCCTCAACCTGCAGCTCAAGTTGGAATCAGCCCCAAAGAAAGCTTGAAGGGAGGCAGTCCCTAGGTCAATATAGTGGACTAGATGAAGAAGCTACATATGAACATCTCTTTATGGGATTCATTGTCTCTTTCAAGATAGAAGGACGTATTGAAGAAGGAACTGCATGAGTTGGATCGACAAGCTGTCCCAGTGAGCACTAATAATGTCTTGATGATGAATGGATGACCTTCCACTTCAAGTCAGGTAAAGAAGGAGGAGAAAATTCCCCCTTTCTATGTATCCTTGGTCATAAGGGATTTCTTGGTACACAACTACATCATCGACAGTGGGGCTAGTACCTTAGTGATGCCTAAGTGCATAACTGACAAGATGGGACTAAACTATGAAGAGATGAACAAAGGAGTCCTACAGCTAGATGGGACACCTACAAAAATAGTTGGGATTTTGAAGGGTTTAGGCTTGACATTGCATGCTTTCCCAACCTTCTCAATCCCCCATGATATAGTGGTAGTGGATGTTCCTCCTTATTTCACAATTTGCTTGTCCAGGGACTTCACATCAAAGATAGGTGGCTATCTAGCAACAAATTTGTCCTATCTGGTGTTTAGAACCAAGTATGGGACCAAGTTAAAAATCAGATTTGAGCCACTCTACAAGGACCATTTGGAACCATATTTGCCCAAGGTAGCAAATGCCAGTTACACCATTATCGACCCAGAAGAGTTGCAGACAGACTAATCTTTATCCTCTGCTCTTGAAGGAGTTAAAGACCTACTCTTGGATGAGTGGGGAAATGATAACTTTGAATATGATCTTTACAAGTTCATTGAGGAGGTAGACCTTAGAGTCTACTACATGCATGAAGAGGGTGCCTTCATACCAAATATAATGAAGGTAGGCTAAGAGGACCTAGGCCTATGGCAGCTGTATTTTGACAGTTCCAAAAGTAGGCTAGGAGCTGGTGGTGGGGCGATGTTAGTCTCCCCTTCAAAGGATAGGTACTTTTCAGCTTTCCATTTCCAATTCTCTTACACAAGCAATGTTTCAGAATATGAGTCCCTTATCCATGGTCTAGAATGGGCAAGAAAAAGAGGGATCAAGGAGTTGTAAGTTTTGGGAGACAGCGAGCTGATTGTAAATCAGGTGAAAGGCCAAAATCTGACCAAGAATTCCTTGCTAAAATCCTACAAGCATAGAGTCTGGGACTTGGTGGAAGATTTCCTCACTTTCAATATTGCTTCCATTCCTATAGAGTAGAACAAACAAGAGGATAGGCTAGCAGTAATTGGTGCTCAGTTTGATGTTTCAAGGGAGATAAGTCAAAATTATGGTTTATACCACTTGAAGGTGGTAGTTCAACCCTCTGTCCCCAACAACATTGCAAATTGGTAGGTTTTCAAAAATGACCAGAAAATAGCTTTCTTCTTGAAGGAGGAAGCTGAGTTCACAACATAGAACCAGGTGAAGTTGCAGTAGCAATATGGCAACCAGATTATTCAATTGAAGAATAATAAGCTCCCTAAAGGTTTGGTCACACTTGAGAGCATCTTCAATGGAGATGACCAATTGAGAAACAACAAGGCATGCATCACAACTAAAGAGGACAATTATGAAAGGGTTGAGATCTTCAAGGACAAGCTACTTACACTTGGAAAAGTCTACACAATTCAAGAAAGGTGGGCTTTCATTTTGTTGTGTCAGGAATTTGCTAATGTTTTTGCATGGGATTATAGTGATTTGAAGGGCTTCAACCCAAGACTCGCCCAGCACACCATCGAATTAGAAGAAGGTGCCAAGCCAATTACATAGAAGTAGAGACCTATCAACTCGACAATTGAGCCCCTCATGCAAAGGGAATTGGCCAAATTGATTGAGTCCAGAATTATATTTCCAATTAAACATTCCTCCTAGCTAGCCAACCTTATTCCTATTAGAAAGAAGAATGGGGAGATCAGGCTATGTGTCAACTTTAAAGACCTTAATAAAGTCTCTTTAAAAGACCATTATCCCCTCCCAAGCATGGAGTGGATCCTTTAAAAGATAACAGGCAGTGCGTGTTTCTCCCTCCTAGATGGTTATTCAGGGTATAATCAGATTCTAGTGCAATGCTGTAACTAGCACAAAATGGCCTTCACCATTAAATGGGGAACATTTACCTACAAGAAGATGCCATTCGGGCTATCTAATGCTGGTGATACCTTTTAGCGAGCCATGGACATAGCTTTTGGAGGCTTGATAAACAACAACATGCTGGTATACCTTGATGATGTGACAGTATTCTCTAAGGAAGCAAGCCAACACATAGAACACCTCAGGCAGATTTTTGAAAGGTGTAGGGAGTTCAGCATCTCTCTTAATCCAAAGAAATGTGTGTTTGCTATTCATGAGGGGAAAATCCTTGGCCACATCATGTCCAAGGAAGGCTTATCAATTGACCCTAAGAGAATTCATTCTATCCTGGAGATGTCCCTAATAAATCACAAGAAAGGCCTACAGAGTTTTTTTGGCAGGATAAATTTCATTCAGAGATTCATTCCAAATTTCATAGAGATAGTCAAGCCACTGACCTCTATGTTGAGGAAGGGTGAGGAGTTCAAGTGGATAACACAAAGAAAGGATAAATTTGAAGCCATCAAGTAGGCCATAACCTGGGCTCCTACTTTGATCAGCCTTAACTTCAATAAAGGCTTCAACCTCTACACTTTTAGTAATGAAGAGGTGATCTCCGCCATGCTTGCCCAAGTAAATGGTGATGACCTTGAGCAACCACTTGATTTTTTTAGCCAAGGGTTAGAGGATTTCAAATTTAGATACACGTATGTAGAGAAGTAAGTCCTAGCACTAGTGCAGAGCCTGAAGAAATTTAGGCATATGTTGTCTAACAGCAGGATTCACCTCATGGTCCCACATCCTAGCGTCAAGGATTTTTTAACCAATCAAGACCTAAATGAGAAGAGAGCAGGGTGGATCACCAAAGTGATGGAGTATGACATAGACATTAAGATCACCAAGTTGGTTAGGGAAAAAGGCCTATGTGAATAGCTTGCTATAGACTTCAACCATAAACGGGAAGATAGCTTACTAATTCATGATGGAGCCACTGTAGAGGAACCAACTATCATAAAGGATTGGACATTGGACCTGAGGCATTTCCTTCTCATTGGTGAGTGCCCACAGGGTCTTGGTAGGACCAGAAGAAGGTACTTCAGGCTCCAATCTCTCCCTTATGTCCTAGTTGATGAAGTATTGTTTAGTAAGGATCTCTTTGGGGTCCTTCTAAGGTGCACTGACCCAAGCTAGGCTGATAAGGTACTGTCTGAGTTCCACAATAGGCCAGCAAGTGGTCATTTCACTCTTAGAGCTACTGCAGCAAGGATAATGAGAGCTGGCTATTTCTGGCCTATTATTTTCAAGGACACCCATGCCTAGGTAAGAAAGTGCCAGAAGTGTGCACTTTTTGATGGGAAACAATGTTTGGCTGCCATGCCTCTACAACCTATTCAGGTGGAGCAACCATTCATGCAGTGGGGCCTAGATTTCATAGGGATGATCAATCCTCCCTCTAGTGCTGGACACAAGTGGGTCTTGACTACCATGAACTATTTCACAAGGTGGGTGGAGGTTATTTCTTTGAAAGAGGCAAATGAAAGTGCAGTCTTGGAGTTTTATGAGGACTTGGTAACAAGATTCAGGGTCCCAGCCACCATAATCTCAGATAATGCCTTGGCTTTTTTGGAAACCAAAACAAGTGAATGGGCATTGAGGTATGGTATATATCTTAGTACTTCACCAAATTATTACCCATAGGGGAATGGGCTGGTTGAGTCCACCAACAAAAATTGGATCGGAATCATAAAGAGGACCATGGAGGAAAATCAGAGGACTTGGCATGCCAAGTTGAAGACAGCTCTGTGGGCCGATCAAATCACTCTGAAGAGAGCAATAAAAAATTCTCCATATACACTCATATATGGAAGGGAAGCTAGGCTTCCCATCTCAATTGAATTTCTAGCATTGGATCTAACTCACCAACTACAATTAGAAGAAGGAAGTAGCATGGAGGTCAGGTTGTGCGAGCTGATGGAGCTCCAAGAGACAAGGGATCAGGCTATGGCTTCTATGACCAGTCACCAATAGCAAGTGAAGAGACACTTCGATAATAAATCTTCGTCAAAATATTTTTTTAAAGGAGACATTTTCTTGAAATGGGATGAAGACCGAGCTAAGCCTAGAAAGCATGCAAAATTCGATGCCCTATGGAGTGGCCCATACATAATCACTCAGTGTAAGTAGCATAATGCATTCCAACTCTCCAAGTTGGATGGTGAAGAACTGCATATCCCAGTTAATGGGATACATCTAAAGAATTACCACTGAGTCTCCTTTCATTTGTATATATTTTCCCTTGTTTTCTTTCCCTATTTTCCCTAAGTGTTGTTGCACAAGTAGTAGTTTTCTTAGTCTTGTGTGTGTTTTTATTTCCTTGGAGGTAGATCTACGTGACTGGTTCTAGATTTATCAAAGCTATTACTATTTTTTCAAGTTACCATCTGACTCCATGCTTAACGGACTGCAAGGCAACTAGTCTCTAAGCATAGCAGGCATTCTTCCCCTGGGAGTCGCCAATTTTTTGACCAATTTTCGCCCATAGGCAAAAATTTTGGTCCCCTTCTTCCCTTGCTATTCAATGCCAATCATTTTTAGGTTCCACAAGTTCATGTCTTGGTTCTTTAGCTTGGTTCAACACTTAGGTTTAGCCTCTTGGTTCATCCATCTTCAAGTTCAGACAGGTCACCAGTTCATCACTTGGTTCATCGACCTAGTTCATTGGCGCGCATGGTTGAACTACTTGAATTCTTGAACCTTTTTGGGTTCAAAGGCTTAGTTTAAGGGTATGCCCAGTTGTATGAAGGGTATTCCAATGTTCAAATGCCCTTACAAAGGGTAAGTACTTCAACAAAAGGAAAAAAACTGCGTAAGTTCAAAATTTGTTTAAGTCCTAAATTCCTTTAGACTTTTTGTTTGAAGGAACTCCTTCGGATAAAAAGTCTGAAGGAATTCAAGCCATGCTTCAAAGTAAAGACAAAGGCCCAAGTGAAATCATCCATAGACAAAATGTCTATGGGAAAACTTTTGCAGACAAAAGTCTGTGGGGAAATTGTTTGTGGACAAAAGGTCCGCGAGAACCCAGGAGGCATCCAAAGGCAAAGGACGACCCGTCGAAGGACCCCAAAGGGAAGGTGCCCTTGCAAAGGACTCTTGGCCAAATACAAAGGACACTTTCAAGGGTCAGAGGGTCACCTTCCCTTTGGAAAAGGTGCTAATAAGGAACAAAGGCAAAAAGTGCTTGCAAAGAGGGCCGAGGAAAGCAAAGCCGCAAAAGCCAGCGAAGGAACTGATGATGTTTTGACTGGGACGAGGACATCCTAGAGGCCATCAAAATTAATAAATAAAATTAGCCATTGGTTTTCAAACCAATGATGGTTGTGTGAATGTCAAAATTAGCGCAATGAAATGGCCATTTGCTTTCAAAGTGAGAGCACTAACCATGAGAGCCCAGAATGTAGCGACCCACCAGAAGTTTGCCCTCAAGGGCCGAAGGAGCTAGAAGAGACAAGATAGGGAAAAGATAAAGTGACAAGTGTTGGGTGAATATTTTGTTAGCCACTTAACTGGTGACCAAAATAGTTCCTATCACCACAACATAGGGTGATCAGTCAGCCAGGTGTGCAGCCTTACTACATCACAAGGGGACAAATCTCTCCTCTCATCAAGGGGAGGTTCCCTATAGATATGAAGGAGATGAAGGAGGCTATATAGTGTGTGTGTGTATATATATATATATATATATATATATATATATATATGCAAAAAATAAGACACAGGGGGTAGGACAACCATCCATCTCTCATCTTTTAGAGATGATGCTGAAAAATAGAGGAGAAATAATGGGTGATGGGAAAGGTGTTTCTCTTCTTTCAAAAGAAACTTTTAGCTAAGAGCTAGATTCCTTCCTAAATAGTAGAAATCTTGGTGAGGCAATAGAAGGCACTTCTCTTTTTTTAGAAGTGCATGTTCTTGTAAATAGCAGGACTCTTTCTGGTAGCAAGTAACCGGTAACAGGGGTGCTGAGTGACCAGCAACCCGAGAGAGAAAGACACGAAGAACAATGGGGCAGAAAGTCATCCCAAGGCTCTTTACACAAGAAAGGAAAATGCAAACACACTGAAGGTACTTATGGGGCAGAAAGTCATCCCAGAGTGACCAACAACCTGAGAGAGAAAGACACGAAGAATAATGGGGCAGAAAGTCATCCCAAGGCTCTTTACACAAGAAAGGAAAATCCAAACACACTGAAGGTACTTATGGGGGCACAAAGTCTCTCCATAGTGGGCCTTTAGGACACCTTCCTACTCACCTCCACTAGTTCTAATTAAAAAATTAAATGAATAAGGACACCTCCAAATGACACAATTCAGAACAGCACAAAGTCTAGAAAAACCTACTTTCTCATTCAAATAATAAGGAAAATGAAATTACAACCTGAGCTCAAAGTCTTAGTAATGCCTCTCAAAATGCACAGAGTTTCACTTCTTGGTAAGGGGAAGATCTCCTTTCTAATGATACAAGGGATTACATTATATAGGGGAAGGAAGGAGGCCTTTTGGCACCCCTTTCACAAATGGCCCATACGCATTCCCATCATTGGGAAGAGCATGCCGCTTAAACATCATTTGAGAGATTATGGGCTACACCATTTGTCATTTACGCCTCCTAATGATCAATTCACAGATACTGGAAATTGTGGAAGGGTCTACTACAATGGGTTAGGATCACTATGAAGCCTTATTCAAAACTATCTCATCTCGCGACACTTGGTAGCTTTTGCAGCCCTCTAAGGTTCTAACCTTTCTTGAAGGGAACTTGCCTTGATATGTGCCTTTGCATTGTGAGTGCCCCTTTCCTCTGACACATGGTGCCTTCTATAGGAATAGTCAAGGATAGGTGGAAACATCCATCTAATTTAGAGGAGCTCTTAGAAACCTTTGAGATTCTAGTGGGGGAAGACATGTGGAGTCTTCTGTCAAAATCTAGAAACACTTATGGAAATAGCTGGGACCTACTTTAGTAATCACGTAGATGATGACACTTGTTGACTTTCACTGATCCTACAAGGGGCATGTGGCATGGTCTAAATACACTCATTAGTCACATGGATGCAGACACTTGGCACTTCCCACTTCATTTAATCACTCATCCCTGGGCCCACCATGGGCTTTACTCGAAGTAGTGAAGCTAAGGGAAGAGACTATAGATATTGACACTTGGTGGCTTCTATTGAGCTTTGGAGGAGACATGGAGCAGGTCTACTACTCTTAGGAAAAACATAGTGATGCCTTCTATGATTGAAACTTGTTAGCTTCTATTGATTCTCACCAAGGACACGTGGCAGCATCCACAGGATTCTATAGGGAATACATGGTGGTTTTTGGTGCTCTTTGAGATTAGGCAGATGATGACACGTGGCACATTCCAGTGAACTCCTTCCATTGCACACATTTCTCTTCATAACTGAGGCGGTCTTTGAACCTTTGAACCCATTAACCCTACTAGTCCCTTTACTAAAAAAGCTCAAATAATGAAAAATTTGAAAGCTCAGAGCAAAATTTGAAAAGTGGGGGGAAGACAATTTTGGTTATGTAGGACCAAAATAGTTTGAATGTTGTCCCAAAAATGAGTGATATTTTTGGGGTACAATAGCTGGCTCCTATTGGGGACCTTCCTAATATTGCAAAAAGTGACTGAAGGGAGTAGAATCCAGAATCTCCATTGCCTTGAAGTGTGCCATTGGGCTATGGAGTCGTGCTACCCAAAAAGAAAGGTGACAAAAACAAACAAAAATGAAAAGCACAAAATAGAGACAAAAACTATATAGATATACAAATGTATAGGTGAATTTATTTGGTACTTCAAGAATTGAAGTACCTTAGATGCTGCCCCTTGAGAGGTAGTGAAAATGGCCTTCTATCTTGATAAACCAGCAAGAAGCCATTTTACCCCCAGAATCAGTGACAGGGGAATGGAACTCTCCACTAGGAATCACATTTCCTATATCCTCCTCTTAGCTTTCTCTTCTTTACCCATGGCAAGATGTGGTCTTCAATTCAAAAAGCATAAATTTTTGCTCTCTCAATGAAGAGTTCCTCTGCCTAATTTTGGAGCGCAACAGTATGGTCCAGTACCATAATTTTTTGTTCTAATAACTTAGCCCAGTACATGTCTTGATTGTCCCCCTCAGATATCTTAGATTCTTCTTCATTTGGAGGGGAGGGTTCTTCTACACTTATGCTGCACTCCACCAATTCTTATGCTATTTCATCCCTACCTAAAGACTCAAACAAAATTTGGGTTGTAGGGGCAGCCGTTTGGGTCTTGACACTTTTGACATGATCAATTATGTCAAATGGTTGGATTGGACTAGGCACAGGGGATGGGGGTTCATCCTTTTGGTTTTTGGGAGGGGTGGGAGGACTGATTTGCAATTTTGAAGTAGAAGGTGCAAAGATGTTTGATGTACTTACTTTTATAGCAACTACCATATCCTTTAGCTAGAGAGGTAGAGTGGTTCCTTGCTTAGAAATTGAAATTGTCGATTGAGGTTGCTCCTCTATCTTTTCCTTATCAGCTTGCTGGGTTGACTAGTTCTTAGACCTAGTGAACACTGTGCATGATCCCTCGGTTGTTTCACCTTTACTTCTAGGTTCATCCTGGTATTCTAGGTTCATCTTGGTAACTCAAGAAACCAATGTGGGAGTTGCCAGCTGACTCTTCTTGATCCTCCCTGAAGAGGTCAGCATCATTTTCTTGATTAAACTCAGGTTGGAAAGAGAACTCATGCTCTATTTCCAAATATCCAACTGCTGAATTGGCTAGAGGTGCTTCAATGGCAAGGTTCCTCTATGAGGGAGGAAGATGATTTGGTAGCCCTTGACCCCTGATAGCATTGCCTTAGTATGCCTGATTCTAAAATTTTCTCCTTGGGGCATCCTGATGAGGAGAAGAAAACATACCTTGGGCCATTTGTCTTCTGAGGGCCAGCACTTCATTTGCTAACTTCTGCACCATTGAGTCAGTGGTGGTTGCAGGTGAGTTATCAAAAAATGAGGAAGATGTGCCTTTGTTTGAATCCCTTCTTATCTTTCTAGCCAAGATAATGTCATCTTCTACCTCAGTAGCCAAGTCCTGAGCTTTATCAAGGTCTATCTAGCCAGCATGCCTTAGCAAAAAACTCACTTCAGGCAGTTGTGAGTTGATGAATAAGCACTTTAGGTTTTCAGGTGTTGGCTGAGCAATGATAGGAATCTAATTTCTCAGCTTGTCAAACCTTGCAATGAAATCCCTCATAGGCTATTGAGGCTCCTTCTTCATCTATGTGAGCTGGGCCAGAAGGGCATGTGCATCTTCTGTTGGTTTGAACCTTGCTTCAAACTTGGCTTTAATAGTGTCCCAGCCAGTCATTGATCCAGTCTACAGATGGTAAAACTAGTCTGCAGTAGCACCTTATAGTGTCTCCACAAACAACCTGACTGCTACGTCTTCAAATTCCACCCATATCACACCACAAGCTATGGTGAAGGCTAAAATGTGTTCATCAAGGTGGACTCTTCCATCACCAAAGAATTTGGGGAAATTCTTCCTTGAACTAAGTGGTAGCTCATGCAGGGGTGGAGTTAGATTAAGTGGGCCAAAAGAGTTACCCTAGGGGCCTCAAACTACCATGATTTAATTATGAAAAATAGGGATAACACATCTAAGTGGAGTTTCTAGATTATAGGACAAAAATGGAAAAGAAATTGGCCCTGATTCAGCTTAAAGCTTGAGGCTTCAAACTATGCTTTCTTTCCCAAAAGCTCTAGTTTTATAGACCAGATAATATAATGGAGATGGAGGATGGAGGGAGATAGTAAGGCTATAATGATAGTGGGTAAGACCCAGATGGGAGTCGCCAGACTCTATAATGGATAAGGGTAGGGACTACATGTTTAAGTCCCCAGCGGAGTCGCCAAAAATTGTTGGGTGAATATTTTGTCAGCCAGCTAACTAGTGACCAAAATAGTTCCTATCACCACAAGATAGGGAGATCAATCAGCCAGGTGTGTAGCCTTACTACATCACAAGGGGACAAATCTCTCCTCTCATCAAGGGGAGGTTCCCTATAGATATGCAGGAGATGTAGAAGGCTATATATATATATATGCAAAAAATAAGACACAGGGGGTAGGACAAACCATCCATCTCTCTCCTTTCAGAGATGATGCTTACAAATAGAGGAGAAATAATGGGTGATGGGAAAGGTGATTCTCTTCTTTCAGAAGCAACTTTCAGCCAAGAGCTAGATTCCTTCCTAAATAGTAGAAATCATAGTGAGGCAATAGAAGGCACTTCTCTTTTTTTAGAAGTGCATTTTCTTGAAAACAACAGGACTCTTTCTAGTAGCAAGTAACTGGTAACAGGGGTGCTGAGTGACCAGCAACCCGAGAGAGAAAGACATGAAGAACAATGGGGCACAAAGTCATCCCAAGGCTCTTTACACAAGAAAGGAAAAAGCAAACACACTGAAGGTACTTATGGGGGCACAAAGTCTCTCCACAGTGGGCCTTTAGGACACCTTCCTACTCACCTCTAGTAGTTCTGCTTAACAAATTAAATGAATAAGGACACCTCCAGATGACACAAGTTAGAATAGCAAAAAGTCTAGAAAAACTTGCTTTCTCATTCAAATAACAAGGAAAATGAAATTACAACCTAAGCTCAAAGTCTTAGTAATGCCTTTCAAAATGGGCAGAGTTTCACTTCTTGGTAAGGGGAAGATCTCCTTTCCAATGATACAAGAGATTACATTATATAGGGGAAGGAAGGAGGCCTTTTGGCACCCCTTTCACAAATGGCCCATGTGCATTCCCATCATTGGGAAGAGCATGCCACTTAAACATCATTTGAGAGATTGTGGGCTGCACCATTTGTCATTTGTGCCTCTTAATGATCAATTCATAGATACTAGAGATCATGGAAGGTTCTGTTGCAGTGGGTCGAGATCACTATGAAGCCTTATTTGAAACTGTGTCTCAACTCGTGACACTTGGTAACTTTTGTAACCCTCTGAGGTTCCAACCTTTCCTAAAGGGAACTTGCCTCGATATGTGCCTTTGCATTGTGAGTGCCCCTTTCCTCTAACATGTGGCACCTTTCACAAGAACAGTCGAGGATAGGTAGAGGCATCCATCTAATTCAGAGGAGTTCTTAGAAACCTTTAAGATTCTGGTAGGGGAAGACACATGGAGTCTTTCGTCAAAATCTAGAAACACTTACGAAAACAACTGGGACCCACTTTAGTAATCACATGGACGATGACACTTGTCAACTTTCGCTGATCTTGCAAGGGGCACGTGGCATGGTCTGAATACACTCATTAGTCACATGGATGCAAATAGTTGGCACTTCCCACTTCATTTAATCACTCATCCTTGGGCCCACCATGGGCTTTGCTTGAAGTAGTGAAGCTAAGGGAAGAGACTACATATATTGACACTTGGAGGCTTCTGCCGAGCTTTGGAGGAGACATGGGGCACAGTCTGTTGCTCTTAGGAAAAACATAGTGATGCCTTCCATAATTGAAACTTGTTAACTTCCACTGATTCTCACCAAGGACACATGGTATCATCCATAAGATTCTATAGGGAATACATGGTGGTTTTTGGTGCTCTCTGAGATTAGGCAGATGATGACACGTGGTGTGTTTCGGTGAACTCCTTCGATTGCATGCATTTATCTTCATAACTGAGGTGGTATTTGAACCTTTGAACCTATTGACCCTGCTAGTCCCTTTATTAAAAAAGCTCAAATAATGAAGAATTTTAAAGCTTAGAAAATAAATTTAAAAAGGGGGAAGACAATTTTGGTTATGTAGGACCAAAATAGTTTGAATTTTGTCCCAAAAATGAGTGATATTTTTAGGGGACAACAACAAGCATGGAACGAGCAAGCAGATAGTCCAAAGTTTGAAGGGGAGCACTGATTCATGAAGTGACCCTAGCATGTGAAATAGTAGCTACAAATTGACCATTTGAAGACATGAGTGTCCAATCGCGTACCCCTTTTCTCCATTTCATATTTATGAGCAGACAAGCTGCATAAGTGCCTTCAAGAAGCAGCCTTGATTAATGAGAAAATAGTGTGGCCATGTCAAAAAAGTGCCTGAAGTCAAAGCTAAGGTTGACACATCATTTACATTTTTAGGCAGCCTACTCTTCCCAATGAAGGGATGCAATAGGCCACTTGTAAAAAGAGGTGCCAAATGGGCCTCCTTTCTTCTCCTATACATTTAGGACTTATCATTTTGAGAGGGAGGATCTCCCACATTTGTAAGGCATAGCCCTGGCAAAATTTCACCTGAATCAAATAAATGCATTTTTTACCTCTATCTTGGATAGACATTTCTATGTATGTCCTAAGTGTTAGTTTGTGTTTAGTCATTGTCTCTTGATGCTTTCATAGGTTCAACACCAACATATCTATGTCTATAAAGTGCCATTTTTGTAGCTGGTAAGGAGAGTTCTATTTGGTGGGTGCAAAAATAGAGAAATTACCATTCAGTGTGCCTCTCACAGCACCTTTGGTGAACCTCTATTCTATGTATTTTCATTAAAACCTCCCTCTCAATCTTTTGTAGTTTGGTCCTTCTACCAAGTGTGAAGCATATGTATGCATTTGTCTGGTTTTAAGTGTGGATGTGAGAAGGTCATTTCATTTTGGTGTATCACCTCCTTAGAGTAGTTTGTTTTCCTAGAGCTTTTTTTCTTTTCATCCCCCCCATTATATATCTGTATATATACATGTATTTGCACTTGATAGAATGAACATGATGCATCAAAGGAAGCTAGCCCTTATCTAGAGACTCTCCCCTCCAGCTTCACTAGTCCCACAGGGGAGAGGGGAGTTTCCATAGTTGCGAGGAAAAGGCAGGAGCTTGGCCTCTTGCCAAGGGTGCAATCTTCAATGTCAATAGTAACCAAAAAGCCAAGGCCGATAAAAACCAAAAAACTTAAACAAGTAAACCTTAAGTAAAAAAGGAAATCTCACCAATTCAAGCCAAGGATACATGTCAAAAATTATGGTAATCAAACATCAATGTGAAATTACTAATGATATTTAATTAAATAAATATGGGAAATCAAAATGGTAAATCAACATTGATGAGTGAGTAGTAACAATCCTAAATCATCAATGTCAAAAGGTGCATAAAATGGAAAACAACATTGGTGAGTTAGAAGTAACAAGCCAACCTCACTCAACAATGGAAAAATTACATGAAAGTAGAAATAAACTCAGGTGTCTATAGAAAGAGGTAGTACAACAATAACAAAGGGTAAAATCAAACAAATTAATGATAGAGATATAAAGCCATGGTGTAAATAAAGTAATCCATAATTGCACAAGCATATTATTTTTCTCTAAAATTTGATAAAGGTGAAAAAAACTAGTGCTAACATGGTTGAAAGATGTGAAGAAGAAGGAATATAGAACAAATGAAAATAGATTTAGAATCACACTTACCTTTCAAAGGGGGATTTAAATAGATGGAGGTGGAAATGAAGGAAAAACCAAGGTAGAGGAACTAACTTTATTAAATTCAAGACACTCAAATTAGTTTTTTTAAAACAAGAGTATTGTTGACCTTAAATAATCTGAAGAACTCTTCTTAGCCACACAATTTTTATGTCAACAAATGAAGTATGTAGATCATCCCATGAAGGATATATTCATGAAAAGTAAAATTGACCTACCTTCCCACAATATATTAGATTACAAGAAATTTTTAGTCAAGCATTAGTCCAATAAATCAAATTAAATGCATAGAGAGATAATTAAATGAAGCTAATCAACTCATGCGAGGTTTGAAAATGAAAATGAAGAACAAATTAAAAGAAATCAATAATAGTTACCTTCCCAAGTCAATTACATCAGCCAAGAGTTTCTCATTAACATATTCTCCCCTTGATCAAGAGCTCTTGTCTTTGTCAATAATGTTGGCCAAACTGCTCTAATGCCTTAAGAACTCTTTGCATAACCTAGGCTCAAATTAGATGAAATCTTAATAATGAAACATAATGACCAACACAAAGAGTTGTGAGGATAATTTTTCATTATAATATTACACAAATCAAGCTTAAAATTGATGTTTCATGCCTTCCTATTTATATATTTTTGAGATTGACTACGGTCAACCATGATCTTCCATCTCAAGATTGAGATGTGTGACCATAAATTAATCTAATATTTGGAATTAAATCCATAAATATCCTCATCATGATTTGGGAAGAAGGGTAATTAATGAGGCATGAGAGACCCATAATCTTAATATTTTATGCATTTATGGCTTATGGATGCCCTTCTAAGAAATTATGTCATTAGGTGATGCAGTTAATAGAAATTAATTTCGAAAAAAGAAATATTCAACAACTTCCATGGAAAATATACTTAAGCTATTGATTTGGATTAATTAGCCTTAAAAAATATTAATCAAAATTTGGGCAATTATTTGGAAATTGAGCCTCAATTAATCAAAATGGTTAAAAAGTTATATTACTAAGTCATAATTTGACTCAAGAAGAATTGGAAGATGATGTTAGATGCATTGGAACCATATTACCATTTAGGACATTGCCAACACAACATAACAATGTTACATGTTGTGTACTAATAAATTAGAAGAAAAGAGTGATCTCGAGTACAAAAAGGAAACATTATCATTTTGACTCAAAATGAATTGATCAAAGTTAGGTATCACATAAAATGCATTGCCCCATTTAGGGATACTTTGACCTAAATCAACACTTATAAATGACAAGCTTGAGCCATTTAGGGTGTTTTAGTGATTTTGACCTAAAATGTCATTTGAGTTTAATTCAAGAAATATTGAAAATTTTAACACAAATGGTGTTAGAAATTAGATGTCTACATTTTACCCTTATTTGAGGTGTAGTGACACATTCAAGCAAAGAAAGATCTTTTAAAAAAATGATTTGTCAAGAATAAATTGGAAATGACCCATGATTCCCCCTCAAGAGGACACACTAGGATGAAATATAAGAATGGACTCTCAAAAAGAGAGGGACAATGAGAGATTAAACCATGGAATATATCACATCTAGATGAGCTAATGCTTACACATTTGATTACCATCAATGATCAAAATATAATAATAGGTATACTGGGTCCCAAGATGGGGGGAATAGGAAGGATTCAATCCATAAATGTAATGGACACACTTTTAATGCACCCAATTTGAGATGAAGTTATGCACTTATGACATTGATCAATCCTAAGATAACTTGCACACTAAAACATTGCCATCATGGGCAAAAGTGTGGAGATCTTTTAATTAGAGGAAAAGGAGAACATGGTCTCCATAAAGAGATGATAATAAGAAGTGCCCCAATAGAGAAAATTTTATCATGATAAGATAGTTTTGCCCTAGTAGGACTAATTTTGATTATTGATAAAGAATACATAATGGTTTTCTCCTATAGGGCTAATTTGATTTTGACATTGTTCAGACGGTATGCCCTAGTGTGGGCAATTGGCAAGCAATTAGCTCAAGAATATAACCTAAGGCATAGATTAAAATGAGTGGGAACAAATATACATGCCATGGTAGAATGGCTTATAAATCCATAAGAAACCAACCATATGAGAATTCACAAAGAGATGAAAGCGATGAAAAAATGAATGAAAGATATCCAAGATGACCTCAATATAAATTGAGCACTGCCTACATAGTTTAATAAGACCTCAAGTCGATGTTGTCCTCATAGGAAATGGGATATAATTGGATGAATAAAAATGACCAAATATTTTATTAGAATCATGACGTATTCAAATAGATGCATGTCTAAGCATAGAGTCAAAGTGCTAAAATGCATGGTACCTAGATGCCTATTTTCATATCATGAGCCTAGATTATGCAAAGTGTTCTTGATAACTATTCATCTGAGCAATGTTGAAGTTAATACTTTGAAACCTAAGCACAAAGTTCTTTCTGTAGAAAAATAAATTAGGCATCATAAGAATGAATAACTTATAATGAAATTGTATTTCAATTACACAGAGCTGGTTTAAATATGAATACCTATAATTAAGGATTAATGGTATAAATGACTAGAACCAAAGTTACAGTTATTTAAATTTAAACAAAAAAATTAAAGACAAAAAATATAAACATAAATGAACCTAACTTAAAATAAAGATATGAACAATCAATATTCAAGTAGGAACAAGAATGTATATAATCAAAACAAGACATCTTAACAACATGAGATTAGGATATGAATATTCAAGATCTATGTGGAACATCAAGATGTACTTGGAAAATAAAAAAATAAACAAGACCAAATAGGAACTCAAAAGACCACACAAAACATATAAATAAACAAATGTTTTTTGCATTTTAAAATTTTATGAATATTTCTGAAATTTTCTAAGTATCTCAACTCAATTGAGGATTAAGAGACATAAAATGGTCTAACTCACAAGATGATGAGAGCATATAATAGTACTAATGAAATAGCAAGAGCACACAAAATTAAAATGCCTACAATATAATAAGATCATATGATTAGAAGGACTGAGTTGACATTGATGTGAATTGAACATGGTCTACATAACCCGATAATAATCCCAATCCATAGTAACTCTACCAACATGAAGGGTGGTGAAAATTTGACTAGGTCACAACAAGTTTGTAAAAAAAGGTGAATCATAAGACAAATGATAATAGTAATGACTAGATGATGTGGTAATGCATGATAAAAAGGGATTGTACCTAATTTTCCGATAGCTGATTATAATTAGGAAATAATATCATAATTTTGACTTGACTAAAGGTGGTTACAATTAGGGGTTCCAAAATAATACTGATTTGCCTATAGGTGGTTATAATTATTGATACCAAATAAGATAATTAATGAAAGATAACATTTTAGATCAAATGACATACTATGGTCATAGACTGTCATTCAACATGATATTATAAAACTCCTAAAACTAGATCAAAATCCCCCCATAAAAAGTGTAGGAAGAACTAAAGGGATCAAGATCAAAATGGGATTAGATAGGATAGATAAAAGAAACCTTTGGTCAATAGTAAATAAATGGTATAATGAAAGTGGTTAGAAGATAATTAGTTATAAGGGAAAACATGGTTGCCCCCAAGAGATGATTGGCTTAGTTTTATCACAAAATAGTGAGAGCATAGGCTTAGATTTCTCACAAAATAGTGAGATTCTGGAGAAAGGTGACCTAGATAACCTTAATAGAAATTGAGTTTTACCTACATAGTTCCAAAATACCTCAAGTTAATATAGTTTAAACAACATGGTTCATGGATCATAATGGTATATAAATTCCTATAATAAAATGGTCTATGGGGTTACCCCTAATAGACTAGGTAAGGCAAATGTTCAATGTGTAAATGGTAAATGAAAAATGGTTATGTTTCTATTTTTGACATGGAGATGCTCATCCTAGTCACCAAATGAGACAATCAGAATGATCAATTTATAAAAATCGCTACCCAACTCCACATCAGTAAAGTTGTTCAATTAAGAATTCATTACAAATCTAAACTGGAATAATGTTGTTTTGATCCCCATTGGTCATTGATTTTTATTTCTTCAAACATTGAGATAATATAACTTTGTTTCCTCTATAAAGGAAAGTGCTACTAGTCATAAATGATATAAGTGGGTAATAAATAAGTTGATGATAATGAAATGTATAATAAATGGGAAATAAATGAAGATCAAGACTTTTAGTCACATGTAATGTTATTGATACTAGATTTGACATAATTTTGGTTGTGGTAGGGCTGAATACATCTAAAGATGCTCTCAATATGACCACCATATTATTTTTTTGTTTGATCTTGGGAGTAGCTGCCATCTAATTATGATGTAGATTAGAAAGCTATTTTGATTTGTTATTTTATAATGTCTTCAGTGTGCAGTGAAAAACTAATGTGCTCAGCTTTTGGTGCCTCAATGAGGTTTTCACCAATTAATTTGTTTTGATCATTCCATAGCACCTCCAAGAAGGTTTCATGAAGAGATGTTAACATTTGACTTTGATTGTCTCTTAGCACCTTCAAAAAGGTTTCACTAAAAGATATTATGTTTATTATTTGATCATCCCCTAGTGCATCCAAAAAGGTTTCACTAGGAGATTAGTCTTCTTCGGCATAAATTTGGTCTTGGTCCCCTTGATATTCTATAAATGGTATTTCTCCATGGATGTAGTTCAATAAAGTGTGATTCTATCGATCCCAATCAATGTTTGTGGGAGGTGGAATGTCAATATAATGGCTATGTTTGGTGGTGATAATGGTGGGATGATGAATGGTAGCACAATCCTCAAAATATATTAGGAGAACTTGTGTTGATTTTGAAGTAATCATACTCAAAAATCATCTAATGATCACAAATATATTCAAATTGACTTGTAAGGCAATTGTAACCAATGTTGTAACAACCAATACTATATTCTATTTTTGAATCTAATTCTAATCCAAGGAAATTTGAATATGATGTCACAACTTATGTTGATTCTATTTTTGATGATAAATCTATTATCAATTCAAAAATAGAACTTGACTCTAATTTTTATTCTTCATTTGATATGGTTGTTTGTATGATGTTCTACTAAATGTTGAATGTTTGACAAGTCATAGACTGTGATGGTATAATGGGATCTATAAAAAGTGACTCATCTAAGAAGGGTTCAACATAGACTAACTCATCCAAGTGAAGCCCCTCAAAGAGAGGGAACCACTCAAGGGACATCTCAACAAAATCATGTCTATCATTTGAGACTCCTTAACAAGTGGAAAAAGATCAAGAGACAACTCTACAGAGACTAACTTGTCAAGGATATGAGGCTCTTTAAAAATAGGTAAAATATGAATAGGTAACTTATCATAGGTTAACTCATCACAAATGGGTGTTTCAATAATAACATTATGGTTTTGATTCATAATTGTTTGCAAAAAATCAATTTTTGAACACATTTTGGTCCTCATAAGATGGCTCTTGAAGAGGTAATGATTATTTTTGAGGCTCAAAGATTGGCATGACATTTATAAATTAGGGAAATTTGTTTTAGAGTTAACAATTTTTTATGGTTCAATAATGAACTCTCTAAAAATTAGACTATTGAAGAAGGAATCAAACATAAATGGTTCAATAAATAGAGGTTCTTCAACAATAGGTTCATCAAAAGCTAGTGATGGGCCATGAATGGTAATTATTGGATGCTTCTTAGTTTGGTTTCTTGTGTAAACCAAAGGATGAGGTCCTAAAATGGTAACCTTTACATGTTTTATAGCTTTCTTTCTTGCATAAGACAACGGGGTAGGAGGATATCCCAAAATAATGAACTTTGGGCATTGTAGAACATGATCACACACACAAGCTAGAGGAGAAAAAGGATACCCCAAAATAGTAACCTTTGAGTATGGAGTACAAATCCAAGGAGATGAAGGATGTCCTAAAATGATAACCTTTGTGTGTTGTGAAGCATGCTTTCTTGCATAAGCTAGAGGAGAATAGCCCAAAATGGTAACCTTTGTTCTTTGAGGAACCTACTTTCTCACATAAGTGGAATGAGGATAACCGAGAATGGTAACCTTTATACATTTTGGAGCCTACTTTCTTGTATAAGTTGAAAGAGGATAACCTAGAATGGTAACCTTCACATGTTGTGGAACTTACTTGCTTACACAAGATGGAGGAGAATAACCCAAAATGGTAATAATGGGATGATTCTTAGTTTGTTTTCTTTTGAAAACAATAGGAGGAGGTTCTAAAATGGTAACTTTCATGATTTGTATATCTTGCTTACTCACATAATCCAAAGGGGAAGGATGAGGATAGCATATGACAACTAGCATGGATGTGATTGGTTTTAAATAGATAGGCCCAAAGAGGGAAACATCCTCAAACAAGATGGAGTGATCATGTCCATCATAAAAATACTCTACCTTGAAACTAGGGCCATAAGAAACCCTATTGAAAGTTTACTTTAGTGTCACTATTTAAAAAGAGTGTTTTCAATGTTTGGCAAGATTTGGATAATGAACATTTTAAACAAGATATGCATTTTGATCATTTTCCAAATAAATGACTAAGGCACCAAAGAAACTATAAAATGAGGGTGGCTTGGAACCACTCATCATTTTAATAATGTTTTCATGAATTTACACAACTTTTGGTAAAGTTGAAATCATATAGATTGGAAGAGGGTATGATAACTCAAAAATCTAGAGCATGACTTGCACACTAAAATATAGACCTTTGAGATACATCAATATCATAAAAGCTAGTCTGAATTCAATGATTTGATACTATAAAATTAGAAGAAATATCTTCAGAATATGAAGAACACAATGCAAACTAAGAAACTCATGATATGAACACATGTAATAATTCTTGGGTATAAAACTAATACCAAACGGGCAATACAATGCCACCACATGGTGATAGTGGGGATAGTGTAAAATGTGTTTTAAGACTTAAAGTGTGAGCAATGCACAAGATGAGTTTAAGTTCACCAAGATTATAAGTGTGATGATGAGTCTATATAATGGCCTTTAATTCAAAAAATAAAAAATTTAACCCAAGTTAAAACAAGTTTAATATGAAAATAGCGAACCCAATTTAACAAATCAACCCTTAGAACATAGAAAGGCTCAATTTAGAATGTGAAGTATCAATGAAGGACTTAGATAATTTGGAAAATGATTTAGACTCAAATTAACAACATAACTACACCAATTAGACCAATTATGACACAAAGTTTATGATAACAATTTGAACAAGGAAAATATTGATTTCCACTTAGACAACATAACACCTACCTTGTGTGATCCATAAACTACACTGAAAAAACTCTAAGTTAAGTTTAAAACTATGGATTCTAAATTTATCAAACTTAAAAATTCTGTGAAAAATACTCAGAAGAACTTGCAAATTGTTTGGCAAAAATGTTCTCAGTTATTGAATTGGATTGGAACTGTCAAATGATTATTAACTTCCATTCACCAATAAAATCAGATTTTGTTTTAAATCAAATGTCGTAAATTATCAAATTTAAAAAATTGAATGTGTTCTTGTTTAATTAAAAATCAAAAAACATAATTTAAAACATGCAAACAAAGACAATTTTACCATCTGACATTGATAATAGAGTTCAGCATATCTTGCCTACATCTCTAGGTTCACCCAATAGTGAGGATCATTTATATTAAATTTGCACAACAAATGGTTTACAAATTCTTTGAAAAATTGCACAAATCCCCTCAGGTCTGATATCTATCCAATAACTCCACCTACGCTAATAAACTTAAGCTCGGTCATACGGAATCCTTCTTCAGTTTTCAATCCCCTTCCAAAATTTCTTTGGTCCCTTGACCCAAACTATTGGTCTATCCAAACAATAATAATATCATTCTCTTTCAATTACAAAACATAATTAAAAAGGCTTACCTTCTATGTAAATGGGTCAGAAATTGGATTATAATCCACTTGTTTAAGCTATCTCCAAGCTTAAACTAGCTCTTGGCCTCTTAATAAAAAAAACACAGTCCTGCAAAGGTTAAAATCTAATACAAGTTTGTGCCCTATATAACACTTCCAAACCCATAGCTTAGTTGGTCAAGGCTTATCCATTTTGCATGGGAGGTCCATGGTTTAAGTATTTAGCTTCCCTTTTTGGTCACTTGAACTATCTATTTAGTCCCACATTGATAAGTTTAAATGGCTATCTTATCTTTAAAAAGAATGGCGGCTCCTTTTGACAATGCCTACGCCCCTTTTGGTGGGCTCAAGGTGCCAAATTTAACATAGTTCATTAGTAGGTGTACCAACTTAGTATGTGCACTAATGGTATTTCCTTTTCTCATGTTCTCCAAAACTTGGAAAATAATCTAGGATGTGGCATTTGATTCGCCCTCAGACTTGGCATATGTGGCAAGTCTAGTCTAGGTGTAGTTTGCATGGTACTCAGTCTTCGAGCTTAGCATAAATGCTAAAATTAAACATAATATATCTTGAGCTAGCTTGAATTTGTAAAGTGGTTAGAAGACCTTTGTGGCATGGCATGTGTGTATTCTCCCATGTGTCCTAATGGGGCTCGCTTGGTAATTTTAAAATATTACCAAACTATTATAGAGCTATTTAAAACATGCAATTCAAATATAATGCATTGTCCAATCCATAAACATTGTCAAAGACAAAAATAAAACAAACCCCAAATTTTTAGACTACCATTGATTTCCATGTGTCACCACCTTATTAGACCACTTTGTGTGTCCACATTGTGCCACGTCATCTTACAACACCACAGTTTTCCCTATCGAATCAAAACTTCAATAGCCTATAACTTGAGCATTTGAGACTCCATTTTACAAACCAAAAAAAGCACTAGAAATATCTTGATAATATATACACTTTGAAATTGGTTTCATCACAACTTGGAAACTTTTTTTGAACTAAACTCTGGATCACACCTCCCTACAAAAGAGGCTTTTGGTCTCCAAAAGTCTATTATCTCCTAAAAAATTGATAACTGGTCTACCGCATCACATCAAATAGAACCCAATCATAGCAAGAGATAAAGATTGGAAAAATAAATGATTCAAAAATCAACTGAAAATGCCTATAACATGGCATGAGTAAATGAATCTGTAAGTGCTAATAAACTGATCACAACATACCAAAATTGTTTGCCTATGTCACATCTTGTAAAGCGATGAACTGTCAATAAATTTATTCCCAATGTAACTACAAAACAAGTTTTTTAATGCCGAAAACATACAATAAATGTCGAGGACATGTTGCAATACATGCCTTGGTATGAGACTTATATGATAAGCAAATTCAAACAACACAAAGTGTATATTGCCTAGCATACAAACATACCCATAGGGTCTTACAATGCATCTATACATCCATGTGCCAAAAATAGATACATTCTAAAAATAGCAATCAAATAAGTGTTTTAATGAAATTAACTCAACCTAAAACATTCATTATGCTATTATCTCTAACTGATCAAATGAGTTCAAGTCCTACAGACAACTCACTCAGCATAAATAAGAGATTCCAAAACATAGAGTTATTCGACATAAGGTGAGAATTGAAGCTAAGAATGATAAACATATCTCAAAGTGTGCTCATAAGCTCTACTAATGCATTATCAAAGTGTGTTCTTTCCCTTAACATAATTCTTAATAATGCTTTGATAAACAAGTGCATTATTAATCTACTTAATCAAAATTTCTACCTAGTTAACTTGATTTCCTTAATGGATTCCTGAACATCATTATGGATTGATTTAACTTCATTGACCTTATTAATAGGTTGATAAATCATCTTAGTTTTACCATTTCTAGAATGAGAAGATGATTGAAGTTTAAAACAATGATCAATCTGATGTCCACTCATATTGAAATGAGTGCATAAAACTTTCTTAGGTGAGGTCTCCTTTTTACCTCTTCTCACTTTGCCATGTTGAGAATGGTATTTAACACCTACAATCTACTTAACCAAAGCATGTCTCTTCTAAAAAAATGTAACAATGTGGTTATGCATCCCAAAAAAAGTGCAAGGAAATGATTGCATCATCTTCTGAATGTTAAATCCAAATTTCTTAAACATAAAAAGTAGATCAAAAGATTTAATGCTAACTCTAGTGTAGTAACTAGGAGGTGGAATCTCAATACCTCTTCTACCTTCCTTCTTACACCATACATACTCTACTAGTGGCCTCAGACCTTTGCTATTAGAACCTTGTCTTCCTTTAGCCATGGAGGAAGTTTCTCCAATTTCCACCTGCTCACTAGTGTAACCCAAACCTGCATGAGGAGATCTATACTCCATCTATATTGGGTTAGTAATTCCTTGGCCATTTCAATCAAGACCTCTTCCATTAAAGCCCATTTTCATCAACAATTTGGATCCTATACCTTTAGTGTGTAGTTCAAAACTACCAAAAGCATCATTACTTGAATCCAAATCTAAATGGAAAGAAGAAGATGAATTACTTGGTGAATAACTTATAGTGCATTCAATCATAGTCTCTACATATGAAGTAAAAGGTATGGCCTTCTTTGGTTCACCACACTATAATTTGATCATGAGCTCATCCTTAGATTCAAGCCCTAATTTCAAACTAGCAATTTGATCTTTAAGGTAATAGAGCTTGCATCTTAGGAATGCATTCTCATCCTAAATCTGAGAATTGATGGCTTCAAGATCTTCCATATTAGATTTATGTGATAACTTGCCCATGGTTTCTTGCAAACACATTGATTCCACAAATACATATTGTAATTTGATCAAGTGATATTGATAACCAATAAATTGAAAGCAACTCTCAAATCATAATCAGAAGTTATCCCTACTTTCTAACTGCTCTGATACCAAAATTTGATCCATAAACTACACTAAAAAACTCAAAGTGAAGTTTAAAACTACGGATTTTGAATTTCTCAAACTTAATAAATTCTTTAAAATACTAAAAAGAACTTGCAAATTGTTTGGCAAAAATGTTCTTGGTTATCGAATTGGATTGGAACTATCGAATGACTATTAACTTCCATCCACCAATAAAACTAGATCTTTTTTTAAATCAAATGTCATAAATTGTCAAATTTTAAAAAATGCATGTGTTCTTGTTTAATTAAAAATCAGAAGACATAATTTAAAACATGTAAACAAAGACAATTTTACCATCTGACATTGATAACAGAGTTCAGCATATCTTGCATACATCTCCAAGTCCACCCAATAGTGAGGACCATTTCTATTAAATTTGTGCAAAAAATGGCTTACAAATTCTTCAAAATGCTTCCCAACTCCCCTCAAGTCTGATCTCTATCCAAGAACTCCACCTACAATGATAAACTCAAGCTCGGTCACACGGAATCCTTCCTTAGTCTTCAATCCCCTTCCGAAATTGATTTGGTCCCTTCACTCAAACTTTTGGTCTATCCAAATAATAATAATAACATTCTCTTTCAATTACAAAACATAATTAAAAAGGCTTACATTCTATGTAAATGGGTCAGAAATTGGATTATAATCCACTTGCCTAAGCTATCTCCAGGCTTAAACTAGCTCTCGGTCTCTTAATAAAAAAAATAGTCTTGCGAAGGTTAAAATCAAATACAAGATCGTGCCCTATATAACACTTCCAAACCCATAGCTTGGTTGGTCAAGGCTTATCCCTTTTGTATGGGAGGTTCGTGGTTCAAGCCTTTAGCCTCCCTTTTTGGGCACTTAAACTATCTATTTAGTCCCACATTGATAAGTTTAAACGGTTGTCTTGTCTTTAAAAAGAATGTCAGCTCCTTTTGACAATACCTACACCACTTTTGGTGGGCTCAAGGTGCCAAACTCAACATAGTTCATTGGTAGGTGTACCAACTTAGCATATGCGCTAATGGCATTTCCTCTTCTCACGTTCTCCAAAACATGGTAGATAATCTGGGACGTGGTATTTGATTCACCCTCAGACTTGGCATATGTGGCAAGTCTAGTCTAAGTGTAGTTGGCATGGTACTCAGTCTTTGAGCTTAGCATAAATGCCAACATTAGACATAATATATCTCGAGTTATCTTGACTCTGTAAATTTTTTGGAAGGCTTTTGTGGTGTCGCATGTGTGTATTCCCTTATGTGGCTTAATGAGGTTTGCTTGGTAAGTTTAAAATATTACCAAACTATTACAGATCTATTTAAAACATATAATTCAAATACAATGCATTGTCTAATCCGTACATGCTTTCAAAGACAAAAATCAACCAAACCCCAAATTTTTGGACTCCCATTGACTGCCACATGTCACCACCTGATTGGACCACTTGGCGTGTCCACATTGTGCCACATCATCTTGCAACACCACATTTTTCCCTATTGAGTCAAAACATCAATAGCCTATAACTTGAGCATTCGAACTCCATTTTACAAACCACAAAAAGCATCAAAAAGATCTCGACAAGATCTACACTGTACAATTGGTTTCATCACAACTTGAAAACTTTTTCTGAACTGAACTCTGGATCATTGTGCAAAAAATTTGGGTGCAATGTGTTTATTATGACATTTGGTTAACAAGTAAGTTTTGACCCAAAACAAGACCAATTAATCTAAGGTAAAGATAAATAAACTAATTAATCATCTTAATACCTAAATTGACAAGGTGTGCAAAGTGGGGTTAACTAAACTAGTAAGTTTTCAAACATTTCTAGATGGATTTTATGTACAATACTTTCACATCAATATGCAATAAAATCAACACATCAATTGGGTCTATGTCATATGGTTTGTTCTAAAAAGGTCTTGCCCTTTTTATAACAACTACATCTATCACTTTTTTATTTTAGTGTGATGTCCAACATGATCATATGTCCTAGGCTTAACCCCAACACTAGGAGAAAGTTTAACTGCTCAAACCATTGATCCCATTGGGGTGATCTTAATTTATATACCCCCCATGGAGAGATGTTGAAGACAATATCAAGAGATGAATTCCTAGGTCAAGGATTCCCTATAGAACTTATGGAAGGTAATGAAGTACCCCTCACAAACCAAGATACAATTAAAATAAATGACAAGTGAAAGAGCTTTAAATGTTATTTCTAGGTCACTCAAGCCATGAATGTCCTTGAGGATAACCTTTACAACATCTCTTTCATGTCTTTGACTAAGTCACTTTGCAATAAAGATGGTGCTTTTGATCCCAAAAGTTCCCTAAAGTGGATGGATGAGAGAACATACACGCATGATCTTTATTTTTTCCAAACACTACTAATTAATAAATAATATATTGAATACAAACTTTGAAAATGTGTTAAATTTTAAATCATTTAATTAAAAAGTTTGGTGCTGTTGTTTTAGTCCCTTGGCTTTAAGTTGTGAACTTTAAAAGATCAATAAAAAATTAACATAAACATGGAATTTTTTTCTCTTTAAACACAAAGTGAAAATGCCTAATTCATTTTAGAACATCCAAGAAGTGTGAAAGAACTAATTAAGCTTGTTTTGAGGATTTTCAAATGGACCTTATAATAAAAAGATTAACACTTTGTTTAGACTTGAAGCTTGTTTATCAAATGAGACATGCAACCTTGAAGGAAAAAAATTATCAACCCAAAGGCAAAACCTCAAGGAATACAACATATTATATTAGACATTTTAGATGAAATTTTTGATAAAAAACCAAGAAATAACAATTTAACAAACTAAAAAATAACACAATTTAATGAAACTAAGAAATAACAATTAGAAACTTTTAAAAATATTCAAACTCATATTTGAATATTTTGTGAAAAATCTATGTAAGTTGAAGCTAAACTGATATCATATTCTTAAAATTTTGGAGAAAACACATGGTTTAAAAAAATCATCAAAATGGAGTTTCTATGACCCTAAACCAAGCTTCAGATGATGGCTTATTAGCTTTCTTCCGTACATAATGACCATCGATGGTTATACCTAATTATCGATGGTTTCAATTGAATGTCGATGATTACTATGTAAACCCATGACAAATAAAAATGGCAAAACAAAGTTAGAAAATCAAATTTAAATATCTTTAAGCATCCAAATGAAGATCTAAAATTTGTATAAATATCTTCTTACTATGTAGAATTCATTGGTCCCACCGAGCATGCCAAATGTAAAGTGGATTACATAAAATGATTAATCAAGAATTAGTCCAAGAGTACCAAGGAAAAAGGTATAAATAGATAAATGATTTAAGCCATATTTTTTTATGTGGGGTTTGTTAACAACAATAAGATATAAATGAAAGAAAGTAAACCATTACCTTCCCAAGTGACTCCATTGCACAAAAGTGGTTCATAAGCATGTTTTCCCCTTGATCAAGAGCTCTTGTCTTTATCAAAAATGGTGGCCAAACTCATCCAATGCCTAAAGAACTCTTTGCATAACCTAGGCTCAAAGTAGATGAAATCTCTAATCTATCCTATCAAATAAAGTTTGATAATGAAACATAATGATCAACACAAAGGGCTATGGATACAATTTATCATTATAACTTTACATAAATCAAGATTAAAAATAATATTTTATGACTTCCTTTTATTTATTTATGAGGTTCATCAGGATAAACCATGATCATCCATCTCAAGATCGAGATGTGGCCATGAATTAATCTAATATTTGGAATTAAATCTATAAATATCCTCATCATGATTTGAGAAGAATGGGAAATAATGAGGCATGGGAGACCTATAATATTAATATTTTATGCATTTATGGCTTATGGATTCTCTTCCAAGAAATGATGTCACTAGGTGATGCCGTTAATAGAAATCAATTTCCAAAAATAAATATTCAACAACTTTCATGGAAAATCCACTTAAGCTCTTGATTTTGATTAATTAGCCTTAAAAAATATTAATCAACATTTGTGCAATTATTTTGAAATTGGACCTCAATTAATCAAAATGGTTATGAAGTCATATTATTGGGTCATAATTTGACTCAAGAAGAATTGGAAGGTGATGTTAGATGTGTTGGAACTGTATTCCCATTTATTACATTTCTAACACACCATAATAATGGCATGTAATGTGTACTAACAATTTTGGACAAAAGAGTAATCTAGAGCACAAAAAGGTGAAATAATCATTTTGACACAAAATGAATTGATCAAAGTTAGGTATCACATAAAATGCATTGCCCCATTTAGGGATACTTTGAACTAAATCAACACTTGTAAATGACAAGTTCAAACCATTTAGGGTGTTTTAGTGATTTGACCTAAAATGTGCATTTGAGTGTAATTCAAGTAAGATTGACAATTTCAACACAAATGGTGTTAGGAATTGGATGTCTACACCCACAACATATTCCCCATTCCTCATGACCACATAAAAATCCATCAACCTACTGCAAATATTAAGAACTTGTGTGAGAAATTAGGTACCACCATATATTTTGTTGAGTTCTCCTATTCCAATCTACTAGCCTACCACACCCCAATATACCTTGGCTCTATTGTGAGGCCAATTATGAAGTTTGAGATTCAAATGGAGATATGAGATGTGCTTTAAATCACATCTTTTGGTGTGATTTTAACTTTTAACTTTTTTATATTACCTTTTATATATCATCACCTTTTATTTCAAATGATTTGGATTTTAAATTTCTTGATGGATTTTTCTATTCCTCCTCCATATGAATTTGAAAAACCAAATATGGGTGCTAAAGATGGATTTAATTTGAACACTTGGGACTTTGTTTCTAAGAGAACTTAGAGAGCATGGTGTCTAATAGTCTCATAAATTTAGATAAAATAAAAGTGACATCTTGACTTCAACCTTGTTTTATCTAATGTGGAGTGAAAGGAAATGAAATCAAGAGGAACGAAAGATGAAACAATTTCAATTACTTCAAATTGTAAAAAATGTGAAAAAGGGTGAAAAATGGATACAATGACAATAGAGTGTGATTCCTTATCATAATAATGAGGGATGTTTAGTAAAACATGCCAACATGGATTTTTGTGCAAATTTCATCTATCAAAAGAATCAAAAGCTAAAGATGATAACAAATATCAAAAACTTATAGCTAGTGAAAAACACATTCTAGATAGGAAATGAAAAGATGGTGATTTTATGAGGAAGGCTAGGTCCTATCCATGGTCTTAACCTACAACTCATAAAAGATAAACCCACGAGGGTACATAAAAATTATGTAAAAAGTGTGAAAATAAAGAGAAGGAAATCATGAGGAAGATTGGGTCCTATCCATAGTTTTAAAATGCAAATAATGAGAAAAAGAGAAACCAAAAGACCAAAAAGAAGGACTAATATTTGTGAAAAGAGAGAACTATTATTTAAGGTGAGACCCATGTAACTATCCTAAAAAAATTATTAGATAGATATCATATATAAAGCATGGAAAGAATGAAAGGATATAGGCAAAATATCTCTTGATAAATTATTCATTGGTGGGATCTTTGAGAATGTGGTCTTCATTAGTTTGAAGGCAATAGGTACTTGAACCAAGAATATATTTAAATAAATAAGGACACTACCATTTTTTAATGTATTTATCTTCTTTGTCATGAGTGTAGTATAGTTTAAGGATAGGATCACCAACATTAAACCTATGAATTTTAACTCATTTGTTATATTTTTTGGTAATATAAGCCTTGTATTGGTAATTATGTTGTAAACTAGAAAGATGATGTACATCAAGGAGATTGAGAGCATGAAGGCAAGCTTCACATAATGATTCATAATTTATGATACCATGAAGAGATATATGGAGAGAGGGAAGATAAAATTCTAATGGGAGGATTGATTCGAAACCATAGACTATAGAAAATGACATTACCCTAGTGGTACTGTGTATGCTAGTGTGATAGTCCTATTAACTAATTTGAACACAAGTCAAATTAACTAAAACCCATTACATATTAAAACTTTTTATAGGGGTCTTCTAGATTATGAAAGTGTACCATGGTATTAATGAGATCATTTATGTGTTTCACCTCTTGTCACATTTCTATAATTGGTCGTATGTCATCTAGGGGTCATTTTTGGGCCATTTATTGAAATACTACAATTCTCATAGAAGGAAAAGTCTTCCAAAATAATAGTCAACATCCCCCATTTTATAATATGTCAGAATAATTATTTTAAAACTAAAAAAATGTAGGTGTAATGTTAGAACAAGAAGATCAATCAGAAAAGTGGTAGTTTCATGTGGTTTTGGGTGATTTTATGGCTTGTGCAATAGTTATGGCACATGTGGTAACTTTAGAAGTGTCTATTTGGATTCCCACAACTCATTTCCATGATTGTGTAGCTTTGATATACTTGATATTGATCAAAACCATCTTATATTCTCTATCTCTCTCCTAGACTAGCAAAAATGGTAAATTGGTTTTAATTTGGTATGCGTAGTAGGAGGTGAGTTGGAGTAATTTATTTTGAGGGATGATATTACTCTTTGTGTAATTAAAAATCATGGAAATATTTATGTTGGCTCCTTTTTTATTCTAAGTGGTGGACCTGCACTAACATGGCAACCCTTGGTGTAAGGCAATCATGTGGAATGATTGCCATTTTTGTGTTGTTTTTCCATCTAGAAAAATTCCATAGATCTTGTGCCAGCTAGAAAGGAAGTTGTTTGGCACCTAGTTTCATAAGATAAGCTCATCAAGTACTTACATGTGTAATATATAATGCAAAGGTGGTAGATTTATGGTGTTGATGGAATGATCTCTCCCACCAACACCTCAACACCTGGCATGCATCCCTCCACCCTAGCAAAAAGATGCCTTTGCCCCTATAAAAATAAGTGTGGGCCAAGGTGAGAGGGGGAGAACAAAAGTATAGTGATGATATAGAGGATTGAAAATAGATTATGTCTTAGTTTAAATTTTCTTATTAATCCAATGAAAAACCAACATTGTATCACCCAAGCTCATTTGTGAGCCTCTAGGCACTATTAGTTTAACACTGAGCATGAGGCTCTATTTTTATACTATGAAATTTGTATGCTAAACACCTAAATTAATGAAAGGATGATATTTAACCCTATTGGGAGTTAATCTACTAGGAATGAGTTTATCTTTTATGGATAAAACTAGTTTATATATTGCAAACATAATGGAATAATTGTTGTAATTTGAATCATTTATAATTTTAAGGGTGCTTCAAGTTACTAATGGTGACTCTATGTCATACAATAACTTCGAGGTAATTATGAGCATCAACAAAGTGTTGAAACTAATATGCAATTAAGCACTACCCTCTCCCACACCTAGATGTTCTTAAACCCACTATCCTTAAATATTGTGCTATGAAGAGTTGGTGACCAAACCCAATGGAGAGTTTCACCACCATTTTGAAAACCAAACCCCTCAAATAGGCCTAAAACTATTCACCTTAACTAATATAGCCTTACACCAATATATATTTTGAGTGCATCTTGACCATGACTAAATCTCTTTCCTAACCATGTTTTTCCATGTACCAACTATCCCAATGTGGGCCTTGGTCCTTTCACTATTTCACCTTAGATGAGCACACAAGGCTTGAACCTTATGTGAAACTAATGCCAACATAATAGTGTGTTACATGTTGTGATCCCTTGACCCCATTAATATTTTTTCCTAGCTACACCAAGCATGAATTGAACATGAACTCCTTGCTAAGAATGTAACTAAGCCAATGGGTCAACACAATAGATTTATACCTACTTATGGGATGATTACTCAACTTGAGACCAAAAGTCTATGACATTTTGGGAGCCAATGGATACTTGAAGGAATTGATGGATGAAGTCCTTAAATGCCATGATGACTAGCTTAGAGAATGTGGATAGAACATTCTTGAGCCCAAAGGACATTACATTGTAGGTAAAGCAACCCCATTTAATAGTAAAGGTTGTCTTTGACTTATCCTCTTCCTTTAGTTTCACCTGATGGTATCCAGAGAAACCATCAATGAATTTAGAGAGTTTGTAGCCTGTGATGCCATATAATACCTCACTAGTTAATGGGGTTAGGAAGGGGACAATGACATGTGAGTTATTCAATATTTTATAATTGATGCATACACAAATGTGCCTATCATTATTTATGCTTATTACTATAGGGCTTACCCATTTTGACTTTTACATATGTATATGATCCCTATAGATAGCATCTTATTGATCTCCACTTTCACCTTAGTGTAGAGATTAGGGTTCATGCAATATGGTAGTTTATTCATGGATCTTTCACCATCCACTAACTTGATGCTCATTTTTCCAAGTGAAGGGTGAGTTCCCTTTATGTCTTGATAGCTGTGTGAGATAAGGTCTTGAAACTCTTTCAAGAAATCTATGATTTGTGTCATTTTTTCTTCAGACCAATATGCACCTAGGGTGGAAATCTTTGGTTCACCTTCTGTGTTGATGTCTACTTTTATAGTCTTCAGAGGGGTACAATAAGGCTCATTTTGTGCTTGATGATAATCTTCTACTTACCTGGTCCCCTCTATTATTTAAATACAAAAATGGGTTTACTCCTCTTCATTTTGGGCATTGTCATCTAATTGGCACATAACCTTTTTATTACTTAATAAAGCCTTCCAATTGTGATTCTTATTGGTCTCATTATCTTCCTTGTTGTAGTAACTATTAATCACCTTGTCTTCAAAGAAGGTAGGGAGTGTCAATCCCTTTTCCTTAGACATGTCTCTCAGACACTCTTCTAGTATAGTAGTGTCTTTGAACACTACTCAATGAATAACTTATAATAGCTATATTAGCCTTAATTATTTTAAGGAAAAGGAGAAGGTCTGAAAAAACATCCCCTTTGATGCATCCTAGTCTATCATCTCTCATTGCATCTCATTCATGATGTACCATGCTCATGCCTAGGTTTTTAAGGTCATGTATAATGCATGCACCCACAGGTTCTTTGGTGCACTTTCATCATAGCCAGTCTAGGTATCTTCACATTTATGCACATGCACCACTAGATCAAAATCACCAGTGTAAGCAACAATGTCTAAATCCTCATTACTTTTACCAAAATTGGTGCATATGGCTGATTTCACATCTTGCCAAGTTGGTAAGCTAGGTTTCTATGTAGCCCACCAATGAGTAACAGTGCTCCTAAGAGTATACACTAATTTACCCATATAATCTAATTCTTTGGGGATGTGATAATTTATGCCATAGACATAGTCTTTAATAGGTTTACTTCCTTCATACTTAGGAAGCATGACAAGCTTTCCCTTGTGCAATCTGAATACTTTCTTCCCTACCCTCTTGGCATAGGAGACCCATTTTTTGGTAGTGCACCTTGTCCATATCAAACCTAGTCAAAGTATCTTGGTGCCTTGGCATATACTTGGTAGCACCTTTGATCGATGATTTCATAGGCCTCTTTGACCCATCGATCATAGGTTATATCTATTATATCGAAGGCTAACTGATAGTCTTCCCATTCGAGCACTCCTTAGTTACTAGGCTAAATAAAATTAATGCCTTTCACTATGATACTATAGATATGGTTGATATCCTCATTGAGATCAATAGTTTCCACATATGAGGGTCCTTGATCTTTTAACAATGGCACCACCACCCTTTTTATGCCATTTTTGAACATCATGTAACATTTTTTAAAGTGTATATCTCTATTGTTAGCATAACACCATGGTCTTCCTAAAAGTGTTGGGTAGTTATCCTATTATACCAACTCAATCACTTCAAATTTAGCTCAAAATTGTTTTCCCATGATATTCAGAATGGTGCCTATGAGAACTCTAATGGGCTGAGTGCTAGTCTCGTTCACCATGAATAGTGTGTGAGGGGGTGGCCTACCCATTTTTTCCCATGTGGTTTTAGTCAGAATATTGATCTCTACACCTATATCAATAATGATCTCACAAACCAACCATCCATTGATGGTGCTATGTATCATTAATTCTTGGTCATACTTAGTTTTCTAAGCATGTCTGAGTTCATGTGCCTGCTCCATATGCAACACTAAAAATTCAATCATATAAGGCATGCCATCTTCATTTGACCTCTTTTCTACATGCCCTAAAATCATGTTCTTATCAAGGGTAGAATACCTTATATTTTTAGGAGGCACAAGATCTCTATCAATTCCTATAGTTCAACCTCTTTGCTATTTTTTTTTTCAAGGTAGTAGCATGTGCCTCTAAATCTCTTGCCAATTAGAGCTCTCCCTAAAAGTTATAGATAACACTCATAGATTGCTATAGGACATCCTTTTGATGCATAGGATTAGGTTATGGGATAGCCTTGGGTTCTATCAGAGTGATGCACTTGGTGTGATTTGGCTCTCCATACTCTAGGTGAAACTCTACCACTAGAAAGACTAGCGATTGCATAGTATACCCACTACAAGTAGTAATTTAAACTTTTGGAGTCTCCTTATGGTTTTATTGCTTTTTTATATCCCACTCTTCCACTTTTGGCTCAAGATTTATCTTTATAACACCTTTATTGATACCAGGCCACCCTTGGGTCAACTTCTTGTATAGGTCTAAGCACTCTTCAATTGGATGTGGTCCTTAATAGTACCCATAAGTTAGATGCTTGGGGTAGTCACATTGGTAATGGTCCATCAATCCACACTTATATCATGACCTTGGTGTAAATATTCCTCCACCTCATCCTCCTCCTCACCCTCAAGTGCCTCATTTTTGTTCATAGCCAGTGTTTTTTTGACCATAACCCGCATTCCCTTGTTGCACATATCCTCTAGTTGTCATGGTCACTTGTCTTACACCCCTCTCCATGTTTTGGTACATTTCATCAATAACATGATAGTATACCATTTTTTGGGTATATCATCACACAACCTATAATAGATAATTTTGTTTACCTTCCTTGCACATTGTAATAGTGGATAGTTCCATAAATCATGTAGCCCATGATAAGCACCACATTTTAGGATTAAAACTCACATGTTTCTTTAAGGGAATTCATTCTTGTTATGCCCCTATATATCACATTAAATACACCACAAACCACTATGGGTGTCATGCACCAATTAAACCATTAAATTTCATATTTACAAGGCCATATATGCAATTTATGCCTCCATAAATGGGCTAATACCTGTATTTGTGCTTTTGACTACCTCAGCACAGAGAACAGCCTTAAGTGCTTCATAGGGATCCATGAATGTCTTCATTGACAACACTCTTTAAAATGGGACTAGTATATCTCAAACAAACCATTATGCATGTTGAGAGGGGTGAATATCATAGGGCAGTTTGGAAAATATCATTTTAAATTATGCATTATATAAGTGCATGCTCTTAAATAACCATTTGTTGATTTCTTTTATCATATCTATGTTTTATTTATCAAACTTAGGGATATCAAGTTCATTCAAAAATGCCTCATTTAATATGTAATAATCTAACATTTGTTAGTTTAGATCAAAAATTTTGTACCAAGTGTGTGATCAATCAAACAACATCATTGAAAATTAGGTGGCATTGTGCTCTGGCTAAGTGATTCCTCGAGTGTACTACTAGAGCTCACATTTGAGTATGTGCTCTATGGCATTTTATACACCATGATATTTTGGTAAGTTAATTACCATCTTGTAATATATTTATTGAGGGGGTAGTACCTGTATCTGAGGTACTTGACCCCCTAGGGTTTGTGTTGGAGGTGCTCCTCCAATGTCTATAATTCCTAGGTTGAGCATTGACCTAGTTGTCCTCAATGGCACCATGGAAAGAGATAGTGTGGTACTACTTACTTGTAGTGTAGGGTCACTCTCACTGGGCTATTGCCTAGTCAACACCATATACATATTTTTAATTAGGATTTTTGCACTTATACTTTCACCTACCTTTGTTGAGGTACTCTTAATCAATTCTTTATATGGAATCACTTGTTTGATCATAGGGTCTTGACTCAAATCTCCAATTTTTTAAAATTCCAAATCAATAATAGAGTTAGTTATCATTTTTCTATCTTCTAGTGGGGGATCCAATGCATGAACTTATTCTTCAAGTTCGAAGAGGGTAAGTGCTTCTAGCACATCCTCCATCACCTAGTCTTATAGGAACCCATTTCATATTACATCCATCGATTACTAAGCTCAATTTATAACATCATATTCTCTCCCTTCATGATTTTACAATTCAAGGGATCCTTCCCCATGCATTTGCCACTCACTACGAGTCTTCTTTGCACTTTTAGGTGTTAGAACCTCTATCAACATATGCCTCCTTTTATTGTAATTATACCTTTAGAGATCTTAGGTATTAGGCTACTCATTCCTCTCTATTGCACTTAACTTATGCTTTCCCTTCTTCACTTTGTGCTCACTCATATGTACATGGACTTTTGCTAGCCCTTCTCATAGTCTCAAAGCTATAATCTACAAGTATCTTCTTTAACTATATGCTAAACTATCTTATAAATTCTCCCCTTAGTTCATGGAAGGAACTCATGCTCTACTTTATCAGGGCAAATATAGATCAATACCATGAATTATATCATGTATTTATTTATCACTCTAATCAACTGTTTATCTATGGCATGCATCTAATTTTCATCTATTATCTCAAGCCTTTGCAAGTGCTCGTTCATCCATTCCAAGTGTTGATCGTAGCTTCATGTTTAGTAAGTGGAATATGAAACCAACCACTTGTAGATGTGGTCAAGTAATTCAAAAAATAACACTTAATATAGAGGATCATACAAATAGGCTTGTACCCATTATCTTTTATTTTGACCTTGGTAGGTTAGATGCTTCTATTTGAACTTATCCTTTACTTGCTCTAGCTAGTGATCAATGTTCTCAAGTGAAAGGCACTACATCATTATATTTCATCATTGTATCAAGAAAAATCAACATGGTTCCAAAAAATGGAACCAAAATGTTGTATAATTTTAGTCTCAATTTGAGTAAGCATCCCTGAAGTAGGTTTGAATCTATTGTTATTGACCCATTAGCTTCATACTTGCACTTAACTACACCAAGCATGGATTGAACATGGACTACTTGCTAAGCACGTAAATAAGCAAATGGGTCAATAACAATAGATTAAAACCTACTTAAGGGATGATTACTCAACTTGAGACCAAAATTATATAATAATTTGTATGTTTTGTTTTTTGTGATTTATGAAACATGTCTAAGAAAGTATGATCCTCAAATTTGCCTATACATTCCCATGGCCTTCAAATTTCTTCTATATTTGGATTGGTTTTTGTAAATCAAGTGTTGAACATGTTTTAAAATGGCATGAACACCTTTCTCACATGGTTATTTTTCTATTTTTCACATGTGCTATGAAGGAGTTGGCATAATCACTCTCATCTTGCTAGGAGAACTCCATCTGACATTCTGCAAATAATTTTTTCACTCTTTCAAATCTTACCTTCTTGTAGTGGCTTTAAAACAATTATGTAAAATTATTTCCACTCTCACATTTCATGGTGATTAGTTATCATTTTAAATTTTTGGTCTCAATATTATTCTATGTGGAGTGAAGAGACCAATACATAAACATAGTCAATTTCCCTTACAGTAGCCACATAGAGTCAAGAAAGATTTCACATTGACCAATAATGGTGATCAAACATGGAAGATTCAATTTGGTAATAAGAATCTCAAGATGGAAAAACTAAGATGGATCTATTCTAAAGGTTAGAAATTGGTTTTTAGAACCAACCTAACACACACTATCTTATCTTACATCTTCACCTATAGGCAGTTTCCAATAGGAGCCTGAGTGTATTCATCAGAGGTATGAGAAGTTAGAATGGAGGTGTTGGAACTCATTTGAAACCATCATTCAAGTCTAAGAAAATATAAAGAATCAAGGTTAATATTTTCATGAAATATTTCACCCTAGAGGAGGTTGTTCAGTCATGCTCTAATATTTGGGCAACATTGGAATACCTCTAGGCTTGTGAGTTTCCTATAGTAGAGGTAAACCTTTAGGTTTCAGGGCTGGCTCCCTAAATTGATCTTGAAGTGCTTATCACCTATGATAAATAATTTATTGTGTGAAAAGGGGAATAAATATGTATGAAATAAAGCTATTCTAAGGAGGTGATACACCCTAAATATTTCCATAAGATCATTATACTTCTATCACTAGGAAACAAGATCTACAACACTAGATTCAATACTTTAGAGTATACTAACATTAGTATTTCAATGTAGAGGTGATATGCATGATAAAACTCAAGGTAAGTATACTAGAGGTAATTTTTTTGACTTTAAAGACACTTTCACACTTGAAGGGAGACAAATAAACTAGCTACACTCTATATGACTTGTTATAATTAGAAGTTTTTGCATTAGACATGAAAGGATAAGGAGAAGCAATGATAAAATCTTATAATTAAACCTCACCATACATCATTTTTCACACTTAGATGAGTTTTTTATTAGCTCAAATCAAGATTTTATATATTATTCAAATTCAAATTATAACATCAAACCAATAGGGCTTCAACATACATGGTGTGGAAATTATTAAACATGAGCCTAAATGGCTAGTACTTATAGAATGTGGAAGAGAAGATAGAAGAATAAAGTTTAAGAGCCATAATAATAGGTGTCAAGCTGATATAGAGAGTTACATTCATAGGAAAATAGAATATGAATATACCATGCAAGGTCTCAGTGGAAAAATGTCTCTCCAATCATGAAACTCCTCAAATATAATATAAGACTCTTCAATTGCCTATTTGAAAAATGCCTTCATCATTTGGCCTTCCTTGAACACTCCAAAGTAGATTAGGGATATATGATATCATTTAAATATTAAGAGGGGATTTGAAATAGGATCTAACATGAATTAGATGTGTCTTTAGTCATAAATATTCTTTTGGACAAGTGTTCTTATTGTCTTTAGTCATGATCACCCCTCTTTCACTCACCCCTCACACTAGGTATGAAATTGGTCTTAATTTTCTTAAAAAAATACATAAAAGGGGTGATTTTACAATTTAAAAGACTCATTATGCCCTTAGATTCATTAGGAAGACCTTAAAAGGTCTCCCAATTGGAGTTAGCACCTTCGCACTTGGTGATCACTCTCCATTCACTATGTCATTTTGGATTTCTTATAGTGAAATAGTTAATAGAGCTACTTATGTTCTCTTATGAATAAATAAATGGACATGAGGAGTTATATTAGGTCTTATTATATCTCCCAAAGTAATCCTCATCTTTATAAACCCTTTTATACCTACAAAGCATCAAAAACTATGAAGAAAATCCATTTTGTGTCATGTCCATACAAGTAGGGTAGAATCCAACTTAATGAGATAGAACCTTAGAGAGTAATATACAAGTTCAATTTTTTTTGCCCAGAATAGCTTATCTAGATGCCTTTACTTATTTTTTTCTCCATCAAGTCATTAACAAGGGTTTTAGAGGGTTTTGAGTAATTTTACTCCTTAAGGATTATTCATAAAACTATGATGTTGAGCTCATGAACAAATCCAAAGAAATGCTTGTTTAAGACCTTATTTAACACATCCTATCTCCTTAGTCTCCCATTATATGTATATGTACTATTATGAGCTTTTAAATTTTCCTTCTTGAGCTCTCCTTTAAATTTTGCATTCCCTGTCATGCTCTTAAGACAAGAAATGGATTCTATATGGACTCCTATGCAAACCAAAGGAATTGACACACCTTATAACTCCCCATTAAATTCCTCTAATGTTATTTACTACTCACTTTGTGTTAAATGTGAATCTATACCCCTTTTAGTCATTAGGCCTAGTCTAGGTCTAGTAAGACTTGACTATACTTTGTTACCCCCAACCACTTTTGAGTGTTTGGTTATGACTCTGAGACCTTTACTATGTTTTATCATGCCTAACTCAAATTTTTACATCCTTATACAAGGTTTCATCAATTTTTATCTCACCTTCATATCATTGACTTATTAAACCTAAAGGGTTTAGCTCTTTGGGAGTGCCCTCTATCTGAGATAGAATATAGGAAACTTCCCCTATTATATCAAGAAAACCAAAGTTGTGAGAGGATTGATTATGTCTTAGGGAAATTATTTATAATATTTCAATGTTTTTCATTTTTCTTGTACCTCTAAATATTCCAAAACTTGACATACTTGCTGAGTACTCATTGAATATGGAGGATTTTATGTGTTGACTATAGGTTACAGGCTTGAGCTAGGTCTTTCCTTGTTGTCATGTGATAAGAGTCTCATTAAATGATAATTTTCACTATGAGGGTAATACAAACATGTTCATCCTCTAATTTTTTCCAAACTTTCCAAGGCAACCCTTATCTTAACTAGACAAGACTGTAGTCAACTATGACTATGTTATTACCTCAAGAGAGAGACCTACGTATAAGTGAATATTGTAGTGTAGAACTTATGCATTTCCTTAATATTTTTATTGAAGTCCTTGTCCACTTCTCAATAATTTTAAATTGTTCACACCATACACATGTTAGGCCAACATCAAGATAGTCATTCTTTAAAGCACTATCATACTACAATCAACTATAGTTGACCATCCTTTGAGTAACAAAGGCCCTGTAGATGTATTTCAATCTTTGAAACCTATGTACACCTAATAAGATCTCTTTGAAGTCTTAGAACCAAATATAATTAGAAAAAAATTTTGATTTCAAGCTTCTAATCACCAAGGTTCATCTCATGAGTTTGTGAGTACCTACAGTCAGGCTATAGGTGAATTTTTTTAGGTTAAAAGTACACTTATAGGTGGTTATGTAGGTCACAACCTTGCACTTTCACTCCTCTTGATATTCTTTGAAAAAATAGTGTGCCTCTCAATTTAATAGGAACACTTGACATGAGTGTATGCTCCTACACTATAATCATAGACTTTAATTCACTTGAGGTTGAAGATATTGGAGAGAACATTGACCTTATATAGTTAAATAATGTCTACAAAGGAGGTCTATTTTTCATCACTTATTGGAGTCAAACATCCACTTCCCTTTGTAAGGTGTGTTTCGCTAAAATTTGTCTATTTCAAGTCAAAACAAAAATAGAGAAGAATGATAGGGATAAGTGATTATAATGAACCTAGATTGTTTTGTGCACCATATCTAGATGTTGTGAACACTCCTCTATGGCTAGAGAGGACTACCTACAACTAAGAAAGCACTACCACAAAATATTTGCTAGTAGATATTTGAGTGGGATGCTAAGCTATGTGCTTGTTGTAAGAAGTATCAAACTTCCTTAGAGATGACAGTCCACTTTTGAGAGACAAAAAAGTAATAAATGACTAAAAGAGAGGTAAAGAGAAAGTAAAAGACAGGTAATGTTACCATTTATTCACAACTTGAGTGTAGCATAAAGTAATAGGGTATGGGTGGTATGTTATGTTTGTATTTTGGAAGTTGTTTGGGTAGGTTTTGAAAAGATTAGGAAATTCATAGTCATCGATGTCATTTATTTTACCAAGGATGGTATGGAAGTGATTGATATTGATTATGCTACCAAGGCCAGTAGAAGAAGGTATCTGATGTTGGTTAGGCTAATGATGTTAGTAGGGGTAATAATTATCTAGGAGCTTACAAAAGGCTTTTCCAAGTTTGGTAAATGGTTTAGGTAGGTCTGAGAGGTTGAGGAGAGTTGTGAGAGAGAGAGAGAGTATGGTTGAGATGGATCTGGTTATAAGTTTGGTGTGTCAAATCAAGGAGAAACAAGCAGGGGAAGCTTTATAACTCCCTCATGAGGGTTTAGTCAGGAATGCGTAAAGTAGTGAATAGTAGATGTAAAGTGATATCAAAGTAAAAACTTAAAAGACCTATATAATAGGTGATATACTTAGATATAGTGGTGACTAAATGATAAGTGTGAGATGGATGGATCCTATCAGGGAGTCTGAATTGATGACTCAAATGGAGAAAATAAGTAGGTGTTGCTAGTTCTCAAGAGCTTGGTTCCTGATCTAGATTGACTTATGCAAGATAATAGTAAGCCAAGATGCCAAAATTTGAATTTTGAGAGCTTGGATGCAAGTAAGAATGAATTTTCTTGATTTATATTGACTTAAACATTAGGTTAGAGTTTGGCTTATATAATCAATGTCAATGATCCCACCAACATTGGTGGCCTTAGAATAGGTAAAAATTACTATTTTTGGTCTATTTTCTATTACTCTTCATGCCAAGTGTGGCACCCATTATAAAATGATAAAAATAAGAGGTTAAGAAGGATGTAATTGGTTAGGTATTTAGTTTTAAGGTGAGAATAAGTCTTGGGTAGTTAGGGTGAGGGGACCAAGTCCTGAGGTGACTCATCAAGTGAAAATCAGTCTTAAGGTGAGGTGGTCAGGTAAGGTGGCATAAGGGTTTTTTTATTAACTTAAGTATTTTATATTTATTAAATGTGTGAGGGGTCAAATCATGGGTGAGGGAGGCTAATTGTTATTATTAAAAATGGGCTAAAGGGGGGTTTTGACATAAGGAGTTACACATGTGTGTGACGTAATTTTGGTGTCTATATTTTCCCCTTTTGTCTTGTAATTTGCACTGACAAGTTACAAGACAAAAATAGGAGTTATATGTTCCAAGTATAAGATGAGTTATCCCTTCTCAAAATGGGATTTGATGGAGGAGAAACTAGAATCAGGTACCAATTTGATAAGAAGTGAATTTTGGTGAGTAGAGGAGAACTAAGTATCACTTTGTGTGTGTGTACCACTATGAACTATAGTCAAAAAAGTAAAGAATAGGTAAGGTTGAGGAGGACTCAGATAGAAATAACCAAAGCATAGCTTATAAGTGATAATTGATAGTTCAAAACAATCAAAGTTGTAGCTCTAATGGTTAATGTGTCTTATGTATCTAAGGTAAAAAGTACCCCTAAAAAACACAAAAAGGGTATAGGTGTTAGGATGAGCTTGGTCACCATCCAAAACACCTAATATAAATGTATGTGTATAATAGCCAACTATAGAAAAATATCATAAGCAGTCAAGACAAGTAATGCAAGGTTGGTGTAAAAGGATCAATGAGCAAGGATGTATGCATGGTCTCCATAGGAGGTATGCATGGTATCCAAGAAAAGTCATCATGGGTGGAGATGTAAGCGATCTCCAAGGGTATTTGTTGAGGTTGGGGAGATATATGTGATCTCCAATTTGGTAGTCATGGTCAAGGAGATATATGTGATCTCCAAATTACCCCAGTTATGGGTAGAGTCTAAAGAGTTTTAGTTGATGATGAAAACATTAATTCAATAGTGTTGACATTGGTGACATCACCAATATTGGTAGTAAATATTGCCAACATTAGTGGCTTAGGTAAAAGTTGTTGATATCAGTGGGCTTAAGTGTTAACATTAGTAGATTAGGTCAAGGATGTTAATGTCAGTGGCTGACCAAACCTGACAAAAGGGGGTTTGGTAGCCTACCAAACTCATTTGCAAAATTTGATTGGATAAAAATAGAGATCTAACTGTGATTGAGATGGCTCAGCTAGGAGGGGATCTAGTGGGAGGCATGCCATGACAAGAGCTAATTGTATCAGCTCAAAAGAAATGGAGAGATGAGGTAAGAGTCTCTATGATTGGATTTGATTCCTGATTTGGTTGTTTTAATTTGGTAGGCTAAATTAGAGGTGGCAAGAAGAGAAAATGGTAATAGAGGGGTAGGAAATGGGGTAGGGTAGGTTTAGATTAAATTAGGAGTTTAGGGTAGGTTTTTAGGTAAAAATTATTGTTTGGGGGGTGGACCATTCAGCCCTAGGATTGAACCAATCATTGACATTGATGAGTTCCATCGACATCGACTGATAGGGCACCAATGTTGATAGGTTTCTACTAATGTCATTCGATACCAAGTGCTAATGTTAGTATTAAAACTAATGTTAGTGACTATGAAGAACTAGAAAGAATTAGTTTGGATCCTTAATAGAAGTAGTCAACTAGCCTAATGGTTGGGATAGCCTTAAATAACCTCATGTTGACGGAGTGATGCCTATATATCCCAGCTTAGGGCCTCAGGACAATGTAGTTCTCCCAAAACCTAGGTAAAATTATCTAAGGTATGGTTAAAAGTGTGTTTAAGAAAGAGGGGTTGAGATAGGTTAAGAGACCTAGGGCTTAAAAGATAGGGCATAGGATCAAGGGTTAGGGATATAGGCTATGAGGCCTAGAGTTATGATAGGTAGTTAGGTCTAGGGTGGAGAGAGAGAGAGTGTAGTGAAGCCTAGGGTAGAGAGGGAGAGCAGGGTAGATAGTTAGGTGGGTATATGGTCAAGATAACCCTAGAAGACCCCATGTCGATTGAGTGCTACCTACATAGCCTAGTTTAGGGCCTCAGACCAATGTAGTTCTCCCAAAGAGAAGGGAAGAAGGTGGTAGTAGGTTATATTAGGAATTATGTGACTTGAGTTGTGTGTGTATGGATGTAGGTGAGGATGGAGCTAACATTATGGGATCATCTACTAAGTTTTTTGATGTGTATTAGGAGGGATATCACCTTAGATGAGTGGGAGCATATGGTAGCCTTGGGATTAGGAGGAGTGCAATAATATTGTAGAGTCTCTTGAGATGTGATCCTTATGATATCTTTGATCAAGAGGTGGGATCACACCACCAACACCTTCCATCTATTGATTGGGGAGTTGACAGTGACCCAAGAGGATATATATAGGATATTACTATTACCACTCTAGGGTGAGGAGCTCCTCACATTCTAAATAGAGGAGCATGATATGCACATGGTGGCATTATATGGTGAGCATGTTAGTGAGGTGACCTATCATTTAGTGAGTTTTGCCTATGAGCCAATGTATATGGATGATGAGGAGTAACATCAACTAAGCATCCTAATGATGATAGGGATCATAGTGTATGTATTACCAGATGTTGATGGTGGTAGATTTTTTATTGCATTGATAGGTATTCTAGCATAGATGATTGAGTAGTGCAGTTATTTGTATGGGGTCTAGTGTTTTTGGCTCAGTTATATAGAGAGATATGGGGTTTGAGACTAAGGTAGAGATAGAATTTGTGTGTCAACAATTTACTAAAATATTGGGTATATGAGAATATCATGATGACATGAGGATTGGGGTTACCTACCATGATTCTAGCCAGCTTTAGGGTTGGTTTCAGATGATGGAGACAAGGCATGGCATAGACCCGAATTAATGGTGTAGTGAGAGACATTACCTATTATAGGTACATGATTAAGGGTATGATCCCTATGGATATTTTGTGGAGATCTTACCTGACATACCCCATATTTAGAGGATAAGCACAATAACTAGTTGGATTGTAGAGCTCATTATGGGTTAGGGGGAGATGAGCTAGTGAGTTAGAGATGGTAACCATGGCATAGGTCAGGAGGTAGTTCATCCTACTATAGGATGTACCACCTACCTTCCCTTGATATAAGAGGGATGACATAGAGCCACCCCTACCATTTCCCCAAGATATAGATGGGCTAGATTTTGAGGAGCTACCAACAGGGTTGGATATTAGAGATCTAGGGTGCACAATATCATATACAGCTTGGTAGACAAGTTTACATCTTATGATGGAGATCAAGAGGCTACCACCAGATTTACAAGGGCTGGTAAGAGAGTGGGATGTAATAGTGTAGGCTAAATATATAACATAGGCATAGGTATTAGCCTTATAGGGGTAGGTGGTGATGTTACAAGGCTAGGTTAGGGCATTATAGGGTTAGGTTGGGGCACTACAAGGCTAGTTCAAGGTGTTATAGGGTCAAGTGACTATATTGATAGTAGAGAGGGATAATCTAAGAGTAATAGGATAGGTTGTTCCTCCTCCTCCACCATAGGGACCAGTACAGGCCTAGCCATTAGTAGGTTATATGGGACTACCATAGACTATATCTCTAGTGAGATATTCTACTACCCTTGATGAGATTACCTATTATGAGAGGGACCTTAGGGAGTTTCCATAGATTTAGAGGTACTTTGAGTTTAGAGAGAAGGAGAGATCAGTGACATGGGCCATGACTTCTAGCTTATGTAGATGTAGACAAGCAGATAGTGGTGATGACATGGATTCTTCATGACCACATGGAGAGCCTCATGGACTTTGAGTTCCAAAGTTTGTTTTTGTTACATATGTTATATATATATATATATATATATATATATATATATATATATATATATATATATATATATATATATATATATATATATATATATATATATATATATACACACACTAACCTGTGAGCCAAAGATGAGAGATATATATTTTGAGAGAGAGATGATATTATGAGGATGCACATTTATTTTAAATGTGTGTGTGTGTGCGCGCGCGTGCGCGCGCGTGTGTGTGTGTGTGTGTGTGTGTGTGTGTGTGTGTGTGTGTGTGTGTGTGTGTGTGTGTTTGTGTGTGTGAGAGAGAGAGAGAGATGTTTATGTATTGTGATTTTGAGATGTATTTATTTTGATTATGATGATGATATTGATGTAGATGATGATGATATAGATGATGATTTTGTGGCATGTTAATTTGATGTTAATGTTGAGCATGTTAGCTGAGGTGTACTAACATTTTCCATATGTGTGATGGTATATGCATAGTTGGTTTGTTAGTTTCATCTTATCATTTTTCCATATTTGTGATGGTGTATAATTCAAATGAATGAGTTGGTTATGTTATTTTATTTCAACATTTTTCCATATTTGTGATAGTGTATGCGTAAAATAAATTGAGTAGGATTTGATAGTATTGGTATGAAACTATTTTTCATCTCAATAGAGAGATCGACATGTGATTTTAATGGAAAAATAAAGAGGTAGAGTGCTCATACACTAGCAAAGATCATAATCAGAACATAAATAGGCTTAGGAAAATGAGCCTCTTTCATGCCTTACATTATAGGGCCATTGTGTTTGTTAGAGAAGCATCATGTTCACCTTATGTTAAGTGAGATTTATAGTCCCTTGAAAGAGTATGAAGGAAAAAGGTTAAAATGAGGGAAAATGGTTGGGTAGCATAACTTTAAAAGTGGGGATGATATGCCTCTAATGTGGGTGACCTGAGAGCTACTATAGGAAAGTCCATGACTTAAAGATTTTTTTTTTGTTTTGTGTAAGCTGATCAATATGGGAAGACTAAAATGGGATTTTGTATGTGTTAAGGTCATATAAAGCTGATCAATATGAGAAGATTTTTATTTTTATTTCCCTTTGAGAATAAATATTGGCTTATCCATCCTTAAAGGGAGTGGTCTAATCATTTGGTTTTAATTTTAAATAGCTATTTTTTAAGGGAGAAGTCTATTGATAGTAGCAAAGAGAAGTTATGTAGTTGTTCTTTAAGGGAGCAGTCTACATTGAGAATCATGACCTAAGAGTTCATAACTTATCACATATCCCATTTGTTTATCTTTAGTCATGGGCAAGACTATAAAGACTTAGGGGTTGTCCACTTTGAGGGCAAAACCATAGCACTTTATATGTTAACTGTGTAGGAGTAAGGGTGAAGAGGAAGGGAGATGAATGTAATAGGGATGCTCAAGGAATTAGCTCAAGTTAAACAAGAGGTGACATGATGCTTGATTAAAAAAATAATGGTAGGAATTGTAAGGCATTTGAAGGCTTGGGTTATGGCCTTCCTTCGAGAGAAGACAAGTGATAAGTTACTAAGGCATACTTATGAGTTATGATATAGGGTCTAAGCCAATTAGGAGAAAAATTACCCTATTTTCTTTTCTCCATGTTCATCACATGTTGATTTTGTTTTAAGATGATATATTCAATATTGAAACCTCACTCTTTAATGTTTTTGTTATAAGCACATTTGATACACTCTTGATAGATTTGGAGGTGGTTGAGGGCTATGAGATGGCACTCATCAATCAGTTCAAGTTGAGCCAAATGTTCTTGGTGAAAGTCATCATTAGTAAGTATGTCTCTTATAAAAATGCAAAGAGAAGGAATATGGACCTTAACAAGAAGAAAAAACTCTATCTCATAGACCAAGGAAAAAGGGGTATCACCTATAGAGGTTTAAATGCTAGTGCAGTAAGCCCATAAAGCAAAGGGAATGTTTGTGTGCCAATCCTTACCTGTATCGTTGACTAACTTTACAAAAATTTTGGTCAATGTTTTTTTATAATCTTCTACCTATCCATTTACTTATAGATAGTATGGTGATGAAAAGCTTAGTTTTATTCCAAATGTATCACAAAGACTTTGAACAGTCTTATTTTTTAACTATTTACATTTATCTATTATAATTTTATGTGGAACACCAAAATGATAGGTGATGTGATGGTTGATAAAGTCAACAATTTTGTCAACCTTAGTGGAGATGAGATGAATGGCCTTGACCCACTTGGTGAAATATTTAGAGGTAGTAATTATAAAGTGATGATAGAGAGATGAATGAGGTTTAATCTCCCCTATTAAATCTAAGCCCCATTGGGAGAAGGGCCAAAAGTCTTTTGTGACATATAAGGCATGACTCAGAATGTGAAGGAGGTTAACATGTTAACATTTGATGTGATGCCAAATGTAATCAACATAGTTTTGATGGAGCATTGGCCAATAATAGCCAAGTTAAAGGATATTCTTGGAAATTACGTGACCATTGAAATGTCCACCATAAATCCCATCATGGAACTTATTAATATCAAAGGGAGTCTCAGTACTAGTGAGACATCTAAGAATGAGACCATCAAAACCTTGCTTGTAGAGAAGTCCCCCTAGCATAGTGTAATGAACAACACATATTATGAAGGTACATTTCCCATTATTAGAGAGATTAGAATGGGTAATAGAAAAGGAGAGGTAATCTATGAGTTACTTGTACAATAAGTCATGTGGGTTAGAGGTTACATTTCTAATAAAGAGGATGTCAGTTGATGCATATGAGGGCAATTTTAAGTGATGAATGGTGACATAGATTTGTGAGGAAGAGGATGAAGAGGGTATGTGTGAAGAAAGTGAAGCAATTGTATTAGCAAACTTATTTGTAGATTGAGGAATAGTTTGTAATAGATAAAATTCAAATGATCCCAAGAGCGTACCTACATGATATTTATACCACTGTAGAATTTCATTTTTACATAGGTAAGAATCATTAATTTGGTTAACCACTTGCTAAGAATCATAAAAAATGTTATGGATTTGATACCTAAGAAGAGAGCTATTTGAAGTCCTAAGATCAAAGCCTCATATTCAGCCATATTGTTAGTGCATTCAAAATCTAGTTTAAATGACAAAGGCATAGGATCACCATCTACAGGAATAAGATTGACACCCACACCCCCATCATGTTGACATTTAGACCCATCGAAGAACATCATCATTTAATATGATATGTCATTAGTGGAAATCATTATGATGGATTCTTCAGGGAATTTGAGGTTTGAAGGTTGATTTTCTGGTAAAGCGGTGGCAACTAACTGGTAAGAGATTGTTTTCCCCTTGATAGATTTTTGTTGAATAAACTCCAAGTCAAATTCAGCAAGGAGCATGAGCCACCAAGCTACACATTGGTTGTGATATGGTTTAGAATGCATGTATTTAAGTGGATCAGTATGGGTGACCATGTAGGTTTTATGATTTAGGAGATAATGGCAGAGATTAGAGGCTAAAAATACAAATGCGAGGCAAAGTTTTTTGGTATGGGTATATCTATTCTCATAATCAATACACATGTGGCTTATGTAGTAAACTATCTATTCTCATGATCATCTTGATGTAAACTATCTAGTCAATAATTATCAAGTGATCTTGGTGAGTTTTAGACTTACCGAGTAAGTCATCCGTGCAATATTCCATAATTTTGTGTAGGAGATCATGGAAAATGTAAGGCATGGTGCATTGATAAGTGGCACCAGCATTCTCTAGACAAAAAGGCATGGCTTAATAATAGAAATTTCCCCATGGGGTAAAGAAGGTTGTCTTGTGTTAATCCTCAGGACCAACCAAATTTTGATTATATCTAGAGAATCCATCCGTAAGTGATAGTATCTCATGGATGACTATTAGATCAACAAGTTGCTCAATACTTGGAAATGGGAAGTCATCTTTTGGACAAGTGAGGTTTAAGTCATAGTAGTTGGTAAAATATGGAATACCTTATCACTTTTGTGACAAGAACAATATTAGAAATATATTTTGGGTAGTCAATGGGTTGGATAAAGTTAACAAAAAGGAGGCATTAGAGCTCTTATTTGATAAGAAGAGCAATACGAGGATGCATCTTACAAAGCTTTTACTTTACAGGTTTAGCATCTTGATTAGTGACAATGTTATGGGTGATGATAGAGGGGTTAATGTTAGGCATGTCATTATAAGACCAAGTGAAAGCTTTGCTATGGTTATTAAGAAATGTGGCATAATTAGCTTGCTCAAAAGAATATAAATATTGGCCAATCTTGAATATGCAAGGGTTATCATGAGAGCGTAGGTTGATGTCAATGGTTGATTCATTTAACATAGCTTGTGTTTCAAATGGAAGTGATCATTGGATATAAGAATCATCCACACCAATGTATGTTAGAATAGTGTCATCATAGATGATATTAGATAGTGTTAATAGTGGGGGAGTCTTCATGAATTATTTCAAGATGAACAAGAGGAAGGGACCTTGTTTCCTTACCTTGGCAATAGGTCCCAAATGAATGGCATTTATTGAAAAAAAATAGGAGGTATAGATACCTCCAATTCAATAGGTGATGGTGGAGAAGAAGGTGGAGATTGAGAGACTAGCTCTTCAATAATTGGTATATGGGAAGGTATTTTGAGTTTATTTAGGTTCATTATAACCCACTCCATTCCTATTTTTGGCATTTTCAATGTTGTTGCTAGTAATATATTTAATAGGTGTATGGATACCCTATGCATAATGACCCAAACCAAATCCTTTTTAGGCATACCTATAGAAATAAGTGTGTGTAAATATCCAAGGTTTCTCAAGAAGGAGAAGTCATAGGTAAATGGTTGTGATGAAGAAGATGGATTGCCAATAGCAGTAGCCTGATCAATTCCTCCATATGTGAAATTAGTTTGAAGGTTAGGGGGGCCACAAGGGATGACCAACCCAATATGAGGATCATAATTTGGGTGCATGTGAATATTTTCATACTCTTAAGGAGTATAGAACATGTCAAGCATCTAACAAATGATATTCCCCAAGTGATAAACATTGAAAAGTTTCCTCCATGGGATCTTTATTAGGGATTTGTGTTGCCAGTATCTGTGTAACCACGAGAGTGGAGCTTGTGGAAGCTTCAAAATTATTATGTAGGGAAGATGATGTCTTCAATGGAATGAGAACATCATTAGGACTATAAATCATGTTGCATGTTTTAAATGGAGGTGGGTCAATGGGTATAACATGCACTTGCCCATCATGCTCAAACTTTTCATAATAGTGCAAAGTTGAGGTTACACATGCCATCGCATGTATCCAAGGTCACCTAAGTAGTGTGTTATATTGAAACTCTACTTTACAACATAGAAGAGCTTGGGAATAGTGTGGGGACCTACATGGATATGTAAGATAATAGTACCCACCATAGTAGTTATGGTATCATTCAAGGAGCAGAGTATCACATCAATTTGAGACATGCAATTGTCAGGAAGGGTTAGCTATATGTAGGCATGAGTAGAAATAATATTAATACTAGCTCCCCTATCTATCATGACTCTTTTGATGTGAGTTTGATCAATAAATGCAGTAATAAAGAGGGGAAAATCTTGATCTTTAGTGTGTTAAAGTAGAATTTTTGAATTGTTAAAGGAAATTAAGGAGATGGAATTAAGAGAGTTGACCAAAGTGGTAAGAGGTTGGGGATCATCAGGTTGTACCTCAATCACTTGTAAGGCACTAATCAAATCTTGACAGTGTTGGGATGAGTTTCAGATTAACTCATACAAGGACATTTTCATAGGAGTTTGGTGAAGTTATTTCACCATTGAGCTTTGAATAATGTTTGAATATGTTGTTTTTTGGACCCCTAAAATAGAGACCTTAGAATTTAGAGGAGTGTCTTTGGAAAAGGGATGATCCCAAGGAGCAACAGGTTTTTCCTTACATTTATCTTTTTGGTTTTGTGATTGTGTGGCCACATTAACTGTGTTGTTTTGAAATATAGTTGAAGGAGGTGGCAAAGGGGGTATGACCACATCTTTTGGTTTGAATTTATGTGGAATAGTAGGAGGCATTATGGATGTTAGAGGTGGAATAATAGGAAGGTTGATGGGAATATCATCAAAGAGAGTGTCAACATCAAAGTGTTATCGAATGACTATTTTGAGGGTTTTATAACTCTCAGTATCATGTCCAAGTGAATGATGATATAGACACACTTGTGTACCATCAAACTAAGATGGATTCATTCCAAGAGGACTATAAGGCTTAATGGGAGGAAGAGTTATTATGAAAGATTGAAATAACTAACGTATGACAAAGATCTGAGAGCCTATGGGTGGGTTTTCACTTATTGTGCTAATAAGAGTGGACACCTTTTTTTGTTTAGGAGTTGTAGGGGTGATCTTATGTGGTGCCTTTTTTGGTAGATTTATGTGTTTCATTAACACTTTCTTGGTGTTAGGTATCATGGTGTTCAGATTTGAAAGGCCTACCAAGTGGCAAAGGTAGTAGTGAAGGTAACTTAATCTTTGGTTTTACTTGGGTTAGTGATACTCCAACTAAATTAGAGGGGTATGGTCACAAAATTGATGGTAGAGTTGAGGGTTGAAGAGGGAAGGATTAGTGAGACCAAGGGAGCTTAACATTTTTTTGTAGCTTAGGCCAAAAAAACACCCACTTATGGTTGGGGAGTTAACTCTAATTTCACTTGTACATGAATTAGATTAGAGGTGGGGTGTATGCCCAAAGATTTGATCTACTTTAAGGTGGTTGATACCTATGAGGGTGAGGGTTATGACATAGATGGGCATGATTTTAGTGATTTTGGTGAAGAAGCTTTGACTTTATTAAAGACATTTGGGTAAATGGTAGTGAGAGGGTTGGTGGTAAAGGTCGATACTCATTGTGTTGGATAAGAGTTTTAAATCAGTCCCAAAATGCCCCATGATCTAGTTTCATGGAGTGAAGAAATTCTAGACTTTTCACCAATCATGAGAATGGTATAGATGTAGTTGATGTAGGATTTACATTTGTGTCTTTAGAAGGTTGAGGTGTTTGATAAAGAGGGAAATTATTAGTTTCTGCTACTTCAGGCCAAAGACAATAAAGAACCACAATAGGGTCTTCCTCGATAAATATAGGAAAAGAGGCATGGTCTTCCATGGGTAGAGGAGAGGTAGGTGAAGAGGGTTACTCAAGGGAATAAATAATAGGTATAATTAATCCCTCAACATGTGGGTGAGGAATAGGTAAACTATGTTCTTTAATAGGTAAGAGTGGTATAATTGGATTAGGCACAATAGGTCTCTTTTCTAATGTGGGAATAGATAACACTAAATCTTCTAGGTGCAAAGGTGGAGTGGATGGGGTATTACTCTTTATTGGTGGAGGAGAGGTAGGTAAAGAAGGTCCCTCAAGAGGGTATAACATAAGAATGATGCTCCCTTCAGCATGTGGTTGAGTAATGGGTAGGGTATGATCTTCAAGGGGTAAGAGGATAGGTAATATTGGTGCAAAAGGAATTGGCAATACAAGCTCCTCTGATAGCAAAAGAAGTGGTAAAGGAGGCTCTTCCTCATGTGGGAGTGGAATGGGTGAAATGGGATATTTACCTAAAAAGGAAGAATGGGGAAAATAAATACCACTGACTGTGGGGGAGGAGTCGATAAAGTGGGTGTCTCCTATTGAGGGGGAGGTTAAATTAGGGGTAAAGAAGAAACCATATTAACCATTTAGATATTATGATCACCTGAGTTAGTTATGGTCTGAAAAATATTTTGATTGGGTGAATGGTTAGGAAATTGTTGTTTGAACACATGTCCATATTTTGATTAGCAGGGTGCATTAATATTATCCAAGATGAGATCACCCCTATCAAGCATGTCGTAAACAATGTTCTTGAATGTCTTACAACTATTAGAATTGTGGCCATTAACTCGATGGTAGCCACAAAACTCATCCTCCTTATACCAAGTTGGAATAGGGAAAGAGGGGTCAAAATTTATAGGAGGTTTGATTTGAGGAAGGGTTATGACACCTTGTTCTAATATTTTATCTAAAATGGATGTATATGACTCCTTAATGGGAGTGTATTATCTTTGTTCATACCATTGTTGGAATTGCTTGGTTTGATTTTGGGAAGTTGATTGGTTTATGGTAATAGAAGAGGCTAAATTAATGACCACTACATTGGGGGAGCCTTTAGATTTTTGGTTAGAAGGAGAAGTTTTAGAAGATAAGGAGTCATTCGATTTGGAATTGGGGTTCTTACTATGCAACTTGACTCTACCTTCATTGATAGCCCAACCCTTGATTTTTTGTGCCATTGTAAAGGCCTCATCAAATGTGATAAAAGTTTATACTCAAAGTGTGGATGAGATGTGTTTAAAAAATGCCCTTGAAAATAGCTCAATAAGCTTAGGTTGGGGTAAGGATAAGGAGAGTTGATTAATCAAGCCTCTCCAATGAGTGACAAAATATACAATAGATTAATCATAAAATTGTCTGATAGAATAAAGTTCTGTTATAGAGACCTTTTTATAAATGTTAATAGAGAAATGGTTCAGGAATATTTGTGTGATTTGGGTAAATGAGAAAAGGAAGTGTTGAGTTATAGATATATACCAATCCAAGGCAACACTTGAAAGAGACATAGGGAAAGTGTGAAGTAGTAATGTATCATCTTGCCCTATTAAATAACAAGCATGTCTAAATTCTTGAAAATGCTATTGTGGATCCTCTTTACTTTGGAAATGAGTAAATTTGGGGAGTTCCCATTATTTTACAAAAAGGATGGATGGGTTCATTGAATATCTGATCATAAGATAATACATTCTTTGAACTAGAAATAGATGTCTCTATATTAGACATCTTATCTTTCAACATCTTAATGAGGTCTAGAGGGGGATTAGTCTAGGGTTATGTTGGGACAACATAAGGATAATGATTCATAAGCTAGGGTGCAAAAAGAAAAAGGGCATGTCCCACTGGGTTAGAGACTATGCTTTGGTTGGTTGTTCTTATTTCAAGTTGGGTTATTGGTATGATTAGACTAGATAAAGGGTAAGTTGTAACTTGAGTAATTATAGGTGCAAGAGTATATGGGATAGGTACAACCAAATTTTTGAATGGGGTAAGACTTGATTAAACTACTTGTGGTTGTGAAAGCAAGGAAGTCATGCCAACATTTATGTGGGATTTAGAAATTGGTAATGCTAAAATTTTAACATTTTTTATGGTTGGGTTACTTATTAAAGCAGTGGTTTGAGTAACCATGGACAAAATAGTGGAGGCAGCTGAAATTGAAGTTGTTTCCATTAGACAGGTCGACATACCATAGATTGGGTCACCTAAAGAATTTTGGGTTTGGCTCATGGCAAGGTAATGCTTAAGGGTATCCACATTATGATCTATAAATTTATAAAAATCTTGATCTCTTTTAGGCACAATGAGAATTTGGTTGGGGCTGGGAGTATGCTTTATCTCTGAAGTATGTTCCATGATAGAATCCAAAGGAGGAGGGGAAGGTGGAAGTGGTTGTTATCTTGTGTAATTGGTAAGAATTTTGGCTTGAATTCATGTCAATACCATGAAAAAGGAAGCATAAATAGTCTTACTACTTTGTATTAGTGACAAAATAAGGAAAAACTAGGTTTGAGTGTAGGTAAGTGGGTCATTTTAGCTTGTTATTTTGAGTAATTGAAAATTACACAATGATCATTGTCAGTCATTTGACCGATGTTAGTAGTAAAATTCTATCAATGTCAGTGGGATTAAGTGATGCTGATAGCTTAAATCTACTGATGTCAGTATAGTTAACTGATGTCGATCACTGTGATATCCTAGGAGATAGAAAATCCAAAGTTTTAGAAACCCAAAAGTAGAAACTAGGTAAAATAGTGGATGTAAGAAGTTTGTGTAAGAAGGAAGAACACTTAGAAAACCTTATATAATAGTTTATACAAATTGAGTATTACAAATAGTGTAGATTTCATGAATCAATAGGAAAATGTTCTTACCAACTCCAAAATACATAAGGTAATAGAAAAGAAAAAAAAATAACATACAACAAACAACTATTAACTCTTAGAGATTAATTTTAGTCTTGTGTTAGTTTATGCCTTAATCAAATAGTGAGAAGAAAAATTTGGTTATCGAAGGTACTAAAAAGTCAATCTAGAGCCAATTTCAAGTTAGTTTTAGTGATAAAGAGGAAATCATATGTTAGAAAAGGTACATGGCTTGTTATAGGAGCTTGCTCCCCACACCTCACAGACCTGAATCCACTCTAGGCCACTTAGCCAAAATATACCTTCTACCTAGAGTTTATACTCTGCTAGAGAATGGAGTGGGTTCTCCTCTTGGTGGTGAAATCTAAGTAGGATAGTTGGGTAGGGTAAGGTTATCCACCAGGTGATGAAATATTGATGGGCCTTGTCTTAGATGAGTTTATATTTTTGTTTATGTGAGTGTGATTTGGTTTTGTAACATAAGTGACACTATAATTTATTCATAATGCTTATAATTAACTAGGTGAGCTAATATGCAACAATCAAACAATGAAGTGCAGTAAGTTTTGAAACCAAATTTGAAATGTTTAGATTCGAATGAAATCAAAGATGAAATAGGAATAGAGAATGAAATTCACTAACCTAATGTGTATGCAAGAAAGAAATAAATAAGATATTTTTTTCAACTTGTAAGGAAAGTGATAAATTGTTTTTAGAGGAAAAGAGAAAAGAAGAGTGGCAACGAACAAGGAAGGAGAAAGTGCAAGAAATGAAATTTTCACTATAATGCACCTATATGAATTCATAAAATAAGCAATAAACCCAAGGAAAACTCCCATGTCCCACTGGACATGCCACAAATGTTTTGCTAAAATTTGTCTATTTCAAGTCTAAAGAAAAATAGAAAAGAATGATAAGGATAAGTGATTAGAATGAACCCAGATTGGTTTGCACACTATATCCAGATGTTGTGAGCATTCCTCTTTGGCTAGGGAAGACTACCTAAAATTAATAAAGCACTACCACAAAATATTTGTTAGCAGATATTTGAGTGGGCTACCAAGCTATGCGCTTGTTCTAAGAAGTGTCAAACTTCCTTAGAGATGAAATTTCACTTTTGAGAGACAAAAGAGTAATAAATAATGAAAAGAGAGGTAAACAAAGAGTAAAAAAGAGGTAATGTTACCATTTATTCACAACTTGAGTGTAACAAAAAGTAATAAGGTGTAGGTGGTATGTTTTATTTGTATTTTGGAAGTTATTTGGGTAGGTTTTAGAAATGTTAGGAAATTCATAGTCATCAACATCAGTTATTCTACTGGGCATGCCACAAATGTTTCGCTAAATTTTGTCAAAGAAAAAATGAGAAGAATGATAAGGATAAGTGATTAGAATGAACCCAGATTGGTTTGCGCACTATATCCTGATGTTGTGAGCACTCCTCTTTGGCTAGGGAAGACTACCTAAAATTAATAAAGAACTACCACAAAATATTTGTTAGCAGATATTTGAGTGGGTTGCCAATGTATGTGCTTGTTCTAAGAAGTGTCGAACTTCCTTAGAGATGAAATTTCACTTTTAAGAGACAAAAGAGTAATAAATAATGAAAAGAGAGGTAAACAAAGAGTAAACGAGAGGTAATGTTACCATTTATTCACAACCTGAGTGTAAAAAAAAGTAATAGGGTGTAGGTGGTATGTTTTGTTTGTATTTTAGAAGTTGTTTGGGTAGGTTTTAGAAAGGTTAGGAAATTCATAGTTATCAACATCAATTATTCTACTGAGTTCAGTAGGGAAGTGATCGATATTAGTTATGCTACCACGGTTAGTGGAAGAAGGTAATCGATGTTGGTTAGGTTGCCAAGGATGGTAGGGGCAATAATTACCTAGGAGCTTGTAGAAGGCTTTTTGGGTTTGGGAAATGGTTTTAGTCAGGTTTGATAGGTTGAGGAGAGTTTTGAGAGGGATATTATGGTTTAGATGGATATGGTTAGAGGTTTGGTGTGTCAGGTCAAGGAAAAACAAGTAGGGGAAGCTTTATAACTCCCTCAAGGGGTTCGGTCAAGAATTGGTAAAGTAGTGAATAGTAGATGTAAAGTGATAGTAAAGTAATAACATAAAAGACCTACAGAATAAGTGATATGCTTAGCTATAGTGCATATTAAATGAAAAGTGCCAAATGGATGGCTCTTATTAGGGATTCTAAATTGATGCCTCAAATGGAGAAAACAAGTAGGTGTTGTTGGTTCTCAAGATTTTGGTTCCTAATTTGGATTAACTTATGTAAGATAACAGTAAGCCAAGATGATAAAAGTTGAATGTTGAGAGCTTAGATGCAAATAAGAATGATTTTTCTTGATTTTTTTGACTTGAACATTAGGTTAGAGTTTGTCTTATATAACCAACATCGGTGATCCCACTGACATCAAACATGGGTTGACCGATGTTGACAGCGTTAGAATAAGTAAAACTTACTATTTTTGGCCTATTTTTTTGTTACTCTTAATGCCAAGTGTGGCACCCATTATAAAATGGTAAAAGTAAGAGGTTAATAAAGATGTAATTGGTTAGGAATTTAGTTTTGAGGTGAGAATAAGTCTTGGGTAGTTAGGGTGAGGAGACCAAGTCTTGAGGTGACTCATCAGGTGAGAATCAATCTTAGGGTGAAGTGGCCATGTAAGATGGCATAAGGGGTTTATAATTAACTAAATTAATTAAATGTGTGAGGGGTAAAATCATGGGTGATGGAGGCTAATTATTATTATTGAAAAATGGGTTAAAGGGGGGTTTTGACATAGGAAGTTACGCACATGTGTGTGACATAATTTTGGTGTCTATAAGGTGTTACCCCTACATAAAGGATACAAGATGGATGAATTAAAATTAATATAGACTCCATGTTACCTCATTGTATGGTATCACCAAAAGTAGATAAGGATCTATTTTGGAGTTTTTAATGTAATGGATCCCTAAACTCAGTTTCTCCAATTTGAACATGATTCCTCAAACTTGCCTACCAATATATGACCTCAACATGATTCTTATCACATTATTAAACTCAAAAAACTATATTAATTTCTAAAACATGTTTATATACTAGCACTCCACATGATCAAACCTTTATGGGAGCCTATAGGTGTGCACACAATAGCAGACAAGAGAAGTGAGAATGAAGTATGGATAATATGCATAGTATATGACCTCATGATCCATTTTATACCTATCTAAAGTATTCAAATTAACCCTTTCAACCTTGAAATACTTAAAATAGTTTCAAAAGTCTTATTCAGTGTGCTTAATCTCTTATGAGGCACCTATAGATGTCCATTAAACTACAGGACTATGTATATAAGTCTGAATTAGTTATCATAGTCAGTCATATGCCATTTAGAGATCTTAGCTTGATTTATCTTTTCCAATAATCTACTCAATATTATTTAAAATCTTCATTTCATCCCCTTTAATGTAATAAAATCTTTCATACATCTCATTCACTTGACTATAAGTGAGTACCTATAGGAATCTCTAACTGTGTTGTTTGTTTGAATGCAACTATCATTTGAAAACCTTTGAAGCTTATATTTACAAGGAAAGGTGGTTGAAATGACATATAAAGCATGAAATAAAAAGTATCACATTCATTTAAAACCACTATAGGGAAAGTGTTAGCAGAGGTTCCTGGTTTCCTAGAACTTGCTAATTATAAGCACAACTATGCAAGAGATGGTGTCTCTAAATTAGAAGAATTACAAGAGCCTAAGGATATATGAAATAACTATCTTAGTTATAAATCAAGTGGGACTATCTCAAGATTAGAAAATGGTTCATCAAATTGTGAAAAGGAATAAGATTGTGTAGCCATCTAAATCTATGAGCGTGAAATAGAAGCCTTCCTTAATTATCCCCAAGAAATATCCTACATAGCCACCTATGGAAATGTCATTTTGATCCAAGCACTAAATGATGTTAGAGGTTGGGAAGTGGATATATTAGATCTAATTTATTATATTTTATCCTTGTCAAAGTTTTTAGGGTCCTCCTTAACCATGTGATACCTCTGCACTAACCATTTCCATTGCAATGTAGATTCTAGTGAGCTCTCCAACAAAACATCTAGGGATTATGTTGGAGGTGAAATTACAAATAAAATACCATGAACCAAGTCCATCTAAGATTTTTATGTATGAGTTGTTTCCCCTAAGAGATCTATTATAATGGAAGGTGGGCAAGGTGGGAGAGAAACTGATAATTCAGGTGATAACTTATTATGAATCTGCACCATGCACATAACCTTCCAAAAGAAGAATTATTTTTTGATATCATCTTCATACAAGTTACCATCCATATATTCAAGAATGATGTGGTCCACTTTAGTCACATCAGTCTATAACTCAGGCCAGTCATACTAAGAAATTATTTTTAGAACATGAGGATCAGTGTATCAAAAATTTTGGCTCTTCATTTTGTGGTAAGGTGGGGAAGATGGGTTGTGATCAGCTATCCAATTACTTTTTTTACATTGAGAAAGATCTAAAAGTATAGTAGATGCACTTAGAGGTGTGGTTTTAGGAGGAATAACTTATAGATGTGTAGCCCATTATGCATCCTGAGTTTTTTGCAATGCCACTTCTTGTTGTGCAGTGGCCATGTTTAAGAAAAACCCCAATGGTATAGTAGTCATTGGAGGGAGCTCATATATCTAGATAGATGTTACCTCTTGTAGGTACTAAACTATAGCATGTTAAGCTAAGATTTGATAACATCCAGTGAAATTTGTGGATGTATAGCAATGATCTACAAAAGCTCTTTTTCCTAATTTTTGAACAAAGGATCTTGATCTTGGTAATGATTGGTAGAAGAGGCAACCAAATTGGCAAATTGTACATCAGGATCATAATCAATTTCAAGGTGATATTATGTAGTCAATGATTTCCACTGTGTAAAGATAATAAAAAATACCAAGAATTAATACTAGAAGGTATTCTTGGTGATGCCTAGAACTTTGGTAATGTTCTATTCTAACTCTACAAGTAGGAAATATATCCAGTTAAACTCCTTAATACCATGAATAATAATATGTAAAATGTCAAAAACACACTTTATGGCCTCAATCATGGCTTTACTTATCTTCTAGAACCTTTGTGATATACATTCAACTAACAATCACACCAGTTCATTGGGGAAAGTCACTAATAGAATACCTTGATTCCCTCAAACCATAGTGGCTTTAATTTTAACATAGATAGGTGGTTATTTGAACTTATATTCTATGAGGTATTTGCCTCTAATAGGCATCCCTACTACCTTATCCGTTACTTTAGTAGACAAGTACATTGTAACCTCTTACGATAAATAGATATCATATTGGTTATATCTGACCAATAATAGTTGCATGATGCTTGACCAATCCCATAAAGTGGGAAATCTCATGAGATGCTCAGCTTCAGAGATAGTGAGATATGGTACCAATCCATTTGGGACAAATAAGTGGTTACGTGCATTCTATGCCATGATACTACCATGAAGATCTAAGATCTTGGTTTATTGGAGTGAGACTCCTATCCCTAAATCCTCTTCTAATGTAGCAAGTCACTTTTTGAAATTATGTTTAAAGTTAGTAGAACTAGGGCAGGAAACCATGATTACTATAAGGGGGTAAGAAAAAGATATACATGGAATCTCACAACAAAGAGATAATAAATCCCAAAATACTAATTTTCAAAGTAAAATTAGCAAGATTGAATGGTTTATAGTCATGAAATAACTTATTTATACACTAGTTAATTCAATTGGCCCTTCGAGCTTGCACATTTAATGTTTAGGATCTTAAAATACTTTACTTGTGTGACTAGATTCAAATTTGAATTGATGTTATACCATCATTATTTCATATATGAGAATAAAATCCATCTCAATGGATGTGGCATTCAATATGGTCTATGTGGCACTGATCTCACTACAAAAGAATGTCTGATGTGACATTCTACTAATTTTTCATCAACCATATATATTAAATATATGATCTTGATTGTGACATATTACTCTAATAGTAATGTTATAACCACTTACCCGCATTCTTTGGCCATAATTCCCATTTTTGGCAATCGTTATTGATAACCGTAACCCTCAATCTTTTTCAGGTATAGTTCCTGGACTCAATAGATGACCCACACTTTATCATTAATGAATGATGTCATGGAAAACCTTGTCCACTTGGAATGACTCAATAGCCAACATGTGTTAGACCATCTGGACCATGTTTATCATGAATTATTAAAAAATTGGAATTGATCATGCACTCTACTAACAAGTAACTTATGAAAACACATGTCACATAGAAAATACAAAACAAACTCAAAGAACTAACATGAATGAAATTTTCTTAACTAATTTGGATGTGCAAAATTGCAATTTCTAGATGTGAAGTGGCTCTAATAGTGGTATAACTTAAGTCTACATCCATTAATCTTTCAAAGTAAAACATTACCTTTAAGGTCTCGCAAGATTATAGACCCATTTTGTAAAAGCTCATGAACAACATAGGTACCTTTCCATAGAATGGTGAATTTGTTGAGAAATTCATGAAACCAACTATCATAGAACAAAACCAATTGGTCAGAGAGGAATTATTTTGTGCATAGATTCTTTTTGTACCATGATTTTTGACTCCCCATATTAATTTACTATGCCCATACCGATCAGTGCCTATCTTCATCTATATAGTTGAGATCCATCAGGAAATTTGTAAGTGATTATTGGTCACCTAAGTGCATTGTATTATCAACTCATAGGCTAGGCACTATGTATTCCATAGGCATGATAACTTCTATCCCATAAACCAGTTGGAATGGAGTGAATCCTGATGCATGATTAAAATGGGTGTGGTATCCCAAAGTATTATAGGAAGTTGGTCCTCCCAATCATGTTTCTTAATATCACACACCATTGTCAAGATCATACCCAACACTTTATTCACATCCTTCACTTGCCCATTTTCTTATGGATGATACACTGTGCATTTATGATGTGAAATCATAAATTCTTTAGTTAGTATTTTAATAGTCTTGTTAAAAAAATGTGTACCCCTAGCACTTACCAATCGCAATGGACACTCATACCAAGTAATAATGTTTTCATAAAAAAAATTAGTAATGTCTATAGCTCCACAACCTACTATAGTAGTATCCCCTACCCATTTGGTAAAGTAATCGATCATAATAATTATGTGTCTGGCATTAATGTGATTACTTTTTAGGTTAATGGGGCCAACAAAGTTACTACCACATTGCTCAAAAGATTACTGCACTAATATGGGATGAAGAGGCATCTCATCCCTCTAAGTGGGTTTACCCATTCTTTGGTAGACATCATACTATTTGGCAACCTTTTGTGCATCCTCAAAAATATGTGGCCACCAAATACCATTTTGTAATATTTTTCTTGTGGTATCTTCTCTTGTAAAATATCCTCTAGCAATGCCCTGATTTGCCTCTTCTAAAACTTGTGGTCATTCATGCTCTAGTTCGACTCATCATAGAACCTCATCTTTCCCCATGTGATACATAAATCCATTTATAATTATAAAAGGAAGAGCCCTATTCAAGAGGTGATTCTTTTCTTTCTCAATGTAATGTGTAATTAATATTCATTATTTCAAGAACTATGTGATTTTAGCCAACTGTTTAGGGATCGTAGAAACTCTAAACAAATGAGCATCAGGAAACACATCTAGAATATCTATAGGATCTTCTCCATTATGAAATCTATTAAGATGATTAGGGCCAATGTTTTTCCTCCCTAATTTAAAATTGATCTAAAAATGAAACTTTTAAAAAATCATCAATCAATAAGATATCCTTCCACCTAATAATTGTTAATTTATGAGATATCTTAAAGCTTGATGACTTGTGAACAATTAAAATGGGGTAGTGAGAAAATAATGTCTAACTTTTTGTAGGGAAAACACAATTTATAATGCTTCCCTTTAATTTTTGGTGTAGTTATTCTCAGCTACAGATAGTTTCTGGCTTACAAAATGGATTGGATGGTCCAAGCCTACTTCACCCAATATTGCCAACACTATGCCAACTATGATACTAGATGCATCCACATGTACATAAATGGTTTACCACAATCATAAAAAATAAGGATTGGTGGACTAACAAGTTAGTGTTCTAGATCAACAAAATTTGTTTGAAAATCTTCTATCCATACAAAAGGAACACCTTTACATAGTAATTTCTCCATGGGAGCTTAAAATAGTGGCATATGCTTTAATGAATTTTTGGTAATACCCCATATGTTCTAAAAATGAATACACCTATGTTGATGAATTAGGTGGTGGCATACTCATTATTACTATAATCTTTTCTTGGTCCACTAGGATTCCCTTTCTACACACTACACGGCCTAAAAGAACACCAAACGATGTGAAAAACAAGCATATTTTAAAATTAAGCACAATCCTGAGCATTCTACACCTCTCTAACATGAGTCTTAATTTTTAAAAATGTTCTCAAAATAATGAGAGCACTACCCAACCATATAAATATACCTCCAAAAAATCATGAATAAGATCCTTGAATGTAGTGACTACACCCCTAAAAGAACCATAGGTGCTTTCTTTAGACCAAATGGTACTACCTTATATGTAAATGAATCCCATTCAGTAGAAAATGTCATATTAGTTACATCCTCAGTTGCAATGGATATATGGTGGTTTCCACTAAATCTATTAGTAAAAGAATACACCTCATGTCTAGCTACAACTTCCAGTACTTCATCATTAAATGGTATTGGAAAGGGGTCATTAACACAAGCATCATTTAAGATGTGATAGTCTCCATAGATACAAATCTCACCTATTTTATTTGGTTGTATGACCATAGGAATTAATCTAATTTTTCAATAAGAAATATTATTCATGTGTTTTGCCTACAATCTAATTTAGCTTTAACCTTCATCTTCATGTTAGTATTGACATAATAAGGATTTATCTTAATAGGTCATGCACTTTTTTTTAGTTCTATATGCATTTCTCCTAAAGAAGGATCCACCCATTTTACTTCTAAAAACATAGTTGGAAATACATCTGTATAGTCTTGAAAAAGTTGTAATTCTTTGAAACTGTCTTGCTATTCTGAATAGTCTCCAACATGTGACAATTATGGAGATGTTTTAGACACTATATTAATAATTTGTTCCTTTAGAGGTTCCTAATATATTTATCATTCATCCTCTAGACTAGATTTTATAATGACCTACTCACCTTCTTGTTTTGGGAATTATATCTATTACAACCAGTCTTCTTCAGCTTCATCATCTAAAGGTTCAGGTAATATTTCATATTCTAGCTCAAGTTTGTAAAAATATATGATTTCTAAAGAATCCTCACTAATCAAATTAGGATCATCAGTAGGCTCTTCTTGAATATGATGACAAGGCTAAATTTCCATCTTATCTTTTCCTCTGCATAGAGTCTCCATAATCGTAGTGTCAATGAGATCTCGAGTGTCTTGTTGAATGTGCTTGACTTCTAGGGTGATAACATCAATAAGTTCATGAGCCTCCATTTCATCAAGCTAAAAATCTTGGTCATTACGTAGATATTCTATTCTCCCATGGTATATAAATTTTTTCATCTTTTGTAATGGATTACTTACAAGTGGATTGTCACTTTCAAATATAAAGGTTTGAATGAAATCATTCTATAATTGGATCCAGTGTTGTGTCTCTCTGCAACATTCTTGATGAATGTAACAAGTAGTAGGTAAAACCCCCAATGTGTAAATAAAATAATGTGACCAATACTTCAAATTAATCTCTTCAGTCATCTATATTTTAACACACTATTGAACAAGGTTTTGGGGACATTCTCCTTCATAGAACATGGGCCATTATTTTTTTACTTCTTAAGGTAATCAAAACCATGCAATCATCAACTCGCACACTTATATCAATGTTTTACTACAACTATGATGTGTTTCCCATGAGATAGATGCTACTCCATTCAATGCATAATTAAGGGCACTTACCCTTTGATTGTATTATGGTACATGCATTTGGAACCACACTATCAAATCACTAATGTCTTCAGTATAAAATTACTAAGGAATTTGCTAATCAATTACATAGACCATGCACAAAGGTTTAAGCTCATGATAATTTTGAATCCTATTAAGCATATAGGTATCAGAATCACCATCATATAAGAAGATCAATCTCATGGAATTATAACTTCAAGGGTAGGTTCAATATAGTCACAATCCATAGAATCAACTTGATATAAAATTTCTATATCAGACTATGTATGTGAGTGAACAAACAAAGATCATACTTCATCTTCTTCTCTTACATACGTATTTAAATATTTTAAGGAATACTTACCACATACTTCATTAGATGTTGGATCCTCTAAAATATATCTATGTTGATTTATTGGTATATGTCATTATATATTAGGTATATTTTGTGTCCCAATTCACATCTAGCTATTGCCTTTGGCTACATAGGCAAAATCAGGTTCCTTGGGAATTATATAATATTTGGCATCTCTACTAAGAGGAATGATGATTATACAATCATCTTGGTGGGACTCTATTTCATTCATGACTGCATTTATGTTCATTTCTCAATTGTAGGCCCACTTTTTTCTTAGTAATGTTGGGTAATGTGTTTCATCTATCTTCATGTCTATTACTTCAAAATCACCATGTAGAGTTAACTCTGTGACTTTAATCTCTACATCTTCAAATCACCCTATAGGTTATAACTAACCATAATCTTCTAGACTAAGAGTTACAAGACTATAACTCAAATTTGGTTTGCCAATCACCTCCCAAGTAGATCATGGAGTCATATTCACTGTGCTTCCAAAATTAAACATAGTATTTGGTATTTCACACCCTACTATTTCAATATCAACCATAACATCAACATCCCATGGATTCTTTGTCTTAACATACCCAACCATCTTCGTAGGCCTTTCCATTCCCTTCTATGTACATTCTATCAAATTATGTTAAATATTAGTGATATTCTATGATATATCCTCATTTCATAGAGATTTAAGCAATTTCATCAAGTTTGTTAATGTTGTTACAACTCCTTATTTCATGATTTGCACAATTTTTCCATACATCTATGGATCAAGTGTAGCTTCATATACTATAACTAAACTTTTTTGTTGAATATTCTATATAAATTACATGGATTCCTTCATGAGTCCCTTCTCCTTGACTAGTTTAGGATAGGTATCTAGTTTAGCTTTTTGTATGCCAAAATCAGTTAACAATTCTAAAGGAGGTAAACCTTGTTGTGTGTGTTGTGTTCTCATTACTACTTTCATAAATTCATTATGGTTGGGCTTATAACCAAATCAATTTACATTTCACACAGCTTGCTCTCTATGTTGTGTTTTTAAAATAGGGAATTCGTGAGTATCATGTTATTTTGATACTCGGTAATATGTAAAATAAACTTGCCATTGTGGATTAGTGGGGCAATTCCTTTATACATGTTTAGGTTCCCCACATAAATAAAATTTAATGGGACCTCTATGACCATTACCACATCCTCACTATGCACCACCATGGTATCCACTTCTATTTACTTGATATCCCCAGCCATCTGCCTCTTGTGCCCCAAAGTTGGTGGTAGCCTATGGTAAATTCCACCCCTACTGGTGTTGATGATTATCATAACCACCATATGGGGGTTGATTTATTAGAGAATTTCATATAACGTATTATGACTGAGGAATCATAGGATTCTAGGTAGATTAATAAGCATATTTTAGTGGTTGTGCATCTTGAACTATAGTAATTAATCCTTATGGTTGAAATGGTTATACATTTTATACCCATGATAACCCAATGTATGTTACACTAGTATGATTAGTTTCTAATCCTGTAGTGGTTTTTGAATTCAATGGTGCTTTTTTTTTAGCTAATTTTAAGACATTCTTAGTAATGTCTTCATTCAATTCTTTTAGATCCCTACAATCCTTGTCTTCATGATTAGTACATTTGAAAAATTTATAGTACATACTCTAGGGGTTTATTACATATTATTTTAATAAATGAAAATGAGAATTTGAGTGTCCCACTATGTGACACATTTTATAGAACTTGGTATGTAATTTTAGACATTTATTCCTATGGTGGCCTTCCTTGCCACACTCAATACACCATAGACCAATTCTAGGTCGTTCAGTAGTATTCTATGGAGTATCTAACCTCTATAATATAGCTTGAAGTTTGATTTGTAGCTATGTTTTTCTCTCTCTTAGAGTCCCATATTCTTCTATCTACTCCACTCTTACTACAACTATTATATATTTTTATTTATTAGTGAACTCAATGTGTGTTATTGTAAACTAGATATTTAGTTGCAAGCCTTCAACAAACCAAGTAGCATTGTCTTTATCTTCAAAATCACACTCAACATTGTTAACGACATCAAAAAATCTGTGATCATAATCATGAATAGTTTCCCTTGGACCTTGATGTATTTTTTTGAGATCTTGTATGGTTTATTCTATAAGTTTTTTAACCTTAAACTCTATGACCAACCATTTTCACACATCATCTAAAATTGTTGTTCATAATCCTCTATTGAACATGAACTCCAATGCTCTTCTAGACAAGGCACCAATAAGCTCATATTTCTTAATATTTTCATCTACAATGCCTTTATCTTGCCATTTCATGTCACATATAAGAAATTATTACTCTAGATCCATAGTTCCATCATATGTAGCTAGTGTGATAAAAAATCCTAGATGTAAAGCATACTCTTTAGGTTTAGTCATAAAAGAAGCATTATTTGTGCTCCTCTAGATGGTGGTAATGATACTATAATTTATGGAATTGATACTTGAGAAATTTTTAGTGTCAAAATTGGTGTTATCACTTGAGGAGGAGTGATCACTGGTGGTGTTTAAGGTGATGATATTCCAAACCTAATGGGACTATCCCCAAGTATTAGTGTGTTGTTCATTAATGGAAACCCTTGAAAAAATAGAAAATATTCTTGAGAATGTAGATGTGATATAGATCGCTAAAGTGATGGAAATGCCTCTGACTCATCATTACTCTTTGTCATATTGTTTTTTGGTGCTTTATTTTCCTCAAAAAAAAATCTATGATACCCAATCAACAACTTGTTCAATCAACAAAGGGTTAGTCAAATTGGTCGTTACCTCTCTTAAATAATTAATCTGTGATTCAGTGAATCCTTATCTGGTTTTTTAGAAATTGGACTCTATTAGTTGTCTAATAATCCTTCTTGAGCCCTTAATCTCTTACTCTCTATGAATTCCAAATCTCTAAGGATGAGTGTAAATAAGGGTATTTCTATAAAATATGGGCTTGAGGGATGTGTGTTGTAGTGGTAAAACTTCTCTTTATTAGATTCATCTTGTGTGGAAAGTCAATCCAGTACTATGCCTTCTATTATCCAAATGTACAAATTAGGTAATTCTCTAGTGAATAATAAAGGTGTCTCCTTAAGTGAATATGATCTACTACCATCTACTATGCTACCATCCTCTATTCTCTTTCCTTTATCTACATCCTCTGGCTAAAACTATACTTGCTTATTGACCTCACTAATCCTAGGTCCTTCTCACTCAATGACTCTTTCCTCTGTTATCCTTTTACCAACTCAATCTTCCTCCTTTTCATCTTCTATAATTAATCAATCTCTACTCTTACTTCTACCTCTACCTTTACTCATATTTGCTCATAAAGTCCCTAATATATTTCACCTCTTCTAGTGTAATAGTTCTAACTCTATATACGCAAGCTTCTTCTTGTCCTTTTCAACTGACCTCTTCATCTAGTTATTACTAGATAACTTTCACGATCAATCTACATCATCTCACATCTGACCACACCAAAAGGATACTCCAACATGAATGGGTAGGGCACTATGGATTTTCCAATAACTAACATCATAATAAGAATTGGTATTCATTACAAAAAATTTCATCTAGTTCATTGTACAATTAAGTCTTGTGTGGCTTCAAAATTAATATAAACTTAGACTACAAATTCCATTATATATCCTTCTATAATGGTTTGTATCTAGTAATTAATTACATGTATCCAATCAACCTTCAAGTTCTATAATATTTCAATCATATCATTAGTCCATTAAATTTTAGTTATGGATCTAGTTTGGAAATAGAAATGTTCTAGTCTCACCAACCACATACTAAACAAGCTTAAAAATTTGCACCAGAAGACTTCATGTACATCACCATACAGATGATTCTCTATAATTTATATTTCATTTCACCCTATCCTTCTCACCTCTTTCTATGTGAACTCAGATATGTTCTGATCCCACCATTCTTCCAAATCCCTTTGACTTGGTAACCACTAGAGCATATCCTTTCCTTAACAACATGATCACTGCACCATTGATAGAAGAAGTTATTGGTTCCTAGAAATTTATAATTATAAGGACAACTGTGGTAGAGATGATGTTTCTAAATTATAATAATTACAAGCCTAAGGATCTATCTAATAGCTATCTTAGCTATAACATTTGAGTGGGTGTGTTTTTCACATGTTTTACCTCAATTTAACTAGATAGATTCACCATTTACTCCTATAGATTAAATAACCATATGCATAGAAAATATTTATATATATTACTTCAAACTCATTAGTAATACAAAAGTATATAGAAGTAATTCAAAACTAGTTTAATAACTCAATCATAAAACATTTATAATCACATAGAGATCAATTCATTACATAGTACTGATCCATTCTTTTCTCACACATGATCCAAAATAAACTATTTAATGTCTAACCCTTTCTCATTCTTCATAACTTGAACATATATCCACTTTACTATTTCTATCTTAGGTTCATGGTTGTAACAAATTGTGAAAGGAATCTTCAATAATTCTGACCTCAATATAAACTTTCTTAGTTAAAACAACCCAGATCCACACAATATATTCAAAATGAAATATATTTGTTGACTCAAACTCTCATGCATATTAACTAAGAATATGTCTGACATGTCATAAAAATGTTATAACTTATTTCCACCATATTGTCCCTCTAATAGAAAAAACTTTTGTAGTTGTTGATCATGTTTATAATAGAATTGGTGATCTTCTACTAGAAACTTGAGTTGTTTAGCTCATCAATTCACCTTTATTAATGAAAATAAAGATGAAAACCATGAAATAAGTAATTAACATCATATAGAATCAATTTCATCCATTGTTTTGTATGGACCAGCTCAAACTAGAAGAAAACATGTAGGGTATGGGGATTGGTATGCAAAAAGAGACAATTAACTTCTTAAGAATGGTTCATAAAGCAAGAGAAACCAATATTTAGACTTATACCATGAAAGGTAATTTTAATAATTATATTTACACCACATAATATCATTTAACTTGAAACTTCTCTTACTAGTCATACCAAGAGAAAACCTATTGATCAATTTTGCATGCCTAGTGGAGTGATGAAGGAGTAGAATGGTTTTGGTACATTTTTTGAGACTTATAAAGATGATAAATCATATAAATTGATTCATGGAATTTTAAGATTCATTACATAATCTTTCCATATGTGCCACACTCCTTTAGAAGTCATACAACTGCTAAAACCTCCTCTTTTTCACCTATTTTATTAATTTTAGTTGGGAACCTAAATATTTTTAGTTAGAACTAGAATACCTAGCAAGTATATAACATATTGAAAATTTAAAGATACTTTTTAACACTTTTATACTATAGGAAACCATATAACCCTCATTAATGACCTAAATATGCCTCTTGAGTAACATGAAATGACTTAGGACTAGATTTGATTATGACCAAGATTAGTAACACATTAAATGACATAAAAAAAAGACCATGAAACGTCATATTACATCTTAGTAGACCCATATATCAAGTTTTTTAGTATAGGGGGTTCACTTATTTTGACATATGGTCAAAATAATCAACATTCTTAGAGATTTCATAGGGGTGGTATGTTTGTTATGCCAAGACCAGTATCCTATTCCCATCCATTGGGATATGGAATAACCCATGCACAAATTTTACACTAACTTTTCCTTTGAAACCATACCAAACATAAATAAACATAACACAAAAGAAGACATACCAAAGAAAGCACACATGTGTTCTCAAGAACACTTATAAAACATACACACAACTAAAACTAAGACACACACCTAATCTAATATTTACAAGACCTAAAAATTTGAGGTGAAAATATCTTATAATACTTCAAATAGGGTTAAATATGGTTCATATTACATCTTTTTCACTCCATGAAAGCAACTTGTCATGTGAAGCATGCTCATCATCAACCACTTGAACATATAGATGATAAAAAATCTTACCTTCTTTATCTTCTCATACCTACAAGTGAACTACTTTAAGATTTCATGTATGTTCTCTCTTTCCTTCCAAATAATTTTATTGGAACTAAAACCTTTTTGATCTTTGTCATACCCACTTGATATTCTTCAAACTGTAAGTTGAGAGACATGACAACTGCCTCAATCTTTCCATCTTCTTTGAAATGATGTGCATGATGTTTGGGATCATCAAATTATTCTTCACCATGTTCTAATGACTCTGAATGTGTTTCTACCTCATATTTATATCTTGACTATTCCTTAGGCATGAATATTTTTGCCTTGACTTCACTAGACCCCTTCATTATTACTACTTCTTGGGCAATAGCTTCACTAAGTTCTTTTATAATTGTAGACCCTTAAACATTGGTTTGACATAAACCTTCATGATTGATGGAACACTCAAAAACCTAATCATTAGTATTATTATCACATTCATTAGATATACACTTCTTAGGAGGGGAAGTAGTATTACCTAACTAATCAAATTCTTAACATATGGCATTCAACCTTTCCCATAAGTCATCCTCATTTTCTTCATGAATATCATCATCAAGGTAAACATCATCAATAGATGGTATAAATACATTATTATTCTCACCATGGTGATCTATCAAGTTCCTCAATATATCATCATCATATACATGGATCAAGTAATTGCCTTCAACATCTTGTGATAAAGAATGCTCAATAGTTACCTCAGCTTGTTCAAATACTCCTTCATAGATGTTATAGGTGATATGGTTAGTTTGCTTAAAATATGTGTATGGATCATGTTCATAATAATATGCACCATACTCATATATAAACAAGTTATCTTTTCCTTAAATCTTAGAATAATCACCATCATCCACTACCAACTCTTCTTTCTCATTGATGACATAATTCAAGTTAGAACTTGCTTCAACATAAGGCTCATTATGGAATCTAGCAAGTGGGTGAGTTATTATGGTCACTTTTATTCCATATATTATTATAAAGGATAATAAGGACCAATCAACTAAGAGGTAGCCTCCTATCTTAGCTGTAAAATATCTTGAAAGATAGATTACAAAGTGGGTAGGCAAGTCAATAATAACAATAATGTCTTGAAGGATTGGAAAACTTGGACAATCATGCAAGAAAACCTTCAACCCTTTGATTAATCTTATTTTATTATAAGGTGTACCATCTAACTGAAACACTCCTTTACTATGTGGTTCATAATTTAGGCCTAATTTATTAGTGACAACTTTTGGCATCACTGATGTAGAGGCTCCACTATCAACTATGCAATTATGAACTAGATTTTCACCCATAATGAGAGTGAGGAATAAGGGTGGAGAATTATTAGATTTGGTATATGGCTATATAATGTTATTATGGTAATCTTTTAATATATACATGACCATGACCATGGATTGATGATGGAGGAATAACAGGGATAGAGGATAACTACTTTTACAAGAGCTCTTTTTGGCCAGGCATATGAAGGACATCCCAAATAGAAATGGATGCTTTTTCACTATTGAATGGATCCACTATGTTTAGGGAAGAGGTAATTAATTTTTATTGAGGAATTGGAGGTAAGGAAGTGTTTGGAACTTAAGGTATTGAGACACCTTGAGTAGACTTACCACATTCTAATTTGGAGAGGGTACAGGTATCTTAGGGGCTATCATGCTTACAACCATGCCTTGATGCCTTGTAAGAGGACCAATTGAGTGTGTAGGGATACTATTACCATATCCTAGAGCCTTTCTCAGAGATATTGTATTGTCTATAATAGAATCTCCTTGGTTAAGCACATCAGTTGTTTCAACTAATAAGTTAGTGAAGTTTTCTCCTTGAGGCTTCCAACCTTCACTTCCTTGCAATAGAACTTCCTCTTCTACTGATAGTAGAGGAGTGAATCCTCCTTGAAAAACTATATCTTATTCTCTAGCTTCATTTACAACCATAAATTGGCCTTGTTTCCACTCTTCTCCTTCCACCAAGTTATTATGCATTGATACCATCTCTCTTGTGTTCAAGGTAAAATTAGGATTATATACATTAACCTCTTCCTTGACCTCTCCCTCTCCCATATTATGGACCATATTGTTGAAGATATGGATAAAGGTTCTGATGAGTACCTTGTTGAATATTATGTTACATATTTTGAGCCTCTATGGCTTGATATATTTCCCTCCAATCAATATCATATTTTTCCTTCTTAGGAGCATTCCTAGGCTTAGTATTTATACTTGGAACCTAGGCAACATTTAGAGTAGTAGTATATATGTTTATAAATAAAGGCATATGCACATTTGGAGGAAACTTTACTACTTGAAGAGTCCATTCTCAGCTCTAATGATAGTTTTATATGCTTTAGGTAGTTTGAAACCACCCATGGATTGTAGCATGATGGTAATATTAGTACTAATGGCTCTCCAGTATATAGGAAAGATAAAGCTATAAGGTGGTCTCATGGGAGGAGGTAACCTATGCCAATTATATTGAAACCTCTCATTGAAGTCATGCATTATTTCCTTAGTGGATATTTATATCACATTGAGATTATGTATGAGTGAAGTGTGGTCACTCTTGTCCTTAACTCTTAAAGTTAGAAACACTCCAAAGTCATACCATGTTGTGATGCAACCATTGAGTAAATTCCTATACCAATTAAGTGATTTCACTCTATGAGACATGGAAAGGAGTTTAATGTAAATATTAACCTTAGTGACATTGTGAAAATTATATAGGTTTGATATATCCTTAATGTGCTCACTAGGTGTTACATGGACTTCACCATTAAATGTAGGAACGCTCTTCATAGCATTATGGGGAATGTCATCATAGGCCTCAAGATGAAATGGATTTTTACTATTAAATAATAGGAAGGCATGTTGCCTCGACATGTCTTATTAAAGTTCTTCACTCTCTTGGTCTTATTGGCTAGCAAAGTCCTCTTAATTTTTGAAGGATAGAATAGGATGAGGGTATTGAATTTCAATGGGAAATTTAGGTTAAAGAGGTAGATTAATGGGATTCAAAACTCTAATAGAATATGACCTAGTAAGAACCATGAAATATGAGTAGTAATATATGAAAAGAAATGGCTTGAAACTAGATTTTACCTTTAATGGAGTCGTTAAATGTTGAGGAGCACACCAATATGTAGTTAATGTTATCAATACTAGCGTTAACATTGAGAAGTTATCTTTAGGGTAATGGGTCCCACTAGGCATACCAGAACTATTGTCACAAAATCTTGCATCCTACAGGAGGTTTTATAGGCCTACTCTAATATTTTTGAAACATTTTTTACCTCTAGGCCTATGGGTTGCCTATAGTAGACATAGATCTCTAGGTTTAGGGGCTAGCTGCTTGAATTGATCTTGAAGTAATTATCACCTATTCTAACTGATTGATTGTGGGAAAAAAGGAAAAAAATATGCATGAAAGAAAGGAATTATAAGGAGGTGATACACCATGAATGTTTCCACATGACCATTATACTTCTTCTACTAAGAAATAAGATCTACAACACTAGCTTCAAGACATTAGATTATCCTAAAATTAGTATTTTAATATAGATGTGATATGTATGAGACAACTTAAGGTAAGTCGACAAGAGGTCAAATAGATGAATCTAAAGATACTTGTACACTTGAAGGGAGAAAAAAACACTAGCTACAGTCTATATGACCTATTAGAATGAGAACTTCTTACACTAGACATGAAAAGATAAATAGAGGAATGAGATTCATAGACAGAGGATTGTTTCAAGAACTCCATAATAAAATGGAGTGTAAAAAAGGATTAATAGGTATACCATGGAGCATGATAGAAGAATGAGGTTACATGCATGATTTCCACTCTCAATTTTGGGTAGTAGTAAACATAGATGTATATCTGATCAATAGAAGACCTTCATCTCCCTTGGATGGAGGCATACCTAAGGAATCTTGGTTTGGTAAGAAGGCTGATTATTAATTTCTTAGAGTATTTATATGTGAATATTATATTTATATTAATAAATATGATAGGACCAAGTTAGAGGCTAAATTTTTTTTAAAAAAAACCTTTATTAGTTATGGTAAGGATGACTTTGGTTTCATAATTTGGAGTATTAAGAACAATAAAATATTTTAGGTCTAGGGATGTGGTCTTTTATATAAAAATACCAGAAGTACATAGTGTTGGAGGAAATTACAGATGGTAAAGTTTCTAAGCAACTAGTTCAGGGACTTACTCCATAAAAATCTCAAACTCCTGAGGTGAGAAGGTCTTCTAGGGTAAGAAGGGAACTTGAATGTTTTTCTCTATATCTTATCTATTTATTAATCACTAAAAATGGATAACTATAATTCTTTGAAGAAGTAATACAAGTATAAGTTAGGGAGAGGTAATGGATGAGGAGCATTAGTCTCTCATGGAAAATCAGACTTGGGATTTGGTAAACCCACCTAAAGATAAGAGAGCATTGCAAAACAAATGGGTGTAAAAAATTAAAGAGGATGATGGAGGTAAGAAAAGGTACAAGGACTAGTTGGTGGTAAAGGGGTTTTCATAAATGAAGGTGTATACACCTAAATTTGACCATCAATGACCTTCAACCAAAATTTTAACTAATTTCCACCAAAATGCATAATTTGGCCTTAAACATTAAAACATATTAAAAGATTCGAAATTTATATATTCAAGTACTGATTTTGGCTAGGGTATCCCTAAATGAGTTAATGTAACTTATGAAGAAGCTAACTTTGATCAGATCATTTCGAGTTAAAATTCTAATTTTTCACTTAGGTGCCCTATATTTCTCTTTTCTATCAAATATATTAAATGAGACATATGCCTTTGCTATTTGATGTTGATAACATCTTAAATGGGATAATGAATCAAATACATCTAACATTGACTTCCAATTCCAATCCAATCAAATTTTAAGCCAATAATAGGACATTTTGATCAATTTGATTTATTTATGCACCAATTTTCAAGGTTTGCACCAAAATGACTAATCATGCTTAAAACTAATTAATTCAAATCATGAGCCTAATTAATAATTCCATGGAACTTGTTGAATAAATCTTTATTGAAAAGTGATTTTTATTAACTACATCATCAAATGACATCATCCTATAGGGTGGCATCCATAAACCATAAATGCATAAAATATTAGTATTAAGCCACCCCATGCCTCATTAAGACCATCGATTCCTTTTTAATTCCCCTATATCCCAAATATTTATGAAGGCATTTATTGATTTTTGCCTCAAAAATTGAATGGATTTTTAACCACACATCTTCATCTTGAGATGGACGGTTCAAGTTCATTCTGACCATTTCACAAAATCTATAGATAGGAGGCCTTGCCTATTGAGTTTTAATATATTTTATGCCAAAATTTTTATGTAAAAATAAGTTAAAAATCATTACATTTTAGTTTTGAAATTCCCAAATATTGAGCCAAGCCAAGCCAAATCCAAACATGGTGCCAAGGAGAGATGGAAGTAGCCACACTTCATTGATGCAGACTTCATGAGTACAAACTAAGCAAGATACTTCAACAGGATATTTTTAGCATCCAAATAAGGTGAAAGAAAGTTTATTTTTCATTTTAGTTGTGCTTTATATTCTATTATTTTCAATTAAGCTCCCCTTTTGTGATAGGCTTAAGGTGTTAGCATTAGTGTGCTTTGTTTGGATTTGATTATTTCCCTAACACAATACTAATATCCTCTTATTGTATTCCTATATTCACATAATGTCCCACCAAGTGTGCCATTATGTGAATAAGGAATTTGACTCAAGAGAGGATGGTTAGTATCGTGTTAGTTCCAAAATGTAAACAAAATGAAATAAAACACACTAACTAGCATAACATCTATAGGCCTAGATATTAGGGGGAGCTTAGTTAACAAAATTAAATGAAAAAAAATAACTAAAATGTAAATAAACCTTCCTTCACCTTCTTTAAATGATCTAAATAGCTTGTTGAAGTGGCTTGCTTAGTTTGTGCTCATGAAGTCTGCATTAATGAAGTGTGGCTACCTCCATCTCTCCTTGGCACCATGTTTGGCTTTGGCTTAGCTTGGCTCAATATTTGGGCATTATAACACTAAAATGTAATGATTTTAAATGAATTTGGACATTATAATTTTGTCATAAAAAATCTTTATTTTCAATTAAACATTATAAATTTACATTATTTAAGCTTAAAATTTAATAGGCAAGGCCTCCTATTTATAAATTTTACAAAATCGTCAGAATGAACCTTAACCATCCATCTCAAGATGAATATGTGTGGCTAAGAACCCATTCAATTTTTGAAGAAAAAATAAATAAATTTCTTCATAAATATCTAGGATAGAGGGGTAATAAAGAGGCATAGAGGGTCTTAATGAGGCATGGGTGGCTTAATCCTGATATTTTATACATTTATGGGCTAGGGATGCCTTCCCAAGAAATGATGTCATTTAATGATGCAGTCAATGAAAATAAATTTCCAATAAAGATTTATTCAAAAAATTATATGGAATTATTAATTAAGATCATGATTTTAATTAATTAGCTTTAAGTATATTTAGTCATTTTGGTGCAAACCTTGGCTCTTTGGTGCATACATTAATCAAATTGATCAAAATGTCTTGTTATTGGCTCTAAATTTGACTGGATTGGATTTGGAAATCAATGTTAGATTTTTGGATCTATTATCCCATTCAGGATGTTATCAACACAAAATAACAAAGGCACATGTCTTGTGCAATAAATTTGGTAGAAAAGAGCAATCTAGGGCACCCATGTGCAAAAGTAACATTTTGACATGAAATGATATGATCAAATTTAGCTAGCCCATAAATTGTATTACCCCATTTAATGATACTTTGGCCAAAATCATCACTTGAATATAAAAATTTCAACTCTTTTAATGTGTTTTAGTGTTTTTAGGCTAAATTGTGCATTCTGGTAGAAATTGGTCAGAAGCTTGGTTGGAGGTTATCAATGGCTAGTTTTAGGTGTCTATAGAAGGGAACTGATTTTGATTAGAATTTTTATTCAGTGGTGAAGATGACTTCTATTAAGAATATTCTTTGGATAGTGTCAGTGGAAGACTTGTACTTAGATTAACTGGATGTGAAGACTACATTCCTTCATGGTGATTTGGAGGACTTACACATGGAGTAGCCATAGGGATATGAGGTCACAGGGAAGGAGAACATGGTGTGTAAACTGAAGAAGAGCTTGTATGGCCTAAAACAAGCTCCATGATAGTGGTATAAGAAATTAAATTTTTTTATGATGGATCAGGGATACTCTAGGTCTCATTCAAACTATTATATATATATATATATATATATATATATATATTAATAAGTTTGATGATGTTAAATACCTTATCCTATGTTTGTATGTGAATGATGTATGAAATCAAAATTACATGATGTGCATGAATTAATATTAAATTAAATAATATATATCACACCTACACTTCTGACTGGGGATACACTTGTTAAGTGGGAGCATGACCAATATGAATATCTACTAGACCTGATTAGGGGGTCACTAGTATAACTTATCACAACACATCATGTTAGCAAGGGTTCTAAACCCTATAGTCTAACACAATAATATAACAAACATAAATTATTATTATGATTTGATGTTCACTTATGTAATAAATAGAAATTAAAGTATTCTAATAAAAATAAAAGTAAATTAATCTAGTGCTCACCAAAGCTTGTAGCACAAAGTGGGGGTTAGAACAAAACAAATAAACAATAACTAAAATAAGCATGCATAATACATATACTCACATCAATTTATATGTAATCCTAAACATGAAAGAGAATAATACATATTACATTATCTATCTACTCTTATAAAGGAGAAATAAATTTAGGAATACTTACCTTTGAAGATGAACCTATCGAGCCTCAATCTCTCCCTTGTTTAAGGTGCTTCACAAGAGATTATCGTGTTATAAGGATAACCAAAATAAATCATCTCTAGGCTACACAACCTACCTAAGCATCAAAAATACTTCTCCAAAAGACAAGATTAGAGCTCCAAAGAAAGTATTGAACCCTAAAGATTTATTCCTCAAGTAGAATGGTCAATAAACAGATGTTCATTTGTACTTCTTCACTTAATTCTTATATTATCTTAAATGGTGGGAAATGACCTTGTATGTGTGTGTGTGTGTGTGTGTGTGTGTGTGTGTGTGTGTGTGTGTGTGTGTGTGTGTGTGTGTGTGTGTGTGTATTAGTATCTTTCTTAAATATCATTTGGACATGTGGATCATACTAGGTTGATCGGGTTGACCTAGTATGGTTGTAGGCTAACTATCTAGTTTTGTGTTAGGTTGGATAGGATGCTAACAAGTCAAAATAGCTAAAGTGTCCCTAGAATACACTAGGTCGACCAGGTCGACCTATTGTACTAAACATGTCAAAAGGGTAACAAAGTAATAAATGAGGGAATAGAACATGAAAATGACTAGAATGGATAGGAAAGAGAATAATAAGCTTAGGGTTTAAGGTTTTAGGATGTTAGTGTGTGAATGGAAAGTGGTAAAAGGAATAACAATCTTATGAAGCACCAATGGTCTACCCACCCCTTTATTAGTGCACCCTTGAAGGAATGTACATAGAGATATTAAGACTTGATAGGTTCCTGCAAGATACAATATGTCAGTAATCAGTAAATTTTTTGAAAATATTATGTGTATACATATGCCCTAGCCAAAGCTCATCACGTGGCATGTAAGTGTAACACAGAATGGTGCTTTAGAGATAGAACATGATAACACATAATGTTGATGCTAAGTATGGTATAATAAACAAAAAATAATATAAATGAATTGAATGAATGAATTTAAAAACACATACCTTTAACTTATGTTAGTGTTGTAGATAAATAATAAGACTACAAGAAAGTGAAGGCATCCAATGTAAAGCACACTAGGCAAACCTATAGAAGTTAGTGCAAAAAGTAGCCAAATATTAAAAAAAATGGAAGATAAGCATATATTAGTGGAAAATAATATCTATATCACCATGAATCTAATGTATTTTTAATTTTTTCAAAATGGATGAGTATAAATAAAGATAGAGGAAAAATAAAGAATCTAAAGGAAATCAATTGAAAGAATTTGAGCTTTGAAAAGTGGTTTTCAATAAGAAAAAGAGAATCACTTTGTTATTTTAAATTGTAAGAGAAGGTAAAAAGAGATCTGAAGATAAAATGAGTTAAGATGGCAAGGGAATGATATGCTAGATGAAGAAGATACCCAAAGGCACCAACAGGTGCACTATAGGTATGTAACTATGGATCTCAAACTAGTTTTTGAAATTTGAAATGAATTAAGTGAATTTTTTATTAAAAAATATTCTAAGTATTTATATGGGTCAAAATTGAACAAAATTAAATACTTAGGGTAGGAAATGGATAGACAGAAAGTGTGTTTGGAGGAAATAGGGAGAAAATTAAAAAATGCACATTTTGAACAAAATACACTAGGTCAGCACACTAAACCTACCAGGTCAACCTAATAGGTTGAATCAAGATGAAAATCCATATGGTTAACCTAGTAAGTCTAGGTTGACCTAGTGTATTTGGTAGACTAAAAATCTAAAATGGAATGAGAAACTAGTCTAGAAGGTCCAGAAGAAAAACTCAGAACCAAGGAGGGGAAAATAAGAGGGTTGACATGGAATTTAAAGTCAACTTTGACAAAAATAGGGAGATTGTGATTAAACTAGGTTGACTAAGGAACCAAAATAAGCATTGAAAAGCATGTAAGAAGCTGAAAGAGGCTTAAAATGGTTGTAAATGACCAAACAAGAGCAAGAGGGACCAATATAAGATAAAATAGAGTAAAATTAATTAATTATGCTTATTTTTGATTAAAAATACAATGTATAAAGAATGTATTATGATTATACATCACATGGAAAAACTAATACATCCTTTTGTATTTCTTGATTAAAATGAAAACTATGGTTTTAGATATTGTTGGATGTGTCTTGGTTACCATATTTGTTGGAGAGACTAGCAAATAGATACAAAGATATCCTGGTAGTCATAGGTCTAGGAGGGATAGTGGACATATGTAGGATCCCCCTGAGTATGGATATCATGGTCATGTTCCTTAGTTTTTGGGAATAGTTTACAAACACCTTCAGATGGGAGGTGGATGGGGATGTGATAGAGGTGGCCATCATACTAGAGCATGTCCATGCCATCCTAAAACTACCCATAATAGGAGTATCGATGATCGTATGGATACCAAATAGCATGGAGAAAAGGAGATCCTTAGCCATGTGGGCTACATGCTTAGAGATGATATTGTTAGGGTGGAGAGTGAGTATGAATGATGTATATATATTAAAGATTTTGGATATTTGGAAGGAAGTGATAGGCCTTATGACATAGTGAGTGCTTAGGTACCACTATATGTGGTATCCTTGAGAATGATGATGTTGGAGGAGTGATTATTATACAATCTGGTTTCTGTCATCTAGGTACAAATTCTTCATAATCTATTTAATATGTGGATCAGAGGACATAAGACCATGGGACCAATCATACTACTAACTACATGGATAAATTAGAGATTTCCTATGTTGATCTAAAACTTAGGATTTTTTTGTTGAAAGATAATTCAAGAAACAAGAATACCATAATTGTAACTTATGCCTATCTCTGAGAAGAGATGTCTTATTGATCAATTTATAGATCCAAACATATGCCTCTTTGAGAAGAGATGTCTGATTGCATTTTTAGGATACATCTATTTTTATACATAGTTTGAAGGTAAGAGGAGGATGTGGAAGGTCACCAATCTTGAGGTAGATTAAATGGTTTGACTTCCATGATTTAAAACATTATAGAATTTGATAAATTACTATTTTTAGACTACACTATTAAAATTGATATTTATGACACTTCTATTGGGATTTCATGGGTCAAATGCCATTGAGTATAGCTCATGCCATCTCATCATTTTATCCTCATTCTTAGATTTACAATAGTTCAAATGGGGAGTCAAACAGAGCTATGGTGCAAAAGTTATGGCTTCCAGAAGTTCTGCCACCAATTGTGGTAGAACCATCACCCAAATTATCACCTAAAATGTTTCTCAGATCATATCTATCAGCTTAATGGGTTACACCATATAGTATATGATAGGATAACTTAGGTGAGGAGATCGAGGGAGTACCAATTAGTATGGGCCATGCCCCACATGCTAGTGTTACAAATGATGAGATGCACCAACATAATATGGTGACCATATGAGTAGCTAACAATTACTCAAGATAGATATCACATATTTGGACTAGCAATAGAGAGGAAAGAGGTGGTAGGTCATTATAAATGGTGTATATAGCCACATATAGTATCACAAGTGTTAGGAAATCAATAATCATGCTCGAGTAGTAAAATCAACATGTGAGAGAGCCATGAGGGAAGTGGGTACTTGGACCACTAATAGTGAGACTAATATTGAGACCACATCAGGAGCAACTATGGATTTGTCAGGTATGATGAGGGGAAAAGTATGAGGAGGTGGAGGTAGAGTACTAGATGTACCACCACTAGATCCATAGAGAGATGAGCTATAGCCACTAAGGACATAGAAATGATAGAGGTAAGAGGAGAGAGTGGAGACCATCATCATCCTTAATAAGTTAGTAGAAGATCCAGAAGAGATATAGATGAGATAAGGACTACCTAGGCATAGGTTGAGAAGGATGTGAGTCATGATATCCAGGTTTGAGCTAAGGAAGCAACATATAAAGGTGGTATTAGAAGGCCACATAGACAGGGAGACTATGTTAGGCAGTCACATAGATGATGATACCATAGGGGCTGATCCATACCATAGGGGCTGATCCACAACTAGGTAATAAAATATGATTAATTTATTGCTTAAGTTTTGAAATAGATAGATAAATATTATAAAAAATGACAGTGATCTAAGACCTATCTAGTGTGATTTTTTAGGTGTACCTAAGGATGAGGAGGAGATATGGGGGTTCATGGTTAGGGGATCACTCCATGACATCCTAAATGATACTTTTCAACCATATAACCCCATGACACTAGAGGTTCTGAGTGTAACATCTACCCTAGCTCAGGTGAATTGGTTCAAACTAGTGAGAGAGGTCATGAGGTAGATACAGATGTAGGGAGAGATGGTGTATCCACTAGTAGAGATGGGAGTAGGGGAGAGATAGGCCAAGTAGGCCCTAGCTAATGTGAGAGCTATACATGTAGAGATAGTGACACAAATCATGTAGGCATATATAGTGATGTAGATCTAGCTAAATTAGGAACATGTAGCAACTCAGACCGAGTTGTGTTGAGTGTGGAGCCCTTCGGGACTATCACATGACCATGATAGTATGTTTTAGGGGCTTAAAGAGCTCTAAGGAGGAAGGGAACACATTTTCCATTTACTCCTCATGTATGTGAATATTATTAGATTCTTATTTAATAATTTTCATGTTAACTTCCATGCTTGTTGAAAGTGGGATTGATTTCCTTCTTTTAAGGAATCAATTATTAGATATTTAATTTCCATAGGAAGATAAAATTATTTAATGATATATTTAATAATTTATATGATGTATTATAAGAGAAAATAATTAAATATTCTAGGAGAAAATTATTATGCAAGTGGGGTGGACTTTCTCATTTCTAGGATTTGGTTATTATCTCTTTGCATTGGAAGTTGTAACATTTGGAGGAGAATGACATGTTACTTCTTAATAGGGCTTGTAGATAATCATGGACAAGTGGGAATGTCATGTTTCCTAGGTGGATAATGCCTCCTTCAATAAGGATGGCAAGTTTCTCCTTGGGGGATGGATTTCCTCATCATTTTTTATATATACAGGATGTGGTGTGACCTTTTAGAGCTTGTTGATGATTTTATTTGTAGGAGTGGCTTTTCAGAGACAGAGTCAAAGTGCAGGTGTTTTTCAAAGTATAGGTTTTCATTTACAAGGTGTGATATAGCAGCTTGTGAGATATAATAAAGTGTAGGTGCAGATGAAAGTACAACTTTTTATGCAACATTTTCTATAGGAGATTTTTCTATCTCTATGAGAGTTCAATTTAATCTTGTTTTATATTACTATTTTATTTGAGGATTTTCTTGGTGGATGTAGCCCACATTCGATGAACCATGTTATATATTTGTTATATGTGTTTTTATCTTATTCTCTTCATTTAATATTTCATAATAACTATGGTTTGAGGAATATTTCTATGATGTATTCTTATGCATAGTTTAGATTTGCTTTATGGTTATATTAAATTTGGTTTAAAAGTTTTTAATTCCTAAAAACTAGTATTAGAGCTCTACTGGTGTCTTTTGTTGAAGTTGTAAATCATAGAAAAGGGTTATTAGATTGAGTGGGAGCTATGAGAGAAGAAATAAGATTCAGAGTGGATAAGTTTGATGGTAAGAATTTTTGTTTATGTGAAATACAGATGGAAGATTACCTATATCAGAAGGAACTTCATCTCCCTTTGGAGGGGAAAGTAGAACAACCTGTAAGTGTGAGTGATGTAGATTGGTCATTATTTGATAAGAAGTCATTGGGAGCCATATGGTTATGCCTTTTATCTTCTATTTCATTTAACATTTTATATGATAAAACTACAAAGGATCTCATGGATAAACTTGGGAATTTGTATGATAAACCCTTAGCCTCAAATAAAAAATTTCTTATGAAAATATTGTTTAACATGAAAATGTATGAGAATGGTTAAATTGCTAGTCATTTAAATGATTTTAATATGGTTGTAATTATGTTCACTTTTGTTAGAATTAAGTTTGATGATAAAGTTAGAGCTTTTCTAATCTTATGTTCTTTACCTAATAGTTGGGATAGTTTTGATATGTCTCTGAGTAATATAGTCCCTACAAAGGGAATCTTAAATTCTGAGGATGTTGTAGGTGTAATTATCAGTGAGTAAATGTGAAGGAAAAGAAATGGTGAATAATATTTAAGTATTGTTTTGTTTATTGATATTAGAGGGAGGAAAAAGGATAAGAGCAAAGGAAACCATGGAAAGTGAAAAGGTAGATCTAAATGTAGATCTAAAGCCAAGATGATATGATGGCATTGTGAGAAGAATGGACACTTAAAGAAGAATTATTGGTCACTTTGGGATAAGAATGCCAACATGGAAGAAATGAATGAGGTAAATGTGACATCGAGTAAATCATGTTAGGATTCCTTTATTTTTTCTATGGATAATTTATTTAAGTCTTGGGTATTAGATTCAGGGGTTTCTTTTCATGCCACCCCACATAGGCATTATTTTACTAATTATGTTCAAGAGAATTTAGGATATGTTTATCTTGGTAATGATTAATCATGTGAGATAATAGAGAAAGGTTGTGTTTAGGTTAAAATGTAGAATGGCAACACATGTATACTTAAGGATGTTAGACCTGTGACTATGTTGAGATGGAATTTGGTTTCAGTGGGGCAATTAAGCAGTGAGGTTTATTTAATAATGTTTATTTTAGATTCTTGGAAAGTTATCAAAGGTGCTCTTATGATTTTGAGAGGTAAGAAAGTCGGTTCTTTATATTTGACTAGTAGTGTTGATTCTTTTGTTTTAGTTTTTGTAGATGGAGATGTAACTATGTGGCACTACAGGATCGATCGTATGAGCCATAAGGGCATGGAGATCTTAAAAGACAAGTTACCCAAATTAAAAGACATAGATATAGAATTTTATGAGAATTGTGTGTATGGGAAACATAAGTGGATTATGTTCTGATGCAGGAGCATCCTCACACTAGGAATGTATTTGTCATATTTTTTTTGTTTAGTTTAGTATGTATAGGTGTATTAAGTGAGTTCCCTCCATTTTATAAGTTTTCAAATTATTTTAAATTTGGCTAAATATTCCTTAAGCCTGAAAAATCTAGTCTATTGGGCGAATTGTTAAGCAGTTTGAGTTTGCCTATGCTAGAGAACTATTTTAGTCATTTTTGGGAGGTTGTTATGTGATGCCTAGGATAGGATTCAGTGTCTAAGTTGAGAAATATGCTTTGTAGGAGGGTTTTCTTGAAAAATAGGGGAGATATATTTTGTGTATGTTGAAAATTAAATGCAGGGTGCAGTGGAAGGAGGATCTGCAATTCACAAACTAATATAGACGTATATCTTCTTGTTTTATTAATAAAATGCATCTTCTCTTTGGAGGGAAAAAACAAAAATTTGTTTTGTTGTTGCTACGCAAAGATTGAGTATTTGGTCATTTCCTGTTGGGTCACATATGTAATGATGGGCCATCTCAATTTTCCTACTGGGTCACGTATGTCTGTTGGGCAATTTCAACGTATTGATTTCAATTCTAGTTATTTTTAAAGTTATGCTGGATGTTACAATGTGTTGAAGGTAAGGACGTTACAATGTGTTGAAATTAAGTGACGGTTCTGACATTAGGTGAGTCACCAATTATTTTGATCCATCATTGGATGCATCAACTCAAATATAGCCCTATATATAGTTAGATGCAGTTTCAACATTTATTAAGGTCATGACAAGAAATGGAGTCCAGTGGTTGTTTTTGACATTAGGTGAGTCGCCCAGCCATCATGACTCATTGGATATTTGAAACTTCATACTTTTATTTAGCCTTAAACATACAGAGTTTAGTCAGATAGGTCAGAAAATCAACTTTTCCCTTTAAATCAAAATGATGTGCTGTCAAGAGGAATCTAGATGATAGCTGTGTGAAGAAAATGTTGTTAAGAATATATAGTCAGCCCTGTTTGTATTTGGTGTCTGTCACCATTAATATGTTGTCAAAATATATATAATATTTAGCCCTATTTAAAAGAGAGACTATATACAATTTGTTATAATAGTTTGTAATATATATATATATATATATATATATATATATAATTTATTCCCTATTTCCTAGAGGTTTGTTTCACCATTTGGTATTAGAGCCCAAAGGATTGTGCACAATCTAAAGATCCAAGAGAAGAAGAACATGATTTGTGAAAAAGAAGCAAGATGGCCATGAAAATTAGGAATAGAGGTAGAGCTGGAAGAAAGAGACCTGGAGGACAGGTTACACTGGCAGAAGAGATTAGCAACCTGAAAGCTAGACTACAAGACCTAGAGATGGCTTAAAGAAGAGGCACTGACATGGGTGAAGTCAGTGATAGAGAAGAGGAGACACCAGAAGATGAATTGGTGGTGGAAGAAGACACAGCTGAAGATAGGTTGATTCGAGCCATTATGAAGGTGAACACAAAGCCAAAAATGGAGGTTCTAATGTATGAAGGTAATTTGAATGTGGAAGAATTAATTGATTGGATTAATGCATTAGACAAATACTTTGAGTATGAAGGAATTGAAGAAGATGATAAGAAAGTCAGGTATGCCATGACAAGGCTAAAGAGCCATGCATCCCTGTGGTGGGATGGAGTGCAAGAAGAAAGAAGGAGGAAAGGAAAGCCAAAGATCAGAAGCTGGAATAGAATGGTAGCAAAAATGAAAGGTAAGTTTATGCCTAAAGATTATCAAGCAAATCTTTTTAAGCAATTACAAAATTTGAAGCAAAAAGAGATGTCTGTAAAAGAGTACACTGAAGAGTTTTACAGGTTGACTATAAGATCAGGTCATATTGAGGATGACATAGAGAAGGTAGCTAGATACACTAATGGTTTGAAATTTTCCATTCAAGATGAAATTAGTCTTCTCATTCCTAAGATAGTTGAGGAGGCATATCAATTTGCCTTGAAAGCTGAGGAGAAGATTGCAAGGAAACAAACATCCTTCTCAAGAGGAAGGGGCAGGTCCATCAGAGGTAGAGGATTTCAAGGAGGTAGAAGATAGCTGCAAACATCTCAAGAAGAGGCTAGCAGCTCACAAAGCTCAAGAGGCAGCTATACACCAAGAGGAAGAAGGCCATACCAAGGATATCAAAGAGGAAGAGGAAGATTCATGGGCAAATGATTTAAGTGCAACAAGTATGCAAGACACAAGGCATATGAGTGTCTAGAGAACCCTTCTACCAGCCATGAGAGGGGTGTACATGTGACCCAAGGTGAAGAAAAAAATGAAGAAGTTGCAACAGCTTATGAAGATACCCCAGAAGAAGGTGAGTCTCTTTTAATGAAAAGAATCCTGTTAAAGCCAAATAAAGAAGTTGTTGAACCACCTCAAAATAAAAATTTATTTAGAACCACATGTAAAAGTAAGGGGAAATGTTGTAAGGTCATCATAGATAGTGGAAGTACTAACAATCTTGTGTCAACTTAGATGGTGGAGAAACTAGGCTTAAAAGAGGTACATCCTACACCTTATCAAGTTTCTTGGCTACAAAAAGGACACAAACTCCTAGTAAGTGAACAATGCAAAGTAGATATTTAGATAGGAATATATAAGGATCACATTTTATGTGATGTCATGTCCATGGATGTATGTCATATCTTGCTTGGAAGGCCTTGGCAATTTGATAGGAAGGCCATGCTTGATGGAAGGCTGAATACATATATGTTTGAAAAGGATGGGATCAAGCATACACTCACACCATTGAAAGAAGAGGCTGTTTCTGTTGTAGGATAGAATTCTAAAGTATTGATAGTGAGTGGTAAAGAGTTTCTACATCAAATGAAGAAGGAAAAGGTGAACTTTGTTGTGATTGGTAAGCCAAGGAGTGTAGTCATTAGTACTAAGTTGAATGATTTGCCATTAGAGATTCAATATATGTTGAATGAGTACATTGACATTGTGGTAGATGATTTACCTAATGATTTAGCACCATTGATAAGCATTAGCCATCACATAGATTTGATTCTAGGAGCAAATCTTCCAAACAAGGCTGCCTACAGGTTGACACCGAAGGAAAATGAAGAGATCAAGCACCAAGTTCAAGAATTGTTAGATAAATGATTGGTAAGAGAGAGTTTAAGTCCTTGTGCTGTCCCCATAGTGTTGAGTCCTAAGAAGGATGGGATTTGGAGAATGTGTACATATTCCAGAGCAATCAACAATATTACTGTTAGGTATAGATTTCCATTGCCTAGAATTGATGACTTACTTGATTGTTTTAGTAGAGATACATATTTCTCTTAGATAGACTTGAAAAGTGGTTACCATAAGATTAGGATAAGAGAAGGGGATGAATGGAAAATAGCCTTCAAGACTAATGATGGACTCTATGAGTGGTTAGTTATGCCATTTGGACTAACCAATGCACCAAGCACCTTCATGGGGCTGATGAATGAAGTGCTGAAGGAGTTCACTGGTAAGTTTGTGATAGTATATTTGGATGATATTTTGGTGTTTAGTCAAACTAAGGAAGATCATTTGAAACATTTGAGGATGGTATTGAGTAAGTTACATGAGGAGAAATTGCTAATCAATGTTAAAAAGTGCAGTTTTCTGAAAACAGAGTTGATATATTTGGGGTTTGTGATTTCAAAAGAAGGATTGAAGATGGATAAGGAAAATATTAAGGCTATACTTGAGTGTCCTACACCCAAGAACACATATCAGGTAAGAAGCTTTCATGGTTTGGCTAGCTTCTATAGGAAATTCATAAGAAATTTTAGTGGGATTGTTGCTCCAATGATAGATACAATCAAAGGTGATAAAAGAAGTTTTTGTTGGACTAAGGCTGATGATAAGAGTTTCAAATTATTGAAAAAGAAGGTAACTAAAGAACCAATCTTAACCTTACCTGACTTCAATAATCTTTTTCAAGTAGAATGTGATGCTAGTGGAACTATAATAGGCGTTGTTTTAAGCCAAGATGGGAACCCTATAGCATACTTTAGTGAGAAGTTAAGTGATGCTAAGAAGAAGTACTCAACTTATGATCAATAATTCTATGCTCTTATATAGGCTTTGAAGAAATGGAGGCACTATCTTTTGCCTAAAGAATTTGTTTTGTTCACTGACAACTATGCTTTACAGTTCATTAGAAATCAGAATAAGTTGAATCCAAAGCATGTCAAATGGATTGAATTTTTATAAAGTTTCACATTCACTATTAAGCACAAGAAAGGACAATCTAACAAGGTTTCAAATGCTCTAAGCAGGAGAAATCTGATCATGCAGGAGTCTCAAGTAAGTATTTTGGGATTTGAAGATTTGAAGGAGCTATATAAGGAAGATCCAGACATCAAGGAACCATATGAAGCTTGCATGAATCCAGTAGGGGTTGATAGAAGTCCTTGGATAGATTTCATGGTCCAAGAGGGTCTACTATTTAGAGGTAGCCAGCTTTGCATTCCCAAGAGTTCCTTGAGAGAGAATTTGTTGAAGGAAAAGCATAGTGGCAACTTATCAAGACATTTTGGGCAAAATAAGACATTAGCACAATTGAGTGCTCACTACTATTGGCTAGGTATGGTTGTTGATGTCAATAAATTTTTTGAAAGGTGTAAAACATGCCAATATGCCAAGGGAAGTAATCAAAATGCAGGTTTGTACCAGCCACTACCCATTCCAAATAGGCCTTGGGATTCAATAAGCATGGATTTTGTACTTGGTTTGCTAAGAACTCAAAAAGGCCATGATTCTATATTTGTTGTGGTAGATAGGTTTTCAAAGATGGCTCATTTTATTCCATGTTCAAAAACAAGTGATACTACTCACATAGCTAATCTATTCTTTCAAGATGTTGTTAGATTGCATGGATTGCCTAGAAGCATTGTTTCTGACAGGGACACCAAATTTGTTGGACATTTTTGGAGAACCTTATGGAAGAAATTGGGAACACAATTGAGTTTCAATTCAACCTATCATCCCCAAACTGATGGCCAAATAGAGTTTGTCAATAGGAGCTTGGGCAACATCTTGAGAAGCTTGGTAAGTATTCATCTAAAACAATGGGATCTTGCACTTGCACAAGCTGAATTTGCCTATAATGATTCTCCAAACAGAAGTACAAGATCGAGCCCATTTCAAATTATGTATGGAATGCATCCAAGAGGTGTGTATGAGTTAATAAATCTAAGTAGCATGGAGACTAGGAGTGCTGATGCAAAAGAATTTGCCAATGCCATGCAAAACTTCCATGAACAGGTAAAGAAGAAGCTTGAAGAAAACACCATCAAGTACAAGATAAGGGCAGATCAAAAGAAAAGAGAGGTCAATTTTATTATTGGAGACTTTGTTCTTGCTCATCTCAAAAAAGAGAGGTTACCAAAAATGGAATACAACAAGCTAAAGGTAAAGAAAATAGGACCATGCAAGGTAATAAGAAAGTTTTCAAATAATGCATATGAAATAGAATTGCCAAAAGGAATTGGAATTTCTCCAATCTTTAATGTTGCAGATCTATATCCATACAAAGATGAAGGACAACTAACCAAATAAACTAAAATAGGGGTAGATGAAGTTATCCAATGGGAGCAGCAACTACCAAAGGAAGTGCCAAAGGAGATTAAGAGTATTGTAGAAAAAAAATGGTTAAAAAGACAAGGGGCAAAGAATATTTTTAGTATCTAACTAAGTGGAAGAATCTACTAGCTAAAGATGCAACATGGTTGACTGCAAATGACATCCTTAAGCTGGGCACAAGCATAGAAGAATTGCTGAAGAAAAACAAGTGAAGAATACCTCTTCTGCTCCTTGGAAGAATGATGCAGGAGCATCCTCACACTAGGAATGTATTTGTCATTTCTTTTTTGTTGAATTTAGTATGTCTAGGTGTATTAAGTGAGTTCCCTCCATTTTTTGAGTTTTCAAATTGTTTTAAATTTGGCTAAATATTCCTTAAGCCTAAAAAATCTAGTCTGTTGGGCGAATTGTTAAGCAGTTTGAGTTTGCCTATGCTAGAGAACTATTTTAATCATTTTTGGGAGGTTGTTGTGTGATGCCTAGGATAGGATTTAGTGTCTAAGTTGAGAAGTATGCTTTGTAGGAGGATTTTCGTGAAAAATAGGGGAGATATGTATTGTGTATGTTGAAAATTAAATGCAGGGTGCAGTGGAAGGAGGATCTGCAATTCACAAACTAACATAGACATATATCTTCTTATTTTATTAATAAAATGTGTCTTCTCTTTGGAGGAAAAAAAATAAAAAATTGTTTTGTTGTTGCTACGCAAAGCTTGAGTATTTGGTCATTTCCTGCTGGGTCACATATGTAATGCTAGGTCGTCTCAATTGTCCTCTTGGGTCGCGTATGCCTATTGGCAATTTCAACGTATTGATTTCAATTCTGGTTATTTTTAAAGTTATGCTAGATGTTACAATGTGTTGAAGGTAAGGACATTACACTGTGTTAAAATTAAGTGATGGTTTTGACATTAGGTGAGTCACCAGTTATTTTGATCCATCATTGGATGCATCAACTCAAATACAGCCCTGTATACAGTTAGATGCAGTTTCAACATTTATTAAGGTCATGACAAGAAATGGAGTCCAGCAGTTGTTTTTGACATCAGGTGAGTCACCCAGCCATCATGACTCATTAGATATTAGAAACTTCATACTTTTATTTAGTCTTAAACATACAGAGTTTAGTCAGATAGGTTAAAAAATCAACTTTTCCCTTTAAATCACAATGTTGTGTTGTCAAGAGGAATCCAGATGATAGTTGTGTGAAGAAAATCTTTGTTAAGAATATATAGTCAGTCCTGTTTGTATTTGGTGTCTGTCACCATTAATATGTTGTCAAAATATATATAATATTTAGCCCTATTTAAAAGAGAGACTGTATACCATTTGTTATAATAGTTTATAATATATATATATATAAGTTATTCCCTGTTTCCTAGAGGTTTGTTTCACCATGTTCCTAAAAGTTAGACCCATAAAGAAAGAACACAAGTTAGAGTTGGTACATTCAGATGTATGGGGACTAACTTAGGTATCATATTGTTTCTATGCTAAATTTCACTTTCACATTCAAAAGATAGAAATGAGAAACTAAGAGATGGTCTAGGGTTAGAAGATACCCGAATGTAGTCATGCACACCGAAATCAGACATTGGAAGGTACTCCTCTTTGGCTGTGGAGGAATGACACCTACGAAGAAAAAGAGACTAAACACAAAAAATGTTAGACGAGGAGATGGTGGGCTATCAACCAAAAGCTTGATCCCTAAATTATGAAGACTTCCTTAAGGGATATCAACCCACTAATTAAAAATAGAATATTTGACTGAAGTAGAAATAATGAAAGACAAAATAAAAGGAATAAAAGACAAAAAATAAAATGCGTACTTAATATGCAACAAACTGCTCTGCATAGTTGCCAGCATCGGTCTCTGTGCCAGCGTCGGTCAAGAAGGGTGCCGACGTTGGTTAGAGTGCCGGCATCGGTAGGGGTAATGACCGACGTCGGTCGAGGCAATAGCTTTAGGACAGGGTTTGGTTAGGTCTGGATAGGGTTTTAGGATTGCAGAAGGGTTTGAAGTTTTTCTCTGAAGGTTTGGGAAGCCAATTTAGGAGTCAGAGGGATTGTTTGGGGGTTTGTACAGGGATCTAGGCAGAGTTACAGACTATATTTTTTGCAGAGGGTGGATAGAGATGATACGGGTGGAAGTAAGGTCAGGGCTATGGTCTAACTCTAAATCTGGGTGGTAATATTAAATAAAAATAATAATAACCAAAGAGTAAAACAAAAACACAGAGCAAAGCTTACATGTTATACGTTGAAAATAGAGTCAGAGACATGATTGATGTTGTCGTTGTGTTGTAGAAGTTCGATGTAACAAACCTCCAACAAGATGACTGAAGCAGAATACCTGTACCGGACAGAGAGAGAATGTGAGAGATTGGATGTGGATTGGTTGAATGCAAAGTTGGTTGATTGTTTGAATGAAGAGGTTGCTGATTGATACGAAGGAAGGTCTAATAATTGATCGAGAAACAGATTGGCAACTGAATGACGAATAACGGATAACGGATCCTGCGTTCAGGTTGAGAATGTAGTGTTAAGGATAACCGATGCTAGCAAGACTATCGACGTCAGCTGATTAGTGATCGACGTCGGCGATGCCGATCAGGTAGTGACCGACGTCGGTGATGTCGACCGGGTAGTGACCATCATCGGCAGATGCAAAATGGGGACAGAGGCTAGCTTTAGCTTTCTGCTCATTTTTACATGCTTCCAGGGTCAAGGCTCATAGGAAAATGGTCGACAGGGGTTAAATAGGCATGGAAGAATAAAAATGGGGGTTAAGGGGAGGACAACAAGGGTTAGACACAATTTTGGTGTCTACATTTGCCCCTTTTTGTCTTGTTGGTTGTTCTGGACGAACTGCAAGACAAAAATAAGAGTTGGTTGCCCCAAGTGTGGGATAAGGTCGATTCCATCTTGTTGGTTGTTCGAATGAACTACAAGACAAAAACAAGAGGTGGATTGCCCTGATTATGGATGAGGTATTCCCCCTCAAAGCAGGAGTCGAGGGAAGGGAACCGAGCATCGGGTGCTGATTTGACAAAGAGTGGATAACAAAAAAGGGGTGAGGGTGAATGCTGCAAAAGTCATGATTGTGTGCATACCACTTCACGAGATAGTCAGGTTAAATTGTCACAGTTCAAGGGTCGAGGAGTGCCAAAATTGAAATATTGGGCCCCAGCATTTAGTCGTCTGTTGATCAGGTTATTCAATCTAAGCTGTAACTCCAACGGGTCATCGTGTTCCAGGTATCTCGGGCTCAGGAAGTGCTCCTAGAAACACGAAAAAGTCACAAGTAGTGTGGATCAACCGGCTTGCGATCCTATACTTATGAAGGTCAAAAATAGTCGGCGTACAATTTTGCTAACCAGTCATGAGGTAGCATACAGGCAAAAAACAACCAAGGCAACATTGTCTTGGAAGTGGTCGAAGTCGGAGGAGATAGGCATGATCTCCAATGGTCATTGGTCGAGGTGGATGGATGGATGAAAGGATTTGGCCGAGCTAACCACAGAAGACGTTATGTGATCTGAGTGCTGCCTACATAGCCCTTGTGTGAAGGGCCTCAGGCCAATGTAGTTCTCCCTAAAAGGGAAGAAGGGTTAAAGGGATGGAATTGGTCTTGGTTGAGGGCAAGGTCATGGTCAAAAAGGAAGAAAGAAGGTTTGTTCATCAGAGAGACGAACAAATGAGGGTGGTTGAGCTAACCCCAGAAGACGTCGTATCATCTGAGTGCTGCCTACATAGCCCTGGTCTTAGGGCTTCAGACTAATGTAGTTCGAGCAAAGAGTCCGAGTGGTAGACAGGTGGTGAAAGTGGTTGATAGACTGGTCTTGGTTAAGGTTGAGGTCGAGTGATGAAGGAGAAAAGAGGTTTTTCGTCCCTAGCAATTTTCCATATTCGTGATGGATGTATGCTAAAGATGAATTGAAGTCTATTTATGCTTCAGCAAGTATTGGTTTATGCTTAACATAAATTGCGTCTGGTCGATAGTTTCCATGTGTATTGGTGTCCATAGAAACTAGTGAATAGGCTATGGGAGTGGCCTGAAAAGAGAGTTGAGTTGAGTTGATTAGGTTTAACAAGTGATGAAGTTAAATGTGATCAAAGTGTAGAAGAAGTGAAAGGCATATTGCTCTTTCATTGACAAGGACCAGAAGGAAAGCATAGATAGGGGTTATTAGAACCAAGAGCCCCATTCATGCATGATGTCGTTGACCATGGTTGTGTTAGAGAGGTAATTAAATCACTTTGACATTAAAGTGAGCTCGAAGTCCCTTGAGCAGGTGTTAGGAGGAGGATAGGGTAACCCGTTTTAGAGCAGAGATAACTTTGCCTTTTTTATAGGAGGCCCTGAGACAACTACAAGCCAAGTCCATGATTATTTATTTTTTTTTGGGTGCAGACTGATCAATGCGGGAAGTCTGCATAGAGATGTCATTTGCTTGGTGGTCATTTGCGAAGCTGATCAATGCGGGAAGCTTCTAAGAAAGATTGTTGTTTATAGCAAGAGTCAGTCATAGCCATCCTTCGAGGGAGCAGTCTATATGTTGCTTTATATATAAGGGCTTTAAATAGTTATCCTTCGAGGGAGCAGTCTATTAGCTACAGTAATGATAGTACAGTTGTCCTTCGAGGGAGTAGTCTGCCTTTTGATTCTAATTTGGTGACTTTGGATATTTTGACATCATGATTTGTTTTGATAGAAATGTGAGTCATGGAAAAGACTATAGAAGGTCAAGGGCTCCCTTTTATTAGGACAAAGCATCCATATTGCATAAAAGGGGTATATAGGATTTGTGAAGGGGAGTAGGGTTAAAAGGAATGAGGACTAAGAGGATGGGGATTGCTCAAGGGACGAGCTCAAGGTAAATGTCAAGTGGATGAGTACTCGACTAACAGAAGAATGGTCACAGATGCAATGCATTAAGAGGCTCAGGTTCTGGTTATTCATCGAGAGAAGACAAATGATATGTCCCTAATCCATACTTGTGCATGATAATGAAAGGTCTGAGCCAATTAGGGGAAAACTTGCCTCATTTACTTCACTCCATATTGGTCACATACTGATTCTCTTTGAGAATGAGGTCTCTGATTTTGAAATCTCATTCTCACAGATTTTTGTCATAGGCTCGCTTGATACGATGTTGATAGACATGGAGATGGTTGAGGGCAGCAAGGCGGTGCTCATCAAGTAACTCAAGTTGAGCTAAGCGATCTTGACGAAATTCATCGTTAGAAAGAATGTCATGGAGAGAGATGCGAAGAGATGAGATCTATACTTCAAGAGGTAGGACAGCCTCTCTTTCGTACATGAGAGAAAAAGGGGTAGCACCCATGGAGGTTTGAATGCTAGTGCGGTAGGCCCACAAAGCGAAGGGAATATGAATATGCCAATCCCTTCCAGTGTTGCTGACCACCTTCATGAGAATTTTAGTCAAGATTTTGTTGGAAGCCTCAGCCTGCCCATTTGCTTGTGGGTAGTAAGGCGAAGAGAAACTGAGCTTGATGCCAAATGAGTTGCAGAGTTTTTGGATGGTCTTGTTTTTGAAGGACTTGCCATTATCGGTGATGATTTTATGAGGGACACCGAAGCAGCAGATGATGTGGGTGCTAATGAAGTCAACAATCTTGTCAGCTTTTGTGGAGATGAGAGGAATGGCTTCCACCCACTTGGTGAAATACTCAGCGGCGGTGATGATGGATTGATGACGAAGAGACGAATGAGGGTTAATCTCACCGATGAGATCTAAGCCCCACTGAGAAAAATGCCAAAAATTCTGAGTGATTTGTAAGGCATGACTAGGAAGATGAAGCAAGTTAGAGTGTTGTTGACACTTGATGCAACGCCGAACATAGTCACTACAGTCTTGATGAAGGGTGGGTCAATAATAGCCCAGATGAAGGATGCGCTTGGAAACTAAATTCGCACTGAAATGTCTGCCACAAATCCTGTCGTGGACTTGCTTAATGGCTTGATATGCTTCAATGGAGGTGAGACAGTGAAAGAGGAGGTCGTCGAAGCCTCGCTTATAGAGAAGACCCCCTAGCATGGTATAGCGAGTGGTACACTTGATAAAAGCTAGCCGCACATTATTAGAGAGGTTGGGAGGAATGACAGACAAAGATAAGAAGTCCACAAGTTGCTTATACCAATCATCTTGTGGGCTAGAGTCTATAGTGTTGACATGATTAATGTTAGGAGAGATATAGGAAGGCAACAGCACACGATGCACCATGACAAAAAGTCTGGATGCAAATGAGGAAGATGGGATATGGGAAGTGAGAAAAGCCATGGTGTCAGCAAACTTATTCATGGATCGAGGAACAGTCTACAGGAGGTAATGGTCGAAAGATGCAAGGAGAATGTTAGCACAATTTTTGTACCTTTGCAAAATTTCATTTTTACAGAGGTATGAACCATTGACCTGATTGATGACAAGCTGCGAGTCGCCGAAGATGTTGATGGACTTGATGCTGAGAGAGAGGGTGGTCTGAAGTCCCAAAATTAAGGCCTTGTATTCAGCCATATTATTGGTACAATTAAAGTCAAGCTTGAAAGACAAAGGCATGGGCTCACCATCGAGTGGGATGAGAATGACTCTTGCACCCCCACCAAGTTGACATTTGGAGCCATCGAAGAACATGGTCATTTGGTAGATAGTGTCATTGGTGGAAAGCACGGTGATAGACTCGTCAAGAAACTCACACTATGAAGGCTGATTGTTGGGAAGAGGGGCATCTACTAGTTGATCAGTGATGGTTTGCCCCTTGATGGATTTCTGCTAGATGAATTCAAGGTCGAACTCAGCAAGCAGCATGAGCCACTGAGCCATACGTTGATGTTGATATGGCTTAGAGTGCATAAACTTAAGAGGGTCAGTGTGAGTGATGACAAAGGTTTTGTGGTTAAGAAGATAGTGGCAGAGCTTGGTAGCGGCAAAGACTAACGCCAAACAGAGTTTCTCGATATGAGTATATCGAGTTTCATAGTTGACCAGTGTTCAGCTGATATAGTAGACTGCTTGCTCATGGTGATGCTCATCTCGGTGCGTGATCATGTCACCTAATGAATGATTGGTGACAGAGATATAAAGGTAGAAGGGTTGATCGTCTTTAGGTGGAATGAGAACTAGTGGAGAGACCAGATAGCATTTTAGGGCTTTAAAAGCCTCTTGACAATCCTTATTCCATTTAAAGGTGATGTCCTTCTTAAGGAGATGATGAAAAGGTTGGCAGCAGTCAAAAAGCTACGAGATGAAATGACAAATGGACTAGAGCTTCCCTTGTGGACTGCAAAGCTGCTTGAGATTGGTCAGGGGCAGCATCTCGAGGATAGCACGAATCTTGGCGGGATCTATCTCGATGCCATGGAAAGAGATGATAAAGCCTAAGAGCTTACCAGAGAGGACCCCAAAGACACATTTCTTGGGGTTAAGGCAGACATTGTATTGAAAAAGGTGAGAGAAGATGATTTTGAGAATGGTCAAATGGTCACGGCGAAGCTTGGACTTGTCGAGCAGGTCATCCACATAGTCCTCCATGATTTTATGGAGGAGATCATGGAAAATGTAGGTCATGGCACACTGATAAGTGGCGCCTGTGTTCTTCAAGCCGAAAGGCATGACTCAATAGCATAAATTCCCCCATGGGGTAATGAAAGTGGTCTTGTGCTGATCTTCTGGAGCAATCAAGATTTGATTGTATCCTGAAAACCCATCCATGAGAGATAGCATCTCATGGCTGGCCATGAGATCAACAAGTTGGTTAATGTTAGGGAGAGGAAAGTCATCTTTAGGATAGGCTAAGTTAAGGTTGCGATAGTCTATGCAGATCCAGATCCCCCCAAGTCACTTTGGTGACTGGGATGATGTTAGAGACCCACTACAGATAATCGATGGGCTGGATGAAGGAGACAGAAAGGAGGCGCTAAAGCTCCTCTTTGACAAGGAGGGCAATGCGAGGATGCATCTTTTGAAGCTTTTGCGTAACAAGCTTAGCCTCTGGTTTGGTGACAATGTTATGGGTAGCGATGGTGGGGTCGATGCCAAGCATGTCATGGTAGGTCTAAGCAAAGGCCTTGCTATGGTCTGAGAGGAACTGGGTATAGTCAAGCTGCTCCTGAGTGTCTAAAGATTGACCAATCTTTAATATGTGGGGAACATCAGAAGAAGGGAGATTGATGTCAATGGTTGATTCATTTAACATAACCTGGGTCTCAGAAGGGAGAGAGTGTTGGATGAAAGAGTCATCAGCACCCATGTAGGAAAGAATGGCATCATCATCAATGTAGTGGACAGTGTGAATGGTTGTCGACTCAGCTTTTATCATGCTGGGAAAAATGAGAGGGAGAGACTTGGACACCCCATTGAGCTGATAAGTCAAGGGTTCCAGGCGGATGGTGTTTATGGAAAAAAAACTAGGAGGGATGGAAACCACCGACTCCGTAGGTGAAGGAGGAGGGATGGGTGAGCCTGGAGGAGATTGGTCAATGGTTAGTTTGGGACAAAGGTCTGTAGGTGCCTGAGTGGGGTCGTGATATCCCAGGCCATACCGTTTATTGGCATCGTCATCGTTGAGCGGTTTAATGGGCTGATTGGAGCCCTGCTCATAGCATTCGAAACCAAAACCCTTCCATGCACACCTGTAAAGGTAAGTGTGTGAAAAGGTGGGGTTGCCAAGAAACAAAAAGTCTAATGTGAAAGGTTGAGTTGAAGAAAGAGGATTGCAATCAGCAGGAGCTTGATTGAGCCCCCCATAGACAAGGTTGGTTCAGAGGTGAGGAGGACAATAAGGCATGATCATCTTGATCCGATGGTCATAACTAGGGTTGTGATGAAGGTGTCCATACTCTTGTGGAGTTTGGAACATGTCTAAGGCCAGCAAGTGATACTCCCCCAATGAAAGTCTTTGGAAGATGTCTTCCATGGGGTCTGTGGTCGTCACTTAAAGGGGAGAGGTGAGGGCGACTGCCTGTTGTGAATTGGTCAAAGTTTCTGCAGATGGAGGCAGTGTCGGGATTGATGGCTTGATAGGAATGAGGATGTCATTTAGACGGTAGGTGGTGTTACAAGTTTTGAAGGGTGAAGGGTCAGCAGGAATGATATGGACTTGCCCATCGTGCTCAAATTTCACACAACGGTGTAGGGTGGAGGGGACACAGGCCATGGCACGGATCCAGGGTCGGCCCAGCAATATGTTGTATTGAAACTCTCCTTCGATGATATAGAAGAGCTCTGGGACTGTGCGTGGACCAATGCGGATGTGAAGGATGACTGTGCCAATGGTCGTGGTAGTGGTGTCATTAAAAGAGCACAAGATTGCATCAATTTTGGAGATGCAATTCTTGGGAAGAGCCAACTATTCAAAGGCATGGGTGGAGATAATGTTGATGTTAGCACCTCCATCGATCATAACATGTTTAATGCGTGTCCGATCAACATAGGCAGTGATAAAGAAGGCGGCATCTTGATCTTTCATGTTGGATGTGGGAATCTCAGAATCACTAAATGTGATGGAGGTAACAGAGGCTAAAGAGTGGACAAGGGCAGCAAGTGGCTGGGGGTCCTCCGGTTGAACCTCCACTGCCTACAGGGCTCTAATGAGGGCTTGACGATGTTGGGGTGAGGTTTGGATGAGGTCATAAAGGGACATCTTCACAGGCGTCTCGTGAAGCTGTTTCAACATGGAGTCATGGATTGGTCTGGAAGAAGAAGAAGAGGAGGGTTGAGGCGTGCCAAGGATAGAAATCTTGGGCTTGGGTGGTTGAGGTGGCTAGACAAAAGGGTAGGTCTAAGGAATGGTGGCCTTTTCTTTTGCCTTATCCTTTTGTGACTTGGTGGTTATGTGAATGGCATTGATTTCAAAGATAGGGGGTGAAGGAGATGAAGGGGTAGTGGTCTGTTGATGAGATGTTGATGGGTTTGAAGAGGTCAGAGGGTTATGAGAGGGAGTCAGGGGTTGGTTGAGAGTGTCCTCAAAGAGAAGAGTGTCTTTCTCTAGATAGCGGCAAATGACAGTCTTGAGGGCACAGCAAGTCTCGGTATCATGTCCTGGCGTACGATGATATAAGCAAATCTTCATGTCGTCAAACTAGGAGGGCTTAGACCCGAGAGGTTAGAAAGGCCTAATGGGTGGAAGGGTTATGTTGGAAGTCTACAAAAGTCAGTGTAAGATCAAAGAGTATGAGCCCATTAAAGGGTCTGTGCTCGTCGATGTGTGCGATACTGGTGACTTTTGCTTGGGTGAAGTTAGAGAAGGCTTCTGTACCACCTTTTGGGTTGATGGTGCAGCGACAGGTGGAGATGGTACTTTCTTCGTGGGAAGTACTACCTTCTTGGGAGAGGGTAGGCTAGCGGTAGGCAAAGGAAGTAAAGGAGGCAACTGGTTTTGACTAAAGGTCAGAGTGGGAAGGACTCTAGTTAGGGTCGAAGGATGGGGGCCCAAAATGGAGGGTAATGGTGACGGAGGAGGAGGAATTCACTTCTATGGATTGGCAGTCTTCTATGACCTAGGTTGAAGACTACTATTGGTCAAGGTCTAGTCTAGGTCCACCTTCACTTGCGGATGAGTGAGGTTGGAGACAGGGTGAATGCCAAGTGACTTGATAGGTTTAGATGGGGTAGATGCGGGTTTTGGTTTTGATGGGGTCAGTTGAGGTTTAGAAACAGGATTTTAGTTTTTGTTGAGAGCCTTGGGAGATTTTTCCATGGGAGGATTAGCAGCATGAGACGAGAGGGCACGGGCATGTTGAAGAGCTGTGAGATGCTCCCACAATCCCTGATGCTCCACTTTCCTTGAAGGGAGAAGTTTGAGTTTCTCCACTAGTCGAGAAAATGGCTGAGAAGATGTGGGATAAGGTTTGGGTTCTTGAGAAGATGTGGATGGTTATGGGGTTGAAGATGAGACTGGTGTAGCGGTCTCAGACCCAAGGCATGATGAAGTTGAGACAGGTTCGTCTGTGGTTGGAGACGAAGGAGAAGCAGGTTCTTCACTAGGTGGAGAAGAAACTGGAGAATGAGGCTCCTCAAGCGGGTAAAGGGTAGGGATGATTGTGCCCTCCACTTGTGGTCAAGGAGTAGGAAGGGTTAGGTCCTCCATGGGCAACAAGAAGGAGGATGGTGAGACCGGTGGTGCTGGTAAGGTTGAGGCGTCCTCCAAGATGAGAGAGGTTGACGGAGAACTAACTGGAGAAAGAGGTTCGTCCACATGTGATGGACTGATGGATGGACTCACCTCTTGAGGTAGGTCAGAAATGAAGGGCGAGACCGTATTGACTGTTCGAATGTTGTGTTCATGAATGTTGTCAGTTAAGGCCTGGACATTGTTTTGAGTTGGTGGATGATTGGGGAATGGTTGCTCGAAGATGTAGATGCCCTGATTAGGTGGTGCATTGGGATTGTCGAGGATGAGGTCACCCTTTTCTAGCATGTCTTGGATGATGTTTTTAAGGGTTTTACAGTTGCCCATGTCATGTCCCTTAACACGGTGGTAGTTACAGAAGTCATTTTCCCAATACCACGCAGGGATGGCATGTGAGGGATCAAATTGTGGAAGTGGTCAGATCTGGGGGAGATTGAGGACCCCTTGCTTGATGAGTTTTTCTAGCACAGATGTGTATGATTCCCCGGGTTGAGTATACTGTCACTATATGTATCTCTACTAGAATTGGCGGGTGGCACTCTGGGACATGGATGGCTCAGGCTGATTGGTTGAAGGGGAAGAGAAGGAAGATCTAATGACCACAGCGTTTGTTGAAGCTTTAGATTTAGGATTGGATGAGGAAGGCTTAGAAGAGGGATCATTGGTCTTGGAGTTGGGATTCTTGCTCCGTAACTTGACTTTATTCTCCTTGACGACATGTAACTCAAGTTTATGGGCCATAGTGAAGGCTTTGTCGAAGGTGCGGAAGGTCTGAACCCTCAAGGTGGAAGAAATATGTCTGGCGTAAGCTTGGGAGAAAAGTTTAATAAGTTCAGGTTGGGGTAAGGAAAAGGAGATTTGATTGATGAGGCCTCTCCAGCAAGCAACGAAGTCAGCTATGGATTCGTCCTCGAATTGGCAGATAGAATAGAGGTCTGTGATTGAGATCTTCTTGGTGATGTTGATAGAGAAATGGTCAAGGAAGAGCTAGGACAACTGAGTGAATGTGAAGAGGGAATGGCTGGCAAGGGAGCTGTACCAGTCAAGCGCATCACCTGAGAGAGACATAGGAAACGTGCGTAAAAGCAATGCATTATCGTGAGCGATAAGGTAACAGGTATGTCTGAATGCCCGTAAGTGTTGTTGTGGGTCTTCCTTGCTTTGAAAACAAGAAAACTTAAGAAGTTCCCACTGGCTGGGATATCGCCTGATTGGGACAGAAGGATGAATGGGCTCATTGCAAATTTGTTCGTATGAGAGAGTATTGCGTGAGCTGGAAACAGAGGTCTCTAGGCTAGACATCTTGTCCATTAGCATTTTGATGATATCTACTGATGGATTGGCGGGTGGAGTGCCCCCTAGATTGTAAGGTGCTTGAAAGAGGCTAGAAGAGGCATATGACGTAGTTGGTTGTACCAATAAGGGTGCAACGTACGGATGGCTAGTCATAGGGATAGAAGAGGAGACTAAAGATGGTTGGGTAGAAGGCATGGCTAGGCTCAATGTAGCCACGGGAGGTTGGTTAGTGATAACATGGGCCAGTGGATAGGTAGCCACCCTGGTGTTGATAGGGGCCAGGGTAGGCAGAATAAAGATGACCAGATTTTGAAAGGGGGTAGAGAGTGGTTGAGTGGGTTGAGGTTGATAGGGGGCCGAAACCCCGGTGGAAGTGGGCCCAAAGATGCAGGGAGAGGCCACACTTGGATGGTTGGTCAAAGGTTGGTCATTGGTTGAGGCAATAGCCTGGGTGTCAAAAGGTTGAACTATAGACGTTGTTGATACGGTCGCAGTCTCGAGAAGAGAGGTTGGCATTCCATAAATTGGATTGCCCAAGGAGTCTCGCATTCGGCTATTCACAAGATAGTGCTGCAAGGCTTTGATGTTGAGGTCCAAGAATCATGCAAAATCTTGGTCCCCTTCTGGGACAATAGGCGTCTGGGTCGGGGATGGTCTAGTAGTTCTTTCAGTCTCCAAGTGGAACTCCATTATAGGACTACTTATGGACAGGGTAGACGGAAGCGGGTGATGCTTCGCGTGATCGACTAGAGTCTTGGCTTGACTACGAGTCAGAACCATTCAAGACAAGAAAGAACGTCCTCACAAGCTCAAACAAGTAGATAAGAACAGAAAAGATGAAGAACACAAGCAGATCCTAAAACCCTAAGAGTAAATATTTAGGATTATAGTGGCTTATGCCTTAGAATGTGTGTAGAGGAAGATTGGCTTTTGAGTCGGGTCCTAGAAGAAGTAGTCTATGGATGGTTTCAAGTCAATTATGGTGCTTAAGAAGTCTGTGTTAGGTTTCGTACAAGGCTTGGTGCTAAGGAGCAAGCTCCCCTCACTTCACAAGTCCAATGATAAGCTGGGCCCGCTTAGCCAAAATATACTTCCCCTAGAGATTAGACTCTGCTAGAGAACAAAGTGGGCTTTCATCTTGGTGATGAAATCCAAGTAGGATTGCCGAGATGGGTAAGGTATCTGCTGGGGGATGAAATCCCAGTCGGGCCTTGTCTCAGGTAAGTTAAGATGTTTGTTTTGTGCAAGTGGTTTGGTCGTGTAACATCAAGTGGACTAGATTAATTCAATATGCGGTTATTAATTACTAAGTGTGGTCTAAGAAATGCAAGCAAGCAGAAATGAAAGTGCAACATGTTTTAAGCCCAAGTCAAAATGTTTGTTCGTATGAAGACGAATGGAGAAAGGGTCAAAGAATATGAGTTTTGACTAGTCTAGAAGTACAAGAAAGAAAAGAAAAGTTCTTTTTATTCCTGCTTATGATGTCGTTTAGAAGAGACAAAAGAGGCAAAAAGGAAGGAACCTAATGCACCTATATGAACAAAAGAAAGAAAGAACCCAAGGAAGGCCCTAGGGTCCCACCAGGCATGCCAGAATGTTTCTATGCTAAATTTCACTTTCACATTCAAAAGATTGAAATGAGAAACTAAGAGATGGTCTAGGGTTAGAAGATACCTGAATGTAGTCATGCACACCAAAATCAGACATTGGAAGGTACTCCTCTTTGGCTATGGAGGAATGACACCTGTGAAGAAAAAGAGACTAAACACAAAAAATGTTAGAAAAGGAGATGGTGGGCTGTCAAGCAAAAGCTTGATCCCTGAAGTACGAAGACTTCTTTAAGGGATAATAACCCACTAATTAAAAATAGAATATTTGACTGAAGTAGAAATAATGAAAGACAGAATGAAAGGAATAAAAGACAAAAAACAAAATGCATACCTGATATTCAGCAAACTGCTCTGCACAGTCACTGGCATCAGTCTCTGTGCCAGCATCGGTCAAGAAGGGTGCCGACGTCGGTTAAAGTGCCGATGTCGATAGGGGTAATGATCGACGTCAGTCAGGGCAATAGCTTTAGGAGAGGGTCTGGTCAGGTCTAGATAGGGTTTTAGGATTGCAAAAGGGTCTGAAGTTTTTCTCTAAAGGTTCGGGAAGCCGGTTTAGGAGTCAGAGGGATTGTTTGGGGGTTTGTACAGGGATCTGGGCAGAGTTATAGACTGTATTTTCTGCAGAGGGTGGATAGAGATGATACGGGTGGAAGTAAGGTCGGGGCTATGGTCTAACTCTAAATCTAGGTGGTAATATTAAATAAATAATAATAACCAGAGAGTAAACCAAAAACACAGAGCAAAGCTTACCTGTTATACGCTGAAAATAGAGTCGAAGACATGATTGATGTTGTCGCTGTGTTGCAGAAGTTCGATGTAGCAAACCTCCAGCAAGATGACTGAAGCAGAATACCTGTACCAGAGAGAGAGAATGTGAGAGATTGGATGCAGATTGGTTGAATACAAAAGTTGGTTGATCATTCGAATGAAGAGGTTGCTGATTGATATGAAGGAAGGTCCGATAACTGATCGAGAAATGGATTGGCAACCGAATGATGAATAACAGATAACGGATAACGGATAATAGATCCTTCGTTCGGGTCGAGAACACAGTGTTAAGGATAACTGACGCTAGTAGGACTGCCGACGTCAGCTGATTAGTGACCAACGTCGGTGATGTCAGCCGGGTAGTGACCGACGTCGTCGACATCGATCGGGTAGTGACCGTCGTCGACAGATGCAGAATGGGGACAGAGGCTAGCTTTAGCTTTCTTCCCATTTTTACATGCTGCCAGGGTTAAGGCTCATAGGAAAATGGTCGACAGGGGTTAAATAGGCATGGAAGAATAAAAATGGGGGTTAAGGGGAGGACGACAAGGGTTAGACACAATTTTGGTGTCTACACGTATATTGCTGGTTCTAATTATTATGTCACTTTTATTGAGGATAAAACTAAGAAAGCTTGGGTTTATTACATTAAAAATAAATTTGATGTATTTAAAACTTTTAATAAGTGGAAAGCCTTGGTTGAGAATGAAACAAGTATCATGTTCAAATGTCTCAGATCAGATAATGGAGGTGATTATTGTAGCAATGATTTATTTAATTATTGTTCTAACAATGGAATCCATAGGTAAAGGATTGTTCCAAGAACTCCAGAAGAGAATGGGGTATTTGAAATGATGAGCAGAATAATAATGGAACGTGCTAGGATCATGAGGTTACATGCAGGGTTACCTTTAAAATTTTGGGTAGAAGTAGTTAGCATGATAGTTTATTCGATAAACAGAGGACCTTCTATGCCTTTGGATGGAGGCATTCTTGAACAAGAATGGTATGGTAAGAATGTTGATTATTCTTTTCATGGATTCTTTGGATGTGAGGATTTTTATCTCATTAATAAAGAGGATATGACCAAGTGAGAGGTTAAATAAAAGAAATATACATATTTTAGATATGGTGAAGATGACTTTGGCATCTATTTATGGAGCATTAAAGATAAGAAAATATTTCAGTCTAGAGATGCAGTGTTTAATGAAAAAGTCATGTATAAGGATTAGTTGCACAAATAGGAATAGGAACAAAAAGAGTACATAGTATTGGATGACATTACAGATGGAAAAGTATCTAATGAATCAATTTAGGAACCTTCTACACAAGGACCCCAAACTCCTATGGTAAGAAGGTCTTCTAGGGTAAGAAGAGCACCTGAATGTTTTTTTTTCCTTCTTTGAATTATTTATTACTCATTGACAATGGAGAACCAGAGTGTTACAAGGAAGCAGTATAGGTAGATGCTAGGATGAAGTTGGGGAAAGCCATGGATGAGGATCATAGATCTCTCATAGAGAACCCAACATGGGATTTGGCTAGGCTACCTAAGGGCAAGAATGCATTACCAAATAAGTGGATCTTTAGAATAAAAGAAGAGGATGAAGGGAGAAAAAGGTATAAGGCCAGGATGGTTATCAAGGGGTTTACACAAAAATTAGGTATTGATTTTGATAATATTTTCTCTATTGTTGTAAAAATAACTTATATTAGGACTATTCTTGGTTTAGTTGCAGTTGAGGATTTACACTTAGAATAGTTAGATGTAAAAACTACCTTTTTTCATGGTGTTTTAGATGAAGAGTTGTATATGAAGTAGCCACAAGGATATGAGGTCAAAGGGAAAGAAAATGATGTGTGCATACTAAAGAAGAGCTTGTACGGCTTGAAATAAGCTCCACAATAATGGTATAAGAAATTTGATTATATTATGTTGGAATAACAATATCAAAGGTGTAATTCTAACCATTGCATGTACATCAAACATTTTGATGATGGTTCCTTTATTATTTTATGCTTGTATGTGGATGACATGTTAGTTGTAGGAAGTTGTAGGAAATAACATACAACATATTCATATGTTTAATAAATATCTTAGTGACTCCTTTTCTATGAAGGATTTGGGTACTGTAAAGCAAATCCTTGGTATGAAGTTTTTTTGTGACAGGAAGGAGAGGAAGATGATCTTATCCCAATCAAAGTATTTGAAGAAAGTCTTGGAAAGGTTTAGCATGTTGGATGCTAAATTTATTGGTACTCTTTTGGTAGGCCACTTTAGATTATCACAAGATTAGTGTCCTAAGATAGAAGCTAAAAATCTTAAGATGTCCAAGGTACCTTACTCATTGGTAGTTTGTAACTTGATATATGCCATGGTTTTTACTAGGCTAGATATTTCCCAAGTAGTGGGAGTTGTGTGTAGGTATATGAGTAATCCAAGATATGAGCATTAGCAAGCAATCAAATGGATTCTTCATTATGTGAGAGGAACCATAGATTTTACATTATGCTATGGTGGATCAGATACTAATTTGTATGGTTATGTGGACTCAGATGTGGTAGGTAATATTGATAGGAAGAGGAGTACAATATGATATATATTTTTTATTGAAGATATAATAGTTAGTTGTATTTTTAGAATACAAAAGGTTAAGGCTTTGTCAATATGTTGATGCCATAGAGGCTAGCAAGGAGATGATTTGGTTATAGAAGTTTTTTTAAGATGTGGGGAATTAGAAATAAATTGGGAGCCTACACAATGATAGTCAGAGTGATATTCATTTGGATAAGAACTCTGCTTTCAACTCAAGGATGAAACACATTCAGTTACATTATCACTTCATCAGGATAGCTTCGAAGGAGAACTTGGTGAAGCTAGAGAAGATTCATATTAGCCAAAATCCTATGGATATGATGACCAAGGTGATCATATTGGACAAGTTGAGACTATGTTCACATTTGGTTGGTCTTAGTAATCATGGAGAAGTGATATATTTTGTTAAGGAGAAATGGTCTCCAAGTGGGAGATTGTTGAGCATGGAGCCCTTTGGGGCTATCACATAACCATGATATTATGTTTTGGGGGATTAGAGAGCTCTAAGGATGTGGGGAAAAAAATTCATTTACTCCTGATGTGTGTAAATATTATTAAATTCTTATTTAATAATTTTCATGTTGACTTCCATGGTTGTTAGAAGTGGGATTGATTTCCTTATTTTAAGGAATCAATTGTTAAATGTTTAATTTCCATAGGAGGAGAAAATTATTAAATTATCTATTTAATATTTTTTTGATGTATTATAGGTGAAAATTATTAAATGTTCTATTTAATAATTTCTATGATGTATTATGCAAGTGGGGTGGACTTTCTCATTTTTAGGAGTTGGTTCTTATCTCTTTGCATTGGAAGCTATGCCATTTGGAGGAAAATGACATGTTCCTTCTTGGTGGGGCTTGTATATAAGCATGGATATGTGGTAATGGTGTGTTTCCTAGGTGGATAAGGCCTCATTAGATAAGGATGGTGAGTTTCTCCTTGGGGGATGGGTTTATTCATCATTTTTTATATATATAGGATGTGGTGTGACCTTTTAGAGGTGGTTGATGATTTTATTTGCATGTGTGGATTTTGAGAGATAAAATAAAAGTGTAAGTTTTATAAAAAATGTAGGTGTTCATTTATAGGCTATGGTATACTATCTTTTAAGATACAGTAAAGTGCAAGTGTAGGTGAAAGTACAACTTTTTATGAAGTATTTTCTATAAGAGATTTTTATATCTCTGTGAGAGTTTATTGTAATCTTATTTTAGATTACTATTTTATTTGAGGACTTTCTTAGTGGATGTAGCCCACATTGGGTGAATGAAGATATATCTATGTTATGTGTGTTTTTATCTTATTCTCTCCATTTAATCTTTCATAATAACTATAGTTTGAGGAATGTTTTTATGATGCATGCTTATGCATAGTTTAGATCTAGTTTATGGTCAATATTAAATCTAGATTAAAATTTTTTAATTCCTAACAAGTTGGTGTAATTATAGTTGTAGATAACACATTTGTATGGATAGGTAGAATTATTGAGATCATGGATTTCCTCATTATAGTGTGCCATTTAGAGTATTTAGACCAAGGCCTTAATAAGCAACATGGCTAGACCACTAGATAGACATGATGGAGCCTAGCCCTAGAGCTGGAGCATTATATATGGTTGTATATTTTGTATCAAATTCTTGAGATATATATGATGTATCATTTTGGCTTACTAATGTTGGATGTGTATGTTGTATTTATGATGGTAGTTCTTATCATTACATTGGTTGTGTATGTAGATGCTTTGGATATATTTCCTTTTATCTCATGTCTTTAGATTTGTTGTATATGATATAGGAAATATATGTGATGTGGTTTCTTTTATATCATTATGAAAAACACATACATGGTAAAAAATAAATAAGTGAAAAGACTTGGAAAAATATAATTAATGAAAAATGCACTACACATTAATTTAATCTAGTAAATGTGTAATAACATTAAAAAATAACTAAGTATAAAGAACCAAGAAATGGCAAACAAGATGGTAAAAGGAGATTTGTTTTTAAACCAAAGTAAAAGACTTTTGAACCAACTTAAAATAAGTAAAATCATACTAAATATCACGTTGGGAAGTATGGAAAACAATGTAATAACATGGAAGGTATGTAAAAGGGCACAAATGGTAATAAAAATTAATCAAAATTAAGTCAATCAATTATACTATTTCACAATGGGAAGTGTTTCATGTAAATTTTTAATTTAAGTTCTACGAAAGAAATCAAAGAAACTTGATATGGGTGTGGTTAAAAAACCTATTTGTTTATGCACATGTTGAATCAAAAGATTGTGAAGAGTTCCTCTTTGACTTGGGAGGAAGACCTACAAATAATAAAGCACTAAAGCAAACTCATTTGTTAGACAGATAGATGGATAGATGGCCTAGTGATGGATAGATCCCAGAAGTGAGGGCTTCTTTAGGGGTTGTCAATCCATACATTTTAAACCATTAAGTTAATGAAAGTAGAAAGAAGGTACTTGCATCAATAATTAGAAGGTACTAAAATTAAGCATACAAAAAATGTTTGTTAAAGAAAGTTATGCTAGAAAATTAAATATATCAAAGATGGGTTAATACCTATGTTAAATGGTTGAGTATATTCTAAAAAATTAGGCAAGGGTGTATGAATAGGTAGAGACAAAAAATTGGATTGAGTTAGGTGTAGGTAGGTGAAAGGATATTTCTAAAAATTTACTTGATAGTGAACCATCGATGGTCAAGGTGACCATCACCGGTTAGGGTAACCATCATTAGTTGTCTAACCAGCATTGGTTAAGACTAACTATTACTAGTTAAGGCTAACTATCAATGGTTTCCTATCAAAGGAACTAGGTTGGTGTTGCTAATTGATAGGGTTTAGAAGGTAATTTCTAAGAGGTGAGCAAGGGCTAGACTAATTTTTAAATGAATATATAATAATTGAATGCCAAAAAATAAATACTTGTCTTAACAGAAGTTGATTGGGCATATGGTTGAGATGGATTTGCTCATTGTAGAAGTTGATCATGATTTTAACAGAGTAAAAATATTTAGAGAACTCGATGGAGAGATGGTGGCAAGATGGCTCCCTAGTATGGCTACTGGATTGTTGAAGTGATTAAAGATGATTGACTTGCAAAAGAGATTTTAGATACACAAAGCTCTTGATAACAATTGCAGATGATCTTTCTCCTACATCCCTTCTCTTTTTATAGGCAAGGAAAGAGGTGGAAGTGAAGGTGTAACTAGGCCATCTAAAAATAATTTTTTCATGTAAAGTGTTGGTTGAATATTTTGTCTATCAGCATTCTAGTAAACAAAATAGGTCTGACTAGCCAAAGTAGGAAGATTAGTCATCCAAATGTGTAAGTATATCACATCAGAAGGAGACTGCTCTCTCCTCTCATCAAGGGGAGGTTCCCTGTGGATATGCTATATATATATATATATATATATATATATATATATATATATATATGTATGTATGTATAAATAGGAAATAATACTCAAGGGTAGAACAAGGCATCCATCTCTCTTTCTTCATAGATGATGTGTACAAAACAAAGGAAAAACTCAAGGGAAATGACAGACAGCACTCCTCTTCTTTCAGAAGAACTATTCAGCCAGCCAAAAGAATACTCCTGGAAATAAAAGCAAAATGTAACTGAGGGTGTAGTAACCAGCAAATCAAGATACAGCACAAAGTCTCTACCTGAAATACTCAAGAGTAATATATGAAGGACAATGAGGGCGCAAAGTCATGCCAAATTCCTTTACACATCAATGAAAAGAAAACACACTGAAGGTAGCTATGGGGGCACAAAATCTCTCCAAAGTTGATTCTTTAGGACACCTTCCTGAACTATTTTACTAATCCTGCTTGTTAAATTAATGGAACAAAAAATATATCAAGGAAAAAGACATAAGAACATCTTCCTTAACAACAAAGATATCACATCACAAAGTCTAAAAAAGTTCCTTGCTTTCTTATTCCAATAATAAAATATGATCAACAGACTGAGCACAAAGTCTCAATGATGCCTCTCAATTTGGGCAGAGTTTCATTCAGATTGTCAAAAAAGATATATATTTACAATGAAAGAAAGTCCTTTATATAGCCACTTCAAGAAGGACTCAAGAATAGTAATACATCATGATGCATTGGGAACTATTAGGAAGATAGGCTGGAACTTTGGGGCATTTTACCCATTTGATCTTCTCAATGTAGATAAACAAGCCACACAATTGAAAGATTGCAACTTTCAATGTCCACCTGGCGGTCTGTTCTTGTCTTCATCATTCCTCTTTTTCTAGTTAATTGAATCAGGTCTTAGATTCATTCGTTGTTATGTATTTCCTCACTTTCTATTGGTTTTGGTCTTGAATTCTAGGAATGAATTCGGGTCTGTAAATTCAAAGGATCAACGGCTATTTCATGGGCTTTAAAATTAACGTTTACATGCCCATCGATGTTTCCAACAGCTAGTTCACTGTCTCGAATTTGACATCTTTAGGCATGTCACCCCTTGGTCTTATTTCAATTTTATGCTTTACCCTTTTGGGCCTTAAGAAATGACCTATGTCGAGTTAGAATAGCCTTCTACTTTGGCCGCTGAGAGTCCCTTGCAAGGGCACCTACCCTTCGGGGTTCTTCGGCAGCCCTTTGCCTTCACAGTTCTCATAGACAAATCCCTAGGCTTTCTTCTATGAGATTTCCCCATGAACATTTTCCTTGGGGAAAATTCCCATGGACAAAAATTTTGGGGAAAATTCCCATAGACAAAAGTCTGGGGAAAATTCCCATAGATAAAAAGTCTGCAAAAATGTTGACTGCTCTTTGAAAATTCTTTCAGGATCTTTTGACCGGTAGCTTCTCTGAATTCCTTTGGGACTTTTTGTCCGAAGGAATTCCTTTAGACAAAAATTCTGAAGGAATTGCTTCTTTGCCTTGGTCTTTATCAACTATTTTAAACAAAAATCTGAAAGATTTACTTAACTATTTCTTTGAAAATGACCCTTCTGAAGGGAGATTTTATTGACTAAGTGTACTCTGCAAGGGCACTTGTCCTTCAAGAAGCCCTTTAAAATTTTGCCTTTTGAACTATTCCTTTGAACTGCGGCTTTGAACCATTCATTGAACCAATCAATTGAACCAAAAATGGTTCAAGCCGATAGTTCAATTAGATGAAACAAGCCGATGAACTAAGTATCGAACCAAACATTATGAACTTGCCTTTGAACCAACAGTTGAACCATTTCATTGAACCAATATGTTGAACCAAGTTTTGGTTCAACGATTCAAACAAAGCTTTGAAAATGTCTTTGAACCTATTTTTGATCTTTGAGACGTTTAACCAAAGGATGAACTGAAAGAATGAACCAACTAAGTGAACTATTTGGATGAACCAAAAGATGCTGAAATAAAGAGAATGAACCACCTAAGTGAAATAAAGCATTGAACCACTTGGTTGAACTGAGCCATTGAACTATTCCTTTGGTTAAACTGACCATTAAACCTTGAACCCATTAAACATTTGAACCAAATTGGTTCAATGGTTCAACAGTTCAAGCCACCTTGATTTGGCCAAGTGTTTGGAAGCCGATGAACCAATTGAAGTGATTGAACTTTTGCCAAAGATGTTGAACTTGTTGAACCTTGAACCCATTGAACCTTTAAACCAAAGTGGTTTAATGGTTCAATGGTTCAATGGTTCAAGTCTCTTTTTGCACTCAGATGCTTACTGATGGAGATTTTCAACTGAACCAAAGCTCTGAACCAATCTTGAAAAATGACTAAGAGTTGAAAAACGTATTCTTTTGACTAGAACCACTTGTAGAAGCCTTTGAAACTATCAAAATGAACCTACTTGCAGAGTCCCTAGATTTTCCTTTTCTTGCACAGTCCATAGACTTCTCTTCTTGTTGAGTCCATAGATTCAAACCTACAGAGTCTGTAGATTTTTTGAGAAGCTTGGAAAATGAGGAATTTGAATGTCTAAGACAAATTTTGGAAATGGAAGAGATAATTTTGGTCTGTAAGACCAAAATAGTTTAAATGTTGTCCCAGAAATGACTGTTATTTTTTGGGGGACAACAGCTAGCTCTAATTGGGGAACTTTTGTCAATTGCAAAATGAATTGAAAGGAGTAGAATCCAAAATTTCCATTATCTTCATGTGTACCATTGGGCTTTGGAGTCATGCTACCTAGAAATGAAAGGCATCAAAAATAAAATAAATAAAACAAAATATAATAAAAACTATACAAATATACATATATACAGAGGCAATGATCTAATACTTCAAGAGTTGAAGTGTTTCAGATGTTGCCCATTGTGGGGCAGAGAAAAGAGTGTGCCATCTTGGTATTTCAATAGAAAACTATTTTCACTAATGTGTTGATGAATTATAAATGGGCCTCTCCAAAGGGATTCAAACTTTCCATGCATCCCTTTTGGTTCTCTTCTTTTTTCCCACAGTAGGACTTGATCCCCAATCTAGAAATCACGATTTCTGGCCTTCTGATCAAAGAGTTTCTTTACCAGACTTTGATGAGCAGAAATTCTATCCACCACCACGGTTCTCTATTCCTCTATCTGAGTCAAGCACATGATTCTTTTGTCAAGAGAACTCTCATATGTCTAATCTTCAATGGCCTTCACCAATTTCAAGGATGGTAACTCTAAGGTGATTGGTATCTCAGCATTAATACTGTAGAGAAGTTGAAAAGGAGACATACCAATCACCCTCTTTGGTGAGATCCTATCTACCCACAGAACATCAACCAATGCCTTATGCCATGTCCTTTGATTATCATCTGCTAGCTTTTTTATAATAGTTACCAAATTCTTATTGCTGGACTCATTAAGTCCATTCCCTTGTGAAAAATAATCAGAAGAATGAGAGAGTTTAATTCCATAATGAAAATAGAATTGCATAATATCTTGAGAGGTGAAACAAGCTACATTATCAGTAACAATTTTGAGTGGAACTCCAAACCTAGAAATGATATTTTCATTGAGGAAGTTGCATATAACTTCTGAAGTAGCATGCTTAGTTGGAATTGCTTCTACCCACTTGGTGAAATAATTAGTTGTTGTAAGGGCATAATCATGTCCAGCACTTGAAGATGGGCTTATTGTCTTAATAAAATCAAGTCCCCATTGCTGGAAAGGTTCCTCTATGATTACTAGCTTGAGAGGTATGGCAGCCAACTTGGGTCCTCCAACAAATTGCTGGCAAAGTTCACATTTCCTCACCCACTTATGTGCATCTTGGAAAAGAGTTGGCCAGTAATACCTAGCTCACATAATTTTGTGAGCACTCACAGGAGCAAAAAAATGTCCTCCACAGGTGAGATTATGAAAAGATTTCAAAAGTTGAGTTTGTTGTTCTTTGTCTACACAACGAAGGAATACTCCATCTATACTTCTCTTGTATGGGGTATTATCCCAAAGGATAAAATTGACAGCTTTCAACTTGATAGTCCTCCTTTCTTTGTAAGACAAATGAGTAGGACATTCACCATAAGTCAAAAAATAGGCAATACTTGAGTACCATTCATTGGTAGTGGAGACAAAAAGGACTATTAGCGTATCTTCCACTTTAGCTTCTTCACGCTATGTATCTTCTAGCTTATTGTCAGCCATTAACTGGCATAGACCTTTACCCCTAACTAGCTTTATTAGCTTGATATCCAAATCAAAATCTTGGATCTTTGCAATCTAATTACCTCTTTTTGTGCCAAACTCCTACTGAGTTAATATAGACTTGACTGTAGTGTCAAGAACTAAGGCTGTAGTGTGTGAATTTAGAATATAGAAGCAGAAATGTTTGACTGATTTTACCAATGCATAGGCGTGCTTCTCTATATTTGAATACTTCATTTGATGGGTTTTGAGAGGACAACTAATGAAAGAGATGGGGGATTCCATACCTTCCTTATCCTATTGAACAAGAATTTCTGAAAGAGTGTGCTCAGATGCATAGTTGTATATGATGAAATCTCTATGGTAATCTAGATAAACCAAGGTAGGGGTGTGAGCAATGGTAGTCTTGATATCTTGGAATGTTGATTTGCCTTTTTTAGTCTAGCTGAAGGTAGTCTTCCCTTTCATCATGTTTACAATGTGTCTTGTCTTCTCAGCAAATTCAAGGATGAATCTCTGTAAGAAATTCACTTTTCCAAAGAAAGAGTGAACAACATTTTTATTTGTAGGAAAATTCAACTCTTGAATAGACTTGACTCTATTTGAGTCAATATTTATGCCTTCTTTGGACACAATGTGTCCAAGGAGTTCCCCTTCTATTACTCTAAAAATAGACTTCTTAGGATTCAAGGAAATACCATTCTGGTGGTAGCGCTCCAACACTTGTTGTAAGTGGCGTACATGATCAAATCTATGCTTTGAAAAGATAGTTAAGTCATCAAGATATACCACTATAAATTTTCCAATCTTATCTTTGAAGGCCATGTCCATAGCTCTCTAAAAGGTAGCACAAGCATTTATTAATCCAAAAGGCATTCTTTTATATCCAAATGTACCCCAAGGTGTGGTGAATGCAGTCTTATGTTGGTCAGCTTCACCAACCTCAACTTGATTATAACCTGAGAAGTTGCCATAGATGGGTAACCTCCTAATCCCAATGTAGGCTAACCATTACCCAATGTACTACTTCAATAAGTTACTCTATTATCCTAATATATTATACCCATATAACTAACTAAGGGGATGTGTGCCACATGTCAGCATCTCCTTCAACCCATATACATCAATATATCATATCCCTAGGTACATAGTAGAAGCCATCCATTATTGATAACATCACTGACCCTGTTACTATTTGAAGCACTTGGTCCATGATTGGCAGAGGGTAATTGTCTTTCAGAGATGACTGATTCAAATTCCTAAAATCTACACAAATGTAGATTTCACCATTTTTCTTCCTTACAAGCACTATGTTTTCAATCCATGTAGAATGATGGATTAGGAAGATGATTCTAGCATTTAACATTTTCTATATCTCAGACATAATAATACCTAAAAATTTTAGATTCTATTGTCTAGATTTTTGCTTGTAGGGCATTGAATCAGCTTTGAGAGAAATGTGTTCATAGATTTCATCAAGTCTGAGAGACTTCAGGTCTTCGTAAGAATACGCTAAAACATCAATGTATTAACAGAGAAAAGAGGTGAACTTGAATCTTTCTTCAAGGGTGCAGCACTTACCAATGTTGACCATCTTGAGATTTTCTTTGTTGGTCAGATTTACTTGGTCAAATCCCTGAGAGAAACTTGAATCTATTTGATGTTATTTAATGAATCTATCATGTTTGTCAAATAGCTTTTCAAGAGAAACCAAGCCTTTGGGAATTTTGGTTCCTTTTAGCTATAGGAATTCTTCATTCATATCTGAACTAGATTCATAAACAAATTCAAACTTCTGAGATTCAGTGCCTTCAAAATATAGCTATTCAAAATTGTCTTTTCATTCTAGGAAAGTAATGATCTGATGATCATCATTGAATATTTTTCAATGATCAGCATTGTTAGGAACACTTGGTCTATAGACCAGCTCAATGGTATACTTGTCTTCCTTGAAATCTGAATGAGGAACTAAAAGAGTTCTTGAAACAACAAGTGCATCAGCTCTATCATTAGACTCTCTGGGTATGGCAAAAATGTTGGAAGCATTAAAGCTTTCAATTTGATCCCAAAATAGGCTGTGGTAGTGGCGTAACCTCTCATTCTTAGTCTGATATAGATTTCTCACTTGACAGACCACTAATTTAGCATCCCCTTTGGCATGAAGAAACTTGATGCCTATTTCTTGAGTAGCCTTCATGCCCAACAATAGAGATTCATACTCAGTTGTATTGTTAGTATTGTTGAATTGTAATTTATAGGATGAAGGAAACATATCTCCTTGAGGAGATATTAAGACAAGCTCCTGAACTTGTAGAAGAACAACTACCATCAAATTCTAGAGTCCAAATTTCATCAGACACTGACTTTTTTTTAGACTTTCCTTCATCAGAGATGGAGGGTCCTTCTTCATCTGTATATAGAAAGTAGTTACCCATACCTATAGATTAAAAAAGGATTTGAGCTTCAAGGGCTGACATCTGGGTGACTACATACTTTGCTTCCTTTTCAGGGAGTAATCTCTTCATCATGCCTTGGATAGGGATCCTTGCCTTAGATAGATCCATGTTCAGTTCTCCTCCCACGTCCTTGCAAAAAAAGTTTCCAATCAAAATGCCATAAGATGTTGGGACGTCAGCCACCAAGATAGTCATCTTAATCCTCTTGTTTAGAAAGGCTACGAATGCAAATTGGGCATCTTTGATTTGCCCTAGCAATGGTACTTGCTTGTTCTCCATGGAGAAACATCTCTCAAGCATCTTGGTCAGCGTGAGACCAAGACACTCAGCAACTTTAGTAGGCATGACATTGTCAGATGCGCTTGAGTCTATAATACAATTACTCAGCTTATGGCCATTGATTAACAAGGAAACATAGAAGGGTTCTATTTTTCTAGGAGAAGCTAGAGGAGTAATGACCAGATTATTTAGAATAGGTGTATTCTTTGGAGAATTAGGAATTTTTTTTTAGCCTTTTGTCCTGCAAGGATGGTTTGATTTTTAACATATTGAACCAGCTTATTCAGTTGATCTAGATTGGACCGCAAGTAATCAAATTTAGACATCTATATTTTTTGTCTTTTTGACATGATCAATTATGTCAAATAGCTGAGTTGAACTAGGTACAGAGAAAGGTACTTCAACTTTTTGAGTTTTAAGAGGGATGGGAGGTGGGCTAGTTTGCAAATTGGGAGTAGAAGGTGAAGGTGAAATGGATGTATTTACCTCTTGGGTGATGATCAGATCTTTTGATTGATAAGGCAGAGCAGTTCCATGCTTCACAATTATGATTATTGGTTGAGGTTTTTCCTCTGTCTTCTCTTTATCAACTTGCTAGGTTGATTGGTTCTTGGATCTGGTAAACACTGCATATGATGCATCTAAAGCTTCTCCTTTGCTTTTGGGTTCATCTTGGTAATTCAAGAAACCAATGTGAGAGTCGTTAGCTGATTCTTCTTGATTATCTTCAATGATATTAGCATCATTTTCTTGGTTCAATTCGAGCTAAAAAGAAAACTCTGATTATGCTTCAAGGTATCCCATTGTTGAATTGGTTGGAGGAGCTTCCAGGGCAAGTTTTCCTTGTGGGGGAGGAAGGTGATTTTGTTTCCCTTGGTTCTTGGTAACATTGTTCTGATATGACTAATTTGGGAATGTCCTTCTATATGTAGGAGTAGAAGACATTCCTTGAGCCATTTGATTCTTAAGAGCAAGCAACTCACTTGCTAATTTTTGCACCATTGGATCTGTGGTGCTTGTAGATACAAATTCAGAATATGATGAAGCTCTGTTTCTATTTGGATCTCTTCTAATTTTCCCTGCTAAGATGTGATCATCTTCTACTTCAGTGGCCAAAAGTTGAGCTGCAGTGAGATCTATTTGACCAGCATGTCTCAAGAGAAAATTGACTTTAGGTAGTTAAGAATTAATGAAGAAATATTTAAGATTCTTAGCTATAGGTCTAATAATTACAGGGATTTTGTTTCTCAATTTGTCAAATTTATCTATGAAGTCTCTCATAGGCTCATGAGGCTCTTTATTCATTTGTGTAAGTTGAGCCAAAAGTATATGTGCATCTTCTACAGGTTTGAATCTGGCTTCAAACATAGCTTTAAGAGTATTCCAATTAGTCACAGACCGAGCATGTAGATGGTAAAACCAATCTGCATCAGCACCTTGTAGTGTTTTAATAAAAAGCCTGACTACTACATCTTCAAATTCTACTCTGATTACTCCATAAGCTATGCTGAATGCTGTAATGTGTTCATCAGGATAAACTTTCCCATCACCATAAAATTTAGGGAAATTATTCCTAGAACTACGTGAAAGTAGATGTAGAGGAGGAGAAATATTGAGAGGACCAAAATCATTACTGTAGGGGCCTTTAACTATCATTATAGGATTCTGAAAAGGAGGGATAACAAGTCTCAAAGGGGTAATTATAGGCACAGCTTTATCAATAGTAGAAGTAGATACTTCGTCTAGTAATAAAGATCTAGATTTAGTAGGAGGGAAACTCTTGGTTCATTGGAGATTAGATGGTGAAGGAAATAGATCAAAATCACTTTGCTATACTAGCTGAAACACAGGATCAATGATACTTTTAGCCCTTTGGCTTTGTGTATACCTTGAATCTACTAGATTGTGAAACAAAAATGGAAAATATTTGACTTTGCTTCAGTTTGAAGCTTGAGGCTTTAAACTGTGCATTCTTTCTCAATTAGTGTGGAGGTGAATGAATAGGCTATAAATGGATAATGGGTATTTCCCCAGTGGAGTCACCAAAAATTATTGGTTGAATATTTTGTCTATCAGCTTACTGGTAAACAAAATAGGTCTGATTAGCCAAAGTAGGAAGATTAGTCATCCAAATATGTAAGTTTATCACATCAGAAGGAGACTTCTCTCTCCTCTCATCAAGGGGAGGTTCCCTATGGATATGCTATATATATATATATATATATATATATATATATATATGTATGTATGTATAAACAAAAAGTAATACTCAAGGGTAGAACAAGCCATCCATCTCTCTTTCTTCAGAGATGATGTGTACAAAACAAAGTAAAAACTCAAGGGAAATGACAAACAGCACTCCTCTTCTTTTAGAAGAACTATTCAACCAGCCACAAGAATACTCCTAGAAATAAAAGTAGAATATAACTGAGGGTGTAGTAACCAGCAAATTGAGATACAGCACAAAGTCTCTACCTGAAATGCTCAAGAGTAATATACGAAGGACAATGAGGGTGCAAAGTCATCCCAAATTCCTTTACACATCAATGAAAAGAAAACACACTGAAGGTAGCTATGGGGGCACAAAGTCTCTCCACAGTTGATTCTTTAGGACACCTTCCTGAATAATTTTACTAATCTTGCTTGTTAAATTAATGGAACAGAAAATACATAAGAACATCTTCCTTAACAAAAAAGATATCACAGCACAAAGTCTAAAAAAGTTCCTTGATTTCTTATTCCAATAATAAAATACGATCAATAGACTGAGCACAAAGTCTCAATGATGCCTCTCAATTTGGGCAGAGTTTCATTCAGATTGTCAAAAAAGAGATATATTTACAATGAAAGAAAGTCCCTTATATAGCCACTTCAAGAAGGACTCAGGAACAGTAATACATCATGATGCATTGGGAAATGTTGGGAAGATAGGCTAGAACTTTGGGGCATTTTACCCATTTGATCTTCTCAATGTAGATAAACAAGCCATGCAATTGAAAGATTGCAAATTTCATTGTCCACCTAGCAATCTGATCTTGTCTTCATCATTCCTCCTTTTCTGGTTAATTGAATTGAGTCTTACATTCATTTGTCGTTCTGTCTTTCCTCACTTTTTGCTATTTTTGGTCTTGAATTTTGGGAATGCATTCAGGTCTGTAAATTCAAAGGATCAATGGCTATTTCATGGGCTTTAAAATTGACGTTTACATGCCCATCGATGTTTCCAACAGCTAGTTCACTGTCTTGAATTTGACATCTTTTGGTGCATCACCCCTTGCTCTTCTTTTAATTTTTTGCTTTGCCCTTTTGGGCCTTAATAAATGACCTATGTCAAGTCAGAATAGCCTTTTACTTTGGCCGTTGAGAGTCCCCTGCAAGGGCACCTGCCCTTCGGGGTTCTTCGATAGCCCTTTGCCTTGGCAGTTCTTTTAGACAAAACCCCAAGCTTTATTTCATGAGATTTCCCCGTAGACATTTTCCCTAGGGAAAATTCCTATAGACAAAAATTCTAGGGAAAATTCTTGTGGACAAAAGTCTGGGGAAAATTCTCATAAACAAAAAGTCTGCAAAAATGTTGACTGCTCTTTGAAAATTCTTTCGGGATCTTTTGACCGGTAGCTTCTCTGAATTCCTTCAGACTTTTTGTCCAAAGGAATTCCTTCAGACAAAAAGTTTGAAGGAACTGCTTCTTTGCCTTGGTCTTTTTCAACTGTTTTAAACAAAAATCTAAAAGATTTACTTAACTATTTCTTTGAAAAATGACCCTTTCAAAGGGTGCTTTTATTGACTAAGTGTCCTTCACAAGGGCACTTGTCCTTCAGGAAGCCCTTTGGAATTTTGCCTTTTGAACTATTCTTTTGAACCACGGCCTTGAACCATTCATTAAACCAAGACATTAAACCAATCAGTTGAACCAAAAATGGTTCAAGCCGATGGTTCAAGCTAATAGTTCAATTGGATGAAACAAGCCGATGAACTAAGTATTGAAGCAAACATTATGAACTTGCTTTTGAACCAAAATTTAAACCATTTCATTGAACCAATACGTTGAACGAATTTTTGGTTCAACAATTCAAACAAAGCTTTGAAAATGTCTTTAAACTTGCTATTGAACTTTGAGACGTTGAACCAAAGGATGAACTAAAAGAATGAACCAACTGAGTGAACTATTTGGTTAAACCAAAAGATGTTGAAATAAAGAGAATGAACCACCTGATTGAAATAAAGCATTGAACCACTTGGTTAAACGGAGCCATTAAACTATTTCTTTGGTTGAACCGATCGTTGAACCTTGAACCCCTTGAACCTTTGAACCAAAGTGGTTCAATGGTTTAACGGTTCAAGCCACCTTGATTTGGCCAAGTGTTTGGAAGCCAATGAAAAAATTGAAGCGATTGAACTTTTGCCAAAGACATTGAACTTGTTGAACCTTGAACCCATTGAACCTTTGAACCAAAGTGGTTCAATGGTTCAAGTCTCTTTTTGCACTCAGATGCTTACTGATGGAGATTTTCAATTGAACCAAAGCTCTGAACCAATCCTGAAAAATGTCTAAGTGTTGAAACACTTATTCTTTTGACTGAAACCACTTGTAGAAGCCTTTGAAATTGTCAAAATGAACCTGCCTATAGAAGCCATAGATTTTCCTTTTCTTACACAGTCTGTAGACTTCTCTTCCTGCTGAGTCCATAGATTCAAACCTGCGGAGTCCATAGATTTTCTGAGAAGCTTGGAAAATGATAAATTTGAATGTCTAGGACAAAGTTTGGAAATAGAAGAGACAATTTTGGTCTGTAAGACCAAAATAGTTCAAATGTTGTCCCAGAAATGATTGTTATTTTTTGGGGGACAACACAAAGGATCATAATAATATTTAGATAAGATATTTTTAGAAAATCAAAGTGGTGTTTTGATTGTGGCTTACATGCTAAAAATCTAGGTCGTGCAACCAAACCATCACCGATCAAGGTGACCATCATCAGTCTACTTGACCATCATCGATTATGGCTAAAGGTAAAAGGATGTCAAAGCTAGGTTACTTAGGTCAAAATATCTATAGGTTGGGTTTGGTTAGGGGTTGAAAGGTGGATTCTCCCAAGGTGGGTCCTAAGATGGTAAAGAGGACTATGACCTTTATAATCATAGTGTGCAGATTTTTGATGTCTTTATTTTCACCTTTTTGTTATATAGATTGAATCAACAAGATGAAAAATAAAAAACTTGAAGTCGGTCAAAGGTCGCATTGCCTTGAGTATGGGAGGAAGTATTTCACCTCAAACCAAGAGTTGATGAGATAAATTAGAATTAGGTTAGGTTTTAATCATGGATAGATGATGGGTCATGAGGTAGGTGATAAAATAATGGTTGGTCATTTTAAATGTAAATACATACATAAAATTTGACTGAGTGTAATAGTAATGATCATGTAAAGCCTAAAATTTCCAATGTTGGTAAAAATAAGGGTCAGTGATAAGAAGATAAGTGACTAGTGTATCATGTGATCATAGTTGGGCATTGTGGTTGGATATACCTATGAGTCTTCTAGGTAGGGTTAGTTTTTCTATGGGTATCCAATGTAGGAAGTGCTCTTAGTGAAAATACCAATGGGTCAAGTGTCATGGGTATCCAAGGTAGGAAGTGCTCTCACAAAGACACAAATGTTTTGGTTATGCACTAGGTGGTGAGAAAACTAAATAATTAATAAGGTAAGGTTGGTTTGCATAGTCATAAGTACCAAGCATGGTTGGTACAAAATACATAAATAATTTGGGTCAAAAATGACCAATGTCAAGGTAGATTTGCTTAGAGGTGAGGGGTTGGTCAAAAGGGGTGGTTGAGCTAACTCCATATGCACCAGATAAGTAGACACTACCTACATAATTTCATGGTCATAATATCCAAAACAAACCTTAGGAAAAATGTATTTCTTCCCATCTGGGTAGAGAAAAGGTTGAGCACCATAGTGGGATGCTTAGAAAAAAAATTTAAAAAAAGGAAAGGGAGGTCACCCTGACTAGCAATGATCATGGGTTGCCCTATAGGTTAATCGATGTTGGTCACCCTGATTGTTGATGGTTGGGGTAAAACCCTCAAAAGATAGAAGGTTAAAAGTGAAAAAGTGAATTGCTTTGTAACATTTGAATTTTGGCATTTTAATTTAGGTGAATAGTGTGTTTTGGTTATTTGTGTGTTGGTGATACTAAGGTGGAATATTAGGATTGATTCATTTATCTAAGTAAGGATAAAGTTGATGGAGGGTGGATGAGGATATAGCTAAGTGGTGAGATGAGGCCTTTAACCATGCCAATGATCACAAAATGAGGTAGGAGTTACCTTGAATTGATAGCTAGGTGAGTTTATGGTTTGAATAACATCTGGTGGTAGGAAATAGAGGGGGAAATGGGTTGGTTTTAATATTTTGATTTTGTTTCCCTAGGTCTAGGGGTTGCATAAAGTAGAGAAATTGGATAAACATAGGTGTATGAGTTTGTTGTTGGGTATAGAAGACTTTAAAAGGGGGAATTAGGTAGATTTGTAGATTTTGTGGGGTTGTAAAAAGGTCATGAGTTTGAGTCCCTCCACTATTAGGTGTAGATAGAGATTGGTGCCAATTTACCTTGATGAGGGTTGGTTGGACTCGAGGAGAACAATGGGTCTTAAGGTACCAATGATAGTTCTAGGAAATATTGGTGGTGAATGGATTTGGTTAAAAGGGGTGTAAACTGGTTTAGAAGTGTTTTTTTAAGATATTTTGAGATTTGAAATTGTAGTTGATGAGGATAGTTGTTTAGCAAGTTGATTATGATCTTAGCTAATGAGTGTGTGATAAGTGTTAGGAGTATAAGGGGATAAATAGGTGTGGTTTTGACAAATAATGATATGAGGGGTGAGGGTTGAATAGAGGCATAAGGTTGTGTAGAAAAATGTATGTGGGGTAGATGGAATGGGGTGAATCATTATAGGTTAAAAAAAAGTGTAAGTTAGTACTTAGCTTTAAGTGGAAAACTAAGTATACATGTTGGATGAATGTTGTACTTATAGGATCATGAGCAGATTTAGTTGAGGGATTGGGTTACCACACTCTTTGTAGAGGTTTTGGATGCCATGACTATGGATGAGTGGAGTCATATAGAGGCCATTGGATTAGGTTCGATATGACACTATCAACACCTACCTTGAGATCCTATAATGATCATTGTGCTCATCAAGAGATGGGATCCTATGATGAACACCTTTTGACTACCGACTAGAGAAATCATCATCTTCTCAGAGGATGTGCATAGGATCACATAATTGTAAATTTGAGATCTAGTCTACCACATAAAGATCAATGAGATAAATTATTTCATGGATCTAATATATGGTGTAGATCAAGTTTATACATGTTTTTACATAGGTGGATTCAATTATGGTCCGTTATACTAGAGGGATCATGACAATAGATGCTTACTCATGATGATGATAATGGCCTTGATGATTTTCATGCCACCTGATTCAGTTGGAGGGTGGTTTCCACATTTTTTACTTGGTGTTTTAGTTGAGATGTTACTAGGGAGGAATGTATTTTGATGGGCCCCAATTTTATTGGTATAGATATACCAAAAGCTCTAGGGATTCCAAGCACACAAGCAATATGGGATCAATGTTGGCTTTATATTTCACTATTGGGGATTTGAGCATATTCAAGTGATGATACCCTTGGGGCTACTAGTGGAGGGTTATCTACTAACTAATTACATAGTGGGCTCCCTACTTTAGAGGAGAGGTGGCACCATGATAGGGGTAGGTAGAAGAGCTAGAGATATTGAGTGGTTTTGGGATGCATTGGAAGGTATAGTGGTTAGAGATGTTACATGAAGACCATATGTTGGGTGGCCTTAGTAGATAGGACTCATATATCATATCATAGGTCTTTAGAGCTAGTAGTGTATAAATGATCATCAAGATGGTGAGTATGAGCTCATCTTTTTTGATCACATGCAGAGATAGTTTGAGCTAGTTTGGGGGATCTCACCTAAATTTCCTTGATATAGGAGAGAGGAGGATAAGTTTATGTTTCCTAAGAAATAGCATCAATATATTATGCTTGATTATGAGGAGCTATTAGTGAAAACCCCTATTGATGGCATAGGTGTTATTGAGGGATACATAACCTAGTATTAGGGTAGATATACCATAATGGACTTTGGATGGGCTGATGGGGGCCAAAAAGCCATGGATATAGATTTGGTGGGGGAATAGGTATAAGGGGATGGTCAGGAAGCAACAACACTCACTATAGCACAGGCCTAGGTCACCTAAATATAGGGGCAGGTGGCCACACTACAAGGGTAACTAGTGGATGTGTTGGTAGAGCTAGATTAGGTAGAGGCATAGATCATCATAGTATAAGGACAAATAGACATGTTATCAGGTCAAGTTTCCATATTGTAGGGGTAGGTTTAGGTGATTATAACTAAGAGGGGTGAGGCATAGGTCACCCTTAGCTTAGTCACATAAGACAGAGATGTTTTTAGATAGAGGGGAGGATTAGTGGAAGTACCAACTAGTTTTGTCCCTCAAGATTGATATTTGTATTTGATTCAAGAGTTGAGGTACTATGAGGCCATATTATTAGATTAGTTCCTAGTATAAATGAGATGGGGAGAGTATAAGGTTAGCTTGGTAGGTGGTTCAGCTCTTATGAGTCTAAGATAGTGGGCTTTGATAGTGGGTACTTAGACATGTATCCTAGGAGGACCACCACCAGATGGGGGTATAGGTATAAGTACAAGTATAGGTGGGGTTAGTAGTAGTGGTACAAGTGTTAATGGTCCCAATACTCTGAGATCTTGATGTATTCATTTTTATAGACACTAATATATGGTGTTTTGATTATGGCCTGCATGCTGATGCAGTAAGATGTATATATTTTAAGATAAAGTCCATACACTATTGTATGTAGATTTTATGATGACATGATGTATATGATGAATGTTTTTATATATGATGTATGGTTATGGTCATGTTTGATATGTTTATGTGGTTACTCATGTTCATGTTTATGGTGAATGGTCTATAGTTTCTCGCATATGTTTAATGAGATGTTGGTCCAGTAACTTAGGCATGTGATGTTTGAAAGATAGTTATGATGCTCTAATTTTGTTCATGGATATGATAGGATGTGTAATGGATGGATATATGACATATGAGAATGTAATCATTAATGTCTTTGTTTATGACTATGATGATGTGGTTTGCATGAGATGCATTGTGGTAATGTTATGGATAGTTTGGTAGACAACATATGATATTGTTCATGATGTTTTGATTATTGATTTTGTTTATGATAATGAGATTGAATTAGGATATAATATATGTTGACATGATGTTTTGATGGTAGATGGATAGGATTATGTTCATGGAATGACATGATATGATGGTGTTTTGATCATAGATAGGTAGATGATGTGGTTTATAGATATAGCTCATAATGTTATGATTTGGACCTGATATTTGTTGTTTATTATTATGGAGATAACATGTGGATATGGGTGAATATTTAATGAGATTACATAAAGTAAGTAGGTAACAAACTAAATGTTTAGGAAAGTGCTAAGGATCATGAGAGGTATGAACCAATAAAAGGTAAGAAAAGAAACATGATGCCTCTTTATTGGTAAGGATAAAAAATGCAACCTGAAGTTGGATCAGCTTAGTGAAAATAAGTCTTTAAAATGCTTTGAATTAGCTTAATTTGGTTGGAAATTGGGTATATTGATCACAATGTGTCAAGTAAGCTCACAATTCCATGCATATGATATATAGAGGGAAGATGGGTGGAACTAGAACCTTTTATGAGATCAGCATGCCTTTTCTATAGGTTTCTAAGGTGATAGTATAAGCAAGTATATGCTCATATATGAAATTTAGACTGATCGATATGGGAAGTCTACTTAGCAAAGCTGATTGTGGCTTATAAAAAATACTATTTTTAAGAGAGTTGATTTTGGCACTTTTTACTTATTTTGTTTTTACTTATGGGTCTTTTGCTATTTTGATTTTTCTTAGGGTTGGGGAAGCTAATCAATATGGGAAGCTTCCAATAATTTGATAGATTTAATAGGTGATTTACTTAGCCATCCTTCAAGGGAGTGGTCTAAGTTGATGTGCCTAGTTCAATTTTTTTTATAGATATCCTTCAAGGGAGCAATCACATTACATTTTGTAGTTTTAGATAAGTTTTCAGCAGTTGTCCTTCAAAGGAGTAGTCTATGAATGCTAATAACAACCTATGATTTGGTTATGACTTGGATATTGCTTTTGATTTTTTATTTTTTTTTCTTAACATAGAATTACTTATACATGCTCAATGGGTTACCTTTATGAAGGAAAATCTAGAGGTACAAGAAGGTTTAGTAGGTGAAAATAGGTGTAGGTGATAATGGCCATGAGAACCTATCTTGAGGAGATGGGAAGTAATCATTCCATAAGTAGATCCATCGTACCCATAGTTGAATATTAGGCTAGGACTATGATAGATAATCACATGATTTAGCTTTTGTTGATTTCACCTAATAAGAGGGAAATGAATGTAGTTGTTGGGGATGAGGTTAAGTTAGGCCAATGGTGATTATAATCCTTTTCTAAAAATATAAAGGATGAAAATTTGAAGCATTGAGAGGCTCAAGCTTTGGTTTTCCTTAGAGAAAGGACAAATAAGCTCCTGATCCATACTTATGGGTTAAAATGTAGGGTCTAAGCTAATTGATTTTAAATTTTCCCCTTTTTCTTTTCTCCATATTAGTTACATGTTGGTTTTACCTGAGGACCAGATCTCCAATATTGAATTCTTGCACTTTTAGGTGTGTTTTATAAGCATGCTTGGTTCTTTATTTATAGACAAAGAGATGGGAAAGAGTGGCCAAACAATGCTCATCAAGTATCTCAATTTCGGCTAAACATTCTTGATGATAATCATCTTTTGAAATAAGGTTGCACAAGGATATGTGAAGAGAGGCTATTTGGACATCGAGAGGCAACAAAAATTTAGTTCCAAACATGAGGGAAAAAGGTGTATCACTTGTAAGGGTTCAAATGCCAGTACGATATGCCCATAAGGTGAAATGGATGTGCAAGTGCCAATCCAAACTTGAGGCATTGACCATTTTGGTAAGCATGTTGTTAAGGGTTTTATTAGAGGCATTTACTTGTTCATTTGTTTGTGGATGACAAGGTGATGAAAAACTAAGTTTTATACCAAATACATCACAAAGGCCTTGGACTTGTTTATTTTTTAAGGATTTTCCATTATCGGTGATGATCTTATGGGGAACACCAAAGTGGCAAATGATATGATGGGTGATAAATTTGATAATATTTTCTACTTTTATTGAGACAAGAGGAATAACCTCCACCCATTTCGTGAAATATTAGGTCGTAGTGATGATAGAGTGATGTCACTGTGAAGAGTGGTGGTTAATTTCACCAATAGGGTCTAGACCTCATTATGAAAAATGCTAGAAGTTAGTAAAAACTTGAAGGCTATGGCTACATTCATGATGCAAATTAGCATGTTGTTGACATGTAACACACTTTTTCACATAATCACAATAGTATTGGTTAAGGGTAAGCCAATAATAGCCTAGGTAGAGGATGCACTTATCCATGATGAGTCCACTAAAGTGACCCCCATAGATACCATCATGTATTTCCTTGATAGCATAAGAGGCTTGTTGACCATGAAGGCAATAGAATAGGAGGCCATCAAAGCCACATTTATAGAGGATCCATCCCATAGTGTTGTAATGGGAGGTGCTTTGAATAAATATTTGATGGGCATTCCTAAAGAGGCCAGAAGGAACTATGCCAAGGTTGAGGTAGTCAAAGGTTTGTTGCTACCAAAGGTCAGGTAGGACCTCCCTCACATTAAAGATGGTTGGAGTGTTTTACTTCATGTAGGAAGGTTTAGAAAGGTGAAGGACAATAACTGATAGATTAGAATCTGATGGTGCTAATGAGATTTGGGAAGCAAGAAAAGTCATGGTGTTGGTATACTTGTTAGTAGAACATGGGGTGGTTTGAATATGATAGTGTTCAAATGATGTTAAGAGTTATATCACTAACTATCTATATAGTTATAAAATCTCATTCTTACAATGGTAGATGTCATTGACTTTTTTGAGCATAATTGGGAGTCATCAAAGATGTTGATTCTTCTGACTCCTAAGGCTAATGTGGTTTGGAGACCTATTATTATGGCTTCATATTCAGCCACATTGTTGGTACATGAAAAGTTGAGTTTAAAATATAGAGGAAGTGGTTGACCAACAAGGGGGATAAGGATGATACCAACTCCCCTACCATGTTGACATTATAACTATTGAAGAACATGGTTACATGATTGGTGAAATCTACTTGAGATAGGCTCGTAATAGACTCATCTAGAAATTTGAGAGGAGGTTGGTTTCTTGGTAAGGGTATGTTATCCAACTATTTAGAAATGAATTGACCCTTAATGGAATTCTACAAGAAGAATTCAAGGTCAAACTTGGCTAAAACCATGAGCCACTTACCCATAGGCTAGTTTTGGTATAGCTTAGAATGCATGTACTTGAGCAGGTTGGTATTGGTTATGACAAAAAATTTATGGTTAAGAAGGTAGTGATGGAGTTTGGTGGCCATTAAGACTAAGGCCAAGTATAGTCTCTCATTATGAGTATACTAAGTTTCATAGTCTAAAAGGGTGTAGCTTATGTTATAGATAGTTTGTTCTTTGTGTTGTTCATCCCAATGGATAAGCATCACCCCTAGGGAATGGTCTATGGTAGAGATATGGAGGTATAAAAGTTGGTCATCCTTAAGAGGTGTGAGGATAGGTGGAGATAGAATATTCATTTTGAGTGCATCAAAGGCCTTCTAAAAATTAACGTTCCACTTAAAAGATATGTCCTTTTCACGAGCTGATGGAAAGGTTGACATCGATTTGAGAGCTAAGAAATGAAGTGGCAAATAGATTAGAGCCTCCCCTAAAAACTACATAGTTTTTTAAGGTTGGTCAGAAGTAGCATCTCAAGGATGGATTTGATCTTGGCTAGATCAACCTCTATTACTTGAAGGGAAAAAATGAAGCCAAGGAGTTTTCCTGACAAGACCCCAAAAATACATTTCTTGGGATTGAGGTAGACATGGTAATAGATAAGTCTCTCAAAAATAATCTTGAGAATGGATAATTGGTCCTTGTAAAGTTTGGATTTTTTGAGGAGGTCATCCATATAGTCCTTGATGATTGTGTGGATAAGATCATGGAATATGTAGGTCATAACATGTTGGTAGGTTATACCATAATTCTTAAATCTGAAGGGCATGACCCTATAATAAAAATTCCCCCATGGGGTGATAAAGGAACTATAATATCCCTTACATAGGGGCTCCTTTTTCCGTCAAAAGTTCTGATACCACTGTAATATCCCTTCGGATACCAAAACAAAAGCTCTGAACAAAGATACAAATTTTGCCAGAATAATTTCCAAATAAATAAATAAATCACAATATAATCTCTCAATAGCAAATCAAAGATCTTATCACTTGTTCTTCTAGATGATTACACAATTGAGTCTCTGTCATACAAATAAAATAATATGAAATATTCTATCTTAAAACCCTAGGCTTTTGCAAATCTAGAAATAAACCCTGAATCTAGAATGGCTCGGCTTTTTGTGTCAAAAACACAGTCACTGACGTCGATTACATTACCATCATCGATCAACTGGGGTCGTTAACCTGCCAACGTCGGTGATAGGTCAGCCGATGTCGGTCGCTATGGATCTCTACTTATCGATGTCGGTCTCTGTGTGAATCTGTACGGATCTATACAAACTTTGTACGACTGCCAATAAAGCACACCCTATTTGTTTTAACCCTTGATCTAAAGATATATGGCTCTAATACAGAAGATCTCTATTTGTATAATTTATTAAATCAAAACATAAGGAAATAAATACTTGAAATCCTTGTGATAACTTTTGTGTGAAGTTATCTCCCAAATCTGTAAACCTCTATGACAACTTTTGTATGAAGCTATCTCTCAAATTGGCAATAGATCAGCTGATATTTCACAGCCTTTGAATCGCACACACTGAAGATTGGACGTTCTCCAATGCAGATGGAATCCTAGAACCCTTGGCTCAATCTTCACAGAAGAATTCTTCAAAATCAATAGTCAATAATCAATGCATAATCAATAATGGCCTCCATGAGAAACCCTTATACCCTCAAAAATATGTGCTTGCCCTAATTAGGATTTTTCTTAAATTAGAATTAGGGTTTTTAATTAAAATTAGACCAAATAATTAATATTTGATTAAATCAATTAAATATTATTATCTCCCTCAATATATGTTTGATCCTTAAACCAACTGAAGCTGGTGAATCAGGGAGTGGTCTTGCACATGACCATACCAAAATAAGGGTGCTCCACTGCATGTCAAATATCCCTAAATAATAAGAGCTCAGGACAAATGTGTCCAAAAGAGCCTGAATGAAAGCCAACTATAGAAATTCTGCTAATTGAAGCCAAGCCAAGCTCCATCATGACCCTCTATCCATCCTCTCAGCCTACAAGGGTCGCATAATAGGCTAATCATTAAGTCTATCGATGTCTACTAAAAAAGGGAACATGACAATCCACCCCTCCTGAAATTGCTTGACCCCAAGCAATCTCATAACAACAAACCAATCAATCCACCTGGATCCCAAATGTAATCATGATCTACACTAATGACAAGCAACAAAAGCTCCTGTAATATCCTCTAAAGTATGACCAAGAGGAATCGATAATCAAACTGGCAAATGAAATTCAACCAAACTATAAAATCACAACTGCCCTGAATGCATTGATGCTACAGTCTGTGTAACTTGCTACTACCAATTCCATCTACAAAAGATGGTGCCAATCCATCCCATAACTGATCCCTCTATAGAGGTGGCATGATCAACTTTACCACATTGTCATCGGTGTGAGAAGAATCAATCTGGAGACTCGACTCTATTGGTATGCCAAACTCATCAGGACTAGGTACTCTGAAATCCTAAACATGCATGTCAGCTCCAACATGTTCCTCAACAACCACTACAGGAATGTACTCACCACCAACCATCTCAATATATAAATGGACTAGGTCTGGCGCTAGTGAAGACCGCAAATGCTCCAACTCCGTAGTCACCTCAGCCGAATGAAACTGTGACTCCTCAAAAGCCAACTGCATACTCTCAAGAATCTCATAAGTCACCTCGAGCTGCTGACTAAGCTCACTCACCTTATCTTCCTTGACAAATAATGCATCATATGCTATGTTTCCCCACTCCATAAGATAATCTCTGTCGACTACCAACTGCATATAATCCTGTCTCAAAATTTGGATAGCCTCCCATAAAGAGTGGATCTCTGTCAAGGACAAATAACTACCTCCCTACTCAATGCTAGTAAGAGAACCCCATCCATAAACTACTAACAACTGATGAGCAACATTGAAATGCTTGCAAGCGGTAGCAATGTCTCACTCATTAACCCTCAGCTGACTAGACGCATGATGACGCTAGCTAGATTGTCTCCTACAATCCTCCACTGATGCACGGTCCAAAAGAGTAGATTCAAAATCACTGACCTCTATAATACTACCATCCATACTTTGTGAATCAACTCCAAAGCTCATATCAACATATGAAGTATCAACAATTGTAGCATCACTGTCTAACTCCTCCATACCAAAAAAAACTGCAGAGGAAACTAAGTCCTCAAAACTGTCCACTGCATCCTCCTAGGTGTCATCTTCAATAATCAGATCCTAGGACTCCTCTACAATCTTTGCCATAGTTGAGAGATCATCAACCCTCAGTGCACTAACATCTGAGCACACCACCCCACTCTGAGTGCAAGCATCAGACTCATCCTCATCTTCACTATCTTCTATCTCATAAGGATCATGGGACATGTTGTTGCCCTATCTAAGTGATTTGTAGTGCTCTCTCCTCAGCTTAAAAAAGCAATCAAAAGATATCCTCTTTCAAACTTGAGGTGTAAATAACTCCCACTCATCATTTGTTGTCATATACTGTGTGGATTTGTCTTTGAATGTAGGGTATGAAAGAAATTCATTTAACCTCTTCAAACTTTGTTCCAACTTCTCCATATCCTTGTCCCAATATTTCTGAGTACTTGAAGTCATCATGATTTATTAACTAATTCAATGTCCAATCTACCCAAACTACCCAACAGGTTGGCAAGAATTTAGCTCTGGTCTACCCAAACTACCCAACAGGATGGTAGGAATTTGGCTCTGATACCACTATAATATCCCTTACTTAGGCACTCCTTTTTTTGTCAAAAGCTCTGATACCACTGTAATATCCCTTCAGATACCAAAACAAAAGCTCTAAATAAAGATACAAATTTTTCCAAAATAATTTCCAAATAAATAAATAAATCACAATATAATCTCTCAATAGCAAATCAAAGATCTTATCACTTGTTCTTCTAGACGATTACAAAATTGAGTCTCTGTCATACAAATAAAATAATATGAAATATTCTGTCTTAAAACCCTAGGCTTTTGCAAATCTAGAAATAAACCTTGAATCTTGAATAGCTCAGCTTTTTGTGTCAAAAACATAGTCACCGATGTCGGTTACACTTTCGTCATCGGTCGACTGGGTTCATTAACCTATCGACGTCGGTGATAGGTCGGCCGATGTTGGTCACTATGGATCTCTACCTGCTGATGTCAGTCTTTGTGTGAATCTGTATGGATCTGTACAGACTTTGTACGGCTGCCAATAAATTACACCCTATTTGTTTCAACCCCTGATCTGAAGATATATGGCTCTAATATAGAAGATCTCTATCTGTATAATTTATTAAATCAAAACATAAGGAAATAAATACCTGAAATCCTTGTGATAACTTTTGTGTGAAGTTATCTCCCAAATCTGTAAACCTCTATGATAACTTTTGTATGAAGCTATCTCTCAAATTGGCAATAGATCAGCTAATATTTCACAGCCTCTGAATCACACACACTGAAGAGTGGATGTTCTCCAATGCAGATGGAATCCTGGAACCCTTGGCTCAGTCTTCACAAAAGAATTATTCAAAATCAATAGTCAATAATCAATACATAATCAATAATGGCCTCCATGAGAAACCCTTATACCCTCAAAAATATGTGCTTGCCCTAATTAGGTTTTTTCTTAAATTAGAATTAGGGTTTCTAATTAAAATTAGACCAAATAATTAATATTTGATTAAATCAATCAAATATTAATATCTCCCTCAATATATGTTTGATCCTCGAACCGACTGAAGTTGGTGAATTAGGGAGTGATCCTACACATGACCATACCAAAATAAGGGTGCTCTGCTGCATGTCAAATATCCCTAAATAATAGGAGCTCAGGCCAAATATGTCTGAAAGAACTTGAATGAAAGCCAACTGTAGAAATTTAGCTAATCAAAGCCAAGCCAAGCTCCATCATGACCCTCTATCCATCCTCTCAGCCTACGAGGGTCGCATAATAGGCTAATCATCAAGTCTGTCGATGTCTACTAAAAAAGGGGACATGACAGGAACCTCAATAACTTCTTACAAAGCACCATTGGCCAAGAGAGAGAGAGAGAGATTGTGTTATGACTATTTCAATTCAACGTAAGTATACCTAACTTTTACTCTTTCATTTAATGGATTAGATATTGTACAAATTATTAGGATGAATGTTATACTCCTTACTTATTTTACCTCTACATTGACTTGAGTAGAGTTCTCTTTACATGTTTTATTTTACTTGTTATTAACTATACCCCTTTTGCCACAATCTTTTGTAAGCACTAGATTAGAATTATTTTATGTATTTTAGGCCTAGTTAGGGTTATTTCATAATGTCATTTGGCTAGAGGTTTTATAACCATCTATTTTGGTGTTATATGTTAAGATATCTCTTAGTTAGGCTTAGCAAATCTGAACTAGTCATGTCCTAATATAAATAACTATGCAATGAATGATTTTGATAAGATTAAATTTTCCAAGCTTGGAATCCACTAAGTAGGACAAGTTACAATTCCATCCTAATTTTCTAAATACATATATGACATATAGGGACATGTGGGAAGGTGAGGGTGTTTGGATGGATAGATATCCTTCATCTACTCCCAGGGATCCACCATAAATGTATAAACTTATAGTTTATTTTTTAATGTGAAATATTTTTCCACATTGAAATATTATAATAAAAATTAATTATGAAATGTATACTTATATTATAAACTAGATTATGAGGATGAGGTCATTGGGATGAGGACAAATCCTTTGTCTACTACTAGGGACTCAACACAGAGGTTAAATTTATATTTTTTCAATTAATTTAATTATAATGTCCTATAATTTTATTTTAGATCCACATGAAATATAAGGTTTCATCATTTTGCTTGTTGTAGATGTATTTCATAACCCACATGAGATAAGGAAACCAAACTAGCCTCGATGATATACACTAAAGAGGATTAATTAGGGTAGGCCGTAGGTCATTTATAGAATCAAATGTTGATAGACCCTATCATCTTACTCATGAAAAGTATGGACACCAAGTTACATACATACTCTAAATGGAGCTATTTGTAAATGAAAATATTAATGGATGCTTAGGAAAATTATACACACACACACACACACACACACACACACACATATATTTGTTTCAGTATTTTGATATATTTGATTTGAATTTTTTATTTTATTAGTTTTTTCTATTTGAAATATATTTATCATTAATTTATAGTGTTTAATTAAAGTATAATATACTTAGCATTTTATATTTTTGTGTTTCAAATATTTCAAGAAAAAAATAAATGATCATGGAAAATAAATATTTTATAAATTTTTCGTTTTAGACTAGTATATATTCATAAAAATATGGTTATTGTAATATAACATCATTATTAGTATCCATCCTTAATTTTAACATTGATATTTTAGAAAAAATACTTTTATGGATATAGGTCACACACTGCTATCCCACCATGACTATATAGAAGATTCACAACCTACAACTCATTCATTGGAAAAAATTGCAATCAGTCCTAAAATAAGAGGGTGAAAACATACCACCTATGTTATGCACAAAACACACATAAACAATTATTAATGGTTGGAAGTACAAGGTAATGAAAAAATATATATTTCTTTCTTATTTATTAAGATAAATAAGTATCATCCTCTCTCAGTGAAAACACACCACCTATGGTGGGCACAAAACATACATAAATAATTATTAATGGTTGGAAGTACAAGGAAATGAATAAATATTTATTTAATTCTTATTTATTTAGAGCAATAAGTAACACCTTCCTTTGAGATAATCATCTAGACAAATTGAAATTTAAATTATACGATATACTTTATTTTTGAAAAATTAACCAATGTTGATTTTTCTCTCTATTCTTTTAGTGTGAAACTTGTAAAATAGCTATAAATATAAAGTAATATGTAAAAATATTATGTTTTTTGCATAATGTTTTATATATATTAGGCACATATTTCCATGAGTATGAATCTCACCAAAATTTTATTAGGATAACATTTCATATATTCAGTTTTAGTGGCTGTCGCATTTGTATTTATCATAATGTGATATGGAAGAGGATTATTAGCCACCTTGATGTTCTCCCATGAGTGGACCTAACCTGACCTCTAACTCTAATTACCCTTCATAGAGGTTGCTATGTACCTATGGATAAGATACATTAATGTATATAGGTTGATGGAGATGCTGACATGTGACACACATCCCCCTTAGTTATATGGATCTAATATATTAGGATAATTGAGTAATTTGTAGAATTAGTGCATTGGTTAATGGTTGGCCTACATTGGGTCTAGGATGTTACCCATTCATTTTTAGTTATATAGATGCCTATATAAAGGAGATGATTATCATGGTAAATGAATTAAGTAAGCATTACATCCTATATTGTAAGATGATATTAGAGGTTATCCCCTCAAAGAGACATTGTAGAGTTATTCCTTCATAAAGGAGTACTATATGGTGTTTCCCTACCTTAAGGGTATTCTATTTATGCATATGTTGAATATTTGGGCATCTTAGCCCAACAATATCTATTGTGTTTTATTGATCTACATTATATTCTGCATATTTATAATTCTTATAAGTGAGGATCATAAAAAGTGGTATTAGAGCTTCGATTTGGGTAATTTATGTGGGATGAAACCCTAGTTTTATGGAATCATTATATTTTACAATCAATTAAAATTTTTGAAAAATTGTTTTACTAGAGCTAGAGAATATTAGAAGTAAGTGACAATTAAAAAATTGAAGTTTTATGATCAATTTTGAGAGAGGCATTATTATTTTAGTGTTTGTAATAATTTCATCATATATTTCAAAATATAAGGATTTTTTCAATGAAATTTTCACTGATGCTTTATCAAAATATAGGATAGATATAGTACAAATCTAATAATTTTTTGAAACATTTTGAGTGATTTATTGAAATTTTATTATTTTTCATAGATTTTCTCTACAGGTCAAAATTCTTTGAATTTTCCCACCATTTTTTAATTGAAGTTAAAATATATTATATAAGAGATACATTAAAAAAATTGGATTGTCTGGATATGTTTCACATCAGTTATTGTGATTATAGGGTTTTTTTTCCATTAACCCTAGTTTGTGTAAATAATGGAGTTTAAGGAATTTTCAGGGAAGGAAGATATTGATGTTAATCATATACCTAGGTACATATCAAAGGTATATATTTCTAGTTCATTTTTTAATGTAAAATATTTCCTCTCATTGGAAAATTATAATACAAGTTGAATTTTACATGTATACTACATAAGGGACTTGCAGGAGTGTGAGGGTTATATAATGAGTAGACATCCTTCATATTCTTTCAGGGACCCACCATAAAGGTATAAACTTATAGTAATAAAACATGATTTTGCTATGTCTAATTCTCCTATATACCAACAAGAGGATAAAGGCACTAGGTTGAATAGACATCCTTATTCTTTAACAAGGAACTCATCACAAATGTCTAAATTTCTATTTTTTCATCTATTTTTTTAATTAATTGATTTATAATGTCTTACTAATTTATTACAGATCCATGTAAACTGAAAAAACTATCATATTGCTTATTATATATGTCAAGAGTAACCTAGATGATAGAAAGATGCCCCCCAACTAGCCTCAATGATATACTCCAAAGATGATTAAGTAGGGTATGCATAAGGTCCTTACCAGTGTTAGATGATGATGATAAAGATCATACTTATATTTATAATTTAACCTATCAGAAGAGACATCATGATGTACCAGGATTTGTTTTTTGATACTATAACATTGATTGGTTTTGCCCTAGATAAATCAACTTTTGTGTTCTCCTTGAAATAGATGGATAGAATGGAGGGAATAACTGAGTTTCTAGCCTTTTTTGGAGAGATTAAATCCATTAGTAGTTATTCTTTAGAGTGAAGAGGATTTTTAAAGTTCTCATTTAGAACAAGGGATTCAAGATCCATTGAAGATGAGGTAGAAACATCACTATTAGAATCAACCAATTATTTGTCTTCAACTAGTACCATGAGGTGGTGGGAAGGGAGTCTTTCCACCAAGAAGAATCATTTTTTTCCTAAGGAAGCTATATTTTTTAGTCAAATTTCCTATTTTAAAAAAACTATAGTATCAAAATAATAAAATTTCATAGTCAAGGGGTTGAGACCAAGAGTGGTCTCTGACTTGTAAAGTGATATTTTTAAGAAGATTTTTGGAGATGTAAATGTTCACCAAAATCTTGACAAAAATTATTATGGGAGAAGTGATCTGTATATGGGTGCATTTATAGAAACTCACCCAGATATGTACCAATTACCTTCATGTTTAATTTGGTCTAAAATTGAAGTGGGAGATGAGCTAGGTAATACTAGATGGATTTTAAATTAAGTGGTTTAATGAGGGGATTGAAATCAAGGGACCATTATTTCAACACCAAATGGTGGTGATTTAAGCTCCAAAATTGGTTTTGAATATTTTCCTTGTCCTTAATATTATGAAAAATAATAATAAATAAGATATTTTCACAAGGGTATATATTAAGATAACTTTTATAGCCTAAAATTTCACCCTAGAGAAGTCAAGTAGACCTTCTCAATTTTAGGTTAACATGAAACTATCTCTTGATTTTATTTTTTTAGGAATAATGGATTTTTATTCCTATTTTAGTTAAGGGTTTGGATTAATAAATTGGTAAATAATATTGCAATAATTAAATTCCTAATTTTTATAATTTATTTGTCTATTTAACCTTTCTAATAATAATAATGAGAAAATATGACCTATCTGGAAACAGGTTGATACGGATGATATAAGGTCTAAAACTAGCTGTGTAAGACTGAGATAGTGTCACAAATCAAAATATGACTTTCATTAGATGAAAGGATATGACCACCAAAAATAGGACACTTAAGGGTCTGATGTTATTTTCCACTTCTACCATTATTATCCAAACAAGTCATAGAGACCTGAAACTTTGTAGTTTTCTACATTGTGTCGATATGAGCCTACCTATGAAATATTGAGTGTTAAATATTGACGAAGATCACTATAGAGATGACTTAATATTAAAACCCTAGCCCTCTATCATGCTTGATAAAACAATGTTTAAATCACTTGAAAAGATGGGGTTAGTGTGTGTAAGATGCACTGAACATATGATCCACACTCCTTGTGTGGGCATGTTGTCTACATACCAATACTCTGAAGAGGGATCAAGACATATGTAGTTTTCCCACCTAATGTGATTTGTGTAAAAGTGTGATGTAGATGAAATAATTCTAAATTGAGAGTGATTGAGGTGGTTAGGGACTAGAATGAGAGTTTAGATGTGTTTGTATTTATGTCAGTTGACTATATATAGAAAATAAAGAAGTTTACCTTAGTAGTTTGCTTGTATTATTTCTTTATTTGTAAGATTTGTCACCTCCCTTTGTTAATAACCTCTGGATGGGATTTTATAGGGAATTATTGGTGATGAGTTACTTTTTTTCACATTAGGCTAATATAATGAAGAATAAGAATTGGATGAAAATGATCATTCGAGCTCAAAATGCAAATGGATAAGGGTGCCAAAAATGGGACACCCTAGGGTCTAGTGATATAGTTCAAGTATGAAACTCTTATCCTATAGGTTAGGGACCTAAGGGGATAGGATTGGCTTGGCAAATATAGCTTGGCTAAGGTGGAATGATCTTTCAGAAGACTTGATCTGACTAGAAATGATCAAAAAGGTGTCTAGAAGGATCACATGAGCATGTAAGAAGGACCTATGGATTGGGTGTCACAAGACACACTAAAACTACCAATTTGGACATTTTATATGATTAAATTTGGCCCCTCTTTATTTTAGTGATGGATCAAAGTGAATTCCTAGGATAAATGAAAAATAGAAAGCGTACCTAAACTTACCTGCAAGGGTGAAGCCCATCGAGATGTGTGATATTGAGTGATGTTGAGTGATGTTGAGTATATGTTGGGCATGTTTTGTACATAGATTAATATTAGGAATGGAGTTGAGTACTCAATTCCTTGAGAGTGGCTCAAGAATGCAAAGGCTATCCATTTGGCTCTATCATCACCCAATAAGTGAAGCTATGTGATCATGCATGTGTTAATTGATGTTTAGATTATGTGTCCAATCCATCTGATTAGGTGGCTCAAGAATACAAAAGATAGCTAGTCCTTTGGCTCTATAATTTTTGACTAAGTGTGAAGCTATGAATTGATACCAGTATGAATGTTTGTTGTATGAGATGGATCATGAAGCCCATGAATGCTCTGTAATTTGACAATGTGGCATGGATAGCGGAATGTATACTATGAACTAGGACAATCTTGGCCACTCCTAAAGGTGGAGATTAGGCTTGTATAAAAGCCACTCTAAAACTAAGTAGGCTTATATGAAATCCAATCTAAAAGGATGTTAACTACCTATAGATGGAATAAGGCACACAACTATTAAGAATACTTGGGTAATGTAATGAATTGAAAATAAAAGAAGGCAAATATGTTGCATACATTGCCCCCAATCAATGGTGTCTATAACATGGATTCTAATATGAGAGTTGTACCAAATACATAATCTGAAATTGGAAGCTAGAGCCATCATTATATATATTATGTCCCTTATATTTGGATTCTTTAAGAAAAACTATATTAAAACTATCCAATCTGAACTAAACTATGGCTGACAAAATTGAAACTAAACTTACTTTTCTATCTGTTATTCCCAAAATCCATCACTTGTTTTTGTGGACAACATGTTGATCATTTTGGTCCTGCAGGCCAAAAATGATCTCTTCTTTTCTCAAAAATGTTCTGAGCAGTCAAGTTTTTTAGTTAATCAAGCCTTTTCAGCTAAGGAAATCGCAGGTTCAACAAGTGGGCTTTCACAAGGAGAAAAGTTCAAAACACTTAGGTAGTTCTTGAAAGTTACAAGGATGGTTCAATGCTGAGGTTCAATCAAAAGGTTCATTAGTGGGGTTCAAAGAGTTGGAATGAACCATTGAATCATTGAACCATTAAACTCCACTTTAATGAGTTCAAAGGGTTCAATGGGTTCAAAGGGTTTGAAAGAGTTTAATAATATCGAATGAATCACCGAAACATTGAACTAATGAAATAATGAACCATTGAACTCCTAAAGGTTCAAAGTGGCTCAAAGGTTCAAAATGGTTCAATGCTTCGATAAGATTAATGAGTTCAAAGTTTGAGAAGATGTTTCAAGTGGAAGATTCTAGAAGAATAGTTCAACTGAATGGTTCAAATGATTGGTTCAACAATAAGTTGAACTTATAAGAAGACTAAGTGAACGTGGCTCTTTGCAAGAAATATTAAACTTCCTGATGAACTTTGAACCATTGAACCATTGAAGCACTACACTCTAAAAGGTTCAAAGTGGTTCAATTGACTAGTGACTGATGACGTCCCTGTGGATGCCAAATTTAGGGTAATGAAATAACTATTGATTTTCAAAGATATAGACCCAGGAACAAACTCAGCAACCAGCTGAAGAAGGAGTTGAAGGAGCCAATAAAAAGCAAAAAGATAGTCTGAGAGCTTAGATCACTAGGAAGAGACAAGTCTAGCAAGGAAAGAGGGAACGATATAGAAAATCCAAAAATATCTATAGGAGAGTTATTCAAATAGGTAGAGAAATGCACTAGGTGGATATCAGGGAGCACAAACATTCAATGGCACAGCGTATTTTTCTTCATTGAGTAAAGGTGAAGTGGATAGTTGTGTAAGTATCATAAAGAGGACCAGATAGTCCATGCTTTGGAGGAGACATTTGACATTATTAGAATGCCAAAGTCCAGGCTGGTAATCTGTTACAGCATGGGCCATTTCATGAAAATAAGTGCCAAGTCTTTCTTTGAGTGTTATATATTGTAATCTCTCATTTTGGACAAAGGGGATCTCTTAGTGATTAGAAGCAAAACTCTACCTAAATTGAAAGGCATTCTTGAGACTTTGAGCTCAGACTGTTAATCATATTTTATCATTTGAATGAGAAAGCAAGTAACCTTTCAGACTTTGTGTTGAAATAGCTTGTGTTATCTAGGAAATTGTTCTTATGTCTTTTTCCTAAATACAGTCTTGTCCATTTAATCAAATAAGTAGAACAAGTGGAAATAATCTGGAAGGTGTCTTGAAGCTAATTGTAGAAGACTTTGTGTTGCCATTATTGTCTTGAATCTATTTGTTTTTTCTTTTAGTTTAAAGGATATTGGTGAGACTTTGAGCTCCCATTATTCTTCGTAATATTTCAATTTGTTGTAGTTGAGGTGGAGACTTTGTGCTACACTTCATTCTACTATGTTCTTTGTCCTGAAGTAATGAGAGAAGCAATGAAAGACTTTGTGCTTTCATGGGTTTTTTGTGGTTATAGTTACTACTAAGAAGTCTTCCGTTGGTCATCTAAAAATCATTTTTTAAAGAAGAGAAATGCCTTCAGCAATTACCTAGGATTTCTCCTTTGCTTTGTGAACATCATCTCTAAAAAAAGAGAAATGGATGATGTTATCCTACCCTTGAGTGTATTTTTAGCTTATATTGGTTATATTAGTTTATAGGGAACATCCCCTGCCTTATAGGGAACCTCCCCTTGATGAGAGTAGAAATTTATCTCATTTTGCTATGGTAAACTTGCACATTTTGCCATATAAATCTTCTTATGCTGAGATTGATATACCTATTTTTCTGTTAGTTAGCTAGTGACAATATATTCACCCAACAATTTTTGGTGACTCCACTAGGGAAGAACATGCATTTTGAAGCCTTAATCTTCAAGTTGAAGCAGTGCCAATTCTTTTCTATTTCCATTCTACACTCTGGTAGACCCACGGTACATGCAAAGACAGAGAGCTCAAGGTATTGTTAATCTTGTAATTAAGCTAGTGTATCAAAGTAATTTTGACCTATTTCTTCCACCACCTCACCTCTAGTGAACTAGGATTTTTCCTCCTACCAACATTAGGTCACCAATACCAAGCAAAGCTTCTTTTTCCTCTGCTAGCAGAGCTTTGTCAATACATACCCCTTAGAGATTTGTCATCCCTCCCTTCAATAGTCTTATCATGGTAGCTCAAGGCCCCTGGGGTAACACTTTTAGTCCCCTGAATCTAACTCCACCTCTACATGAACTACCCCACAATTCAAGAAAGAATTTTCCCAAGTTATTTGGTGATGGGAGAGTTCATCCTGATGAACATATTGTAGCCTTTTGCATAGCCTATGGTGTGATAGGCATGGATTATTAAGACTTAATAGTCAGGCTATTTGTAGAAACATTACAAGGTGTTACTGTAGACTAGTTCTATCATCTACAATCTCAAATTGTGACTGACTAGAACACCCTCAAAGCCAAGTTTGAAGCAAGGTTCAAGCCTACAGAGGATGTGCATGCCCTATTGGCTCAGTTCACACAAATGAAGAAGGAGCCTCATGAACCTATGAGAGACTTAATTTCTAATTTTGATAAGCTAAGAAATAGGATTCCTATAATTTCTCAGCCAACACCTGATAATTTTAAATGTTTCTTCATCAATTCTCAACATCCTAAAGTAAGTTTCCTATTGAGGTAGGCTGGCCACATAGACCTTGTTGCAGCTCAGGATTTGTCCACTGAGGCTAAAGATGATCTTATCTTGGTAGGAAAGAGAAGAATATATCTTAACAAAATTAAATCTTTTTCATCTTTTGAATATTATTCTATAGGCACCACTGATCTTATGGTGCAAAAGCTAGCAAATGAGTTGCTAGCTCTGAAAAAGAAAATGGCACAAGGGATGTATGCTCCTCCTTCTTATCAAGATATACTAAGGAAGATGTTGTTGGGAAATACAGAAGCACATAATTGATAACCAAGTACAAGAAACTTACATGCGGAATTAAACCAAAATCACAAGTAAATAGAATTCAAAAATAGCACAAAATATGAGAGACAATACACAATTGTATTAATACTCTTCCAGAAGGAAATACAACAAAGAAGATTGCCATAGTTCTTCTTCCTTACACACCTCTAGGGCTCCCACACCTCTAGGGCATAAACAGTAAACCTTCCCTCAAAGCTCTCTCTCTTACGGTCCCAACACACAACTCAAACATAGAGTTGGTGTTCACCTCCAACCAGTTAGTATCCACTACTGCTAGTACACCAGTGCTCCACACACTCCAAGTACACAAACGTACTTCAAGTAAATCTCCCCTAAACTAAAACAACCTGCAACCCAAATGATCTCACTTATGGAAGGATCTTCCTTGCCTTCCTCTTTGCTCTCTTTCTGAGTACACACTATACTCCAAGTAGATCCTGCCTGATCTTACTCCCTATTGTGTTGTTATCCTCCCTAATCTTGCACACCTACAAATCAATCTGGTTCTACACACTTGCAAACCTAGATCATGTACACACATACACCTATAGATCAATGATCTTACTTACCATGCAGATCTCCTAACGTAGCCATGCACACCTATTGACCAAGATCATACATACATGAAGAACCCTTTTGATTCTCCAAAACCAGCACCCACACTTGGTACTGTGGCACTAGGAGGAACACACCATGCTCTCTTCACACATAGAAGGAGCTAATATTTGCTCTCTTACTCTCTAGCACACTTTTACAATACAGCCCATGAGTCTATTATATATATCTCATCCAAACAATAATTAGATCTGCAGCTTCTAGTCTAAATTTGGCTCTTGACATGTAAACACTTGGTTTGTTAACTAACTACCCATAAAACTTGTAGTTCTAAACCACACAGGCGACCGACGTCAATCACTATCTGCCTAGAGGTGACCAACATCAGTTACTTCTTTTCACTAACCTGACCGATGTCAGCTGATCAGACTAATGATGGTTGCTCTGCAACTCAGCAACCTTCAGCAACTTCCTCCCCTATTTGCATCAGTGAAGCTTTTAGCTCCACAACCTAACAATCTCTCAATTGGAGATAAATAGTTGCACTGTACCTATACCTATACCCCATCTAATTTATATCCTAGCTTGTATCCCTCTTCAAGATTAATTCTGAAGACCACCCACCACACAACCTATGGTGCACCCCCTGTCATCCGAGTAACCTGCCACATCTGAACCTACAAACCCATGTAGTGAAGTCCTGACCCTACATAGCATGAATCCCTGCTGCTGGTCCCTCTCAAATACCTGAGAACCCACTTCCCTGAATTGGCTCCTAACTCTCTGATAGCACCCACTGCTTGGGAAAACTCAGGTCTATACCAGACCTCATGTGATTTCAGACACTAAACTATCCAGCCCTTTGTGTGCTCCAGTTTTTTATCTTGTGTATTAAACCTCACCAACACCTGATTCACATCAGCTCCCACTGGAGACAAAATCAACATGTGATCTCCATGTCTCTCATGCCAAAGAATTTCATTGTTCCAAATTTCTCATGACATGCCACTGAACTAACCTTACCCTTAGCTTAGAAAAACCCTGTATGTCTGAACCTACACCAAGCTCATCCTCCACATACATTAATAGGATAATGTTGTGACCATCATCCACCTAGTAAGACAAACATAATGGTTATATTGACATTGACTAAAGCCCTACTTTGTCATCCACTTGGTACCACCTGTCAGCCCTGTACCACTGTCCTGCAGCTTCCTTAAGACCATATGACCTAGCCTTCCATCTCACATGTCCATTCTCTCTATTCTTAACTAAGGAATCCATTCATCTCTGTGCTTTTCATACCGGCTAGCAACCCTACCAAATCTCCCATTTGGTTCTGCATCATATTCCTGCCATGTTCCCACTATTTCCTGGATCCTTCCTGCTCTACAATGAGCAACGAGTATAAAGAAGAGGAACAACAAATTTGAGGCTTACTTACCACTTCAATCCTCTATATGGGCATTTGAGACTCCTTGATAGCTTGTTGTCCACCCAAAATCCATTACAATGACCGACCATAGTCACTACATAGTCTGCATGCGACTGACGTCAGTTTCCATGCGCCTGTCCTGACTACCAACTCTATCGACATCGATGTCCCTATTGCCGATGTCGGTCCTCCTGACTGACGTCGGTCTTACCTATTACTGATGTTGGTCCTCCTGACTAATGTCGATCTTACCCTGCCCAACATCATCGACTTTGGTCTGCACATGACTGACATCGGCACCTGTCTATTCGACATCGGTTCCTCCTGACTGACACCGGTACCTATGTTTTCCTATGAGTGATGAATTTTTACCTACAAGATTTCTTTGAATCAAATCCCTATCCAAACTACTTTACTCAAATTTACTCAACCTTCTCCACTGATCTCTGTCTGCCATCTCCTCCATAAACACCAAGGCTTTCCAATTCTTAAGCCTGTCAAACACATCTGACTTCCTCTTAAGAAAATGCATCTCCTTCTTGCTCTTATGACCAAGCCTATAAAGCCATGTCTTCACAACGAAAGAAGAATCAGTAATATAAGCAAGTAGATAAAGAGTACTTGCTTTCTTACCACCAGCTAATTCAAGTGCTTCCACTGTGAGAGTTCTTGTGCAACTCTCATCACCCAAATTTTTTGAAGAAATTAGCCATATCTTAAACACTGGGACCTACATGACCTCCTTCAACACCCATGTGTTTGCTACCTGCAATTTTAGCTTCACTTCCCCTTTGCCAATTCTTTGGCAAGGCACACCAGCCCCTAAATAAATCTTTCCAAAGTCTCTAAAGACCTTAACATAGAAAAATACTCTACTTCAGACTGCATGGAAAGAGGCAACAGAATCTATAAAACAAGATTCTACTTTATCCAAGAAACCTCCTAGAGCATCTTGTGTAACAACACCTGCAACATCTGCATCTTCAGTTCCTTCATGCTGATCTTCTACCAACCAACAATTTCCTTTTACCTACTCTTTCTTTCCATAACACTGTAAGTGATCATCTATGCTTTTCAATTCCTCCATTCTTAGCTTACTTTCTTTTGCCATTGCTTTACTCTCACTCAATCAGAAACCCCTAAGAGTGACCTGTAATCAAACACAAAACCTGCTCCCTGCAACCTTAGCTCTGATACCACTTGTTGGGAAATACAGAAGCACACAATTGATTACCAAGTACAAGCAACTTACATGTAGAATTAAACCAGAATCAAAAGTAACTAGAATTTAGAAACAACACAGAATATGAGAGACAATACACAATTGTATTAATACTCTTCCAGAAGGAAATACAACAAAGAAAATTGCCACAGTTCTTCTTCCTTACACACCTCTAGGGCTCCCACACCCCTAGGGCATAAATAGTAAATCTTCCCTCAAAGCTCTCTCTCTTATGGTCCCAACACATAACTCAAACACAGAGTTGGTGTTCACCTCTAACCAATCAGTATCCACTACTACCAGTACACCAGTGCTCCACGCACTCCAAGTACACAAACATACTTTAATTAGATCTCCCCTAAACTGTAACAACTTGTAACCCAAATGATCTCACTTATGGAAGGATCTTCCTTGCCTTCCTCTTTGCTCTCTTTCTGAGTACACACTGTACTCCAAGTAGATCCTACCTGATCTTGCTCCCTGTTGTGTTGCTATCCTCCCTAATCTTGCACACCTAAAAATCAATCTGGTTTTGCACACTTGCAAACCTAGATCATGCACACACATACACCTGCATATCAATGATCTTACTTACCATGCAGATCTCCTAATGTAGCCATGCACACCTACTGACCAAGATCATACATACATGAAGAACCCTTCTAATTCTCCAAAACCAGCACCCACACTTGGTATTGTGGCACTAGGAGGAACACACCATGCTCTCTTCACACATAGAAGGAGCTAATATTTGCTCTCTTACTCTCTAGCACACTTTTACAATATAGCCCATGTGTCTATTATATAGATCTCATCCAAACAATAATTAGACATCTAATTACAAAATATGCAGCTTCTAGTCTAAATTTGGCTCTTGACATGTAAACACTTGGTTCATTAACTAAATTCCCGTAAAACTTATAGTTCTGAACCGCACAGGTGACCAACGTTAGTCCCTGTCTACCTAGAGGTGACTGACGTCAGCTGATCCCTGACCGACGTTGGTTGCTTCTCTTTCACTGTCCTACCGACGTCGGCTGATCAGACTGACGCTGGTTGCTCTTCAACTTAGCAACCTTCAACAACCTCCTCCCCTGTTTGCATCAGTGAAGCTTTTAGCTCCACAACCTAACAAATGTTTCCCAACTAGTCATATCAAGGAAATGCTACCAAAAATCAAGGGCAACCAAATCATCTTCCTCCCCCATAGGGGAAGCTTGCCATTGAAGCAACTCCAGCTAACTCAACATTTGGATATATTGAAATTGAATTTGATTTCTCTTTCCAAATTGAGTTGAACCAAGAAGATGACACTAATCTCTTCATAGAAGGGAAGATGAATTAGCTAGCGACTCCAACATTGGTTTTTTGAATTACCAAGAAGAAGTTTGAAGCAAGTCAAAAGTGTTTGATGGATCATACCTTGTATTTACCAGGTCCCAAAACTAGTCAGCTTAACAAGCTGATAGGGGAAAAATAGGGGAAGGATCTCAACCAACAATTTCAATTACTAAATGAGGGACTACTCTACCTTTTCAATCAAAGGAATTGGTGATCACTAAAAAAGTAAGTACCTCAAATATTCTTGTTCCTTCTGCTTCAAATTCTCAGACCAGTACCACACCCCCAAAAAACTAGAAGGACAAACTTCCTTCCTCTATCCCTAGTTCTTTCTAGTCATTTGATATAATTGACCATACTAAGAAGACCAAAATTCAAATGACTGAGTTTGAATATTTAAAAGCTAACCCTGAGTAGTTGAATAGGTTAGTTAAATGTGTGAAGAATAAAGCCACCCTTGTAGGACCAGAGGTTCTAAATGTGACTCCCACATCCACCCCAAATAACCTTGTCACTACTCCTCCTACTACCCCTGGGAAAATATAACGTTTCTATGTTTCTCTATTGATAAATGGACAAAAGCTGAGCAACTATATAATCGACTCAGGAGCTTCAAATAATGTTATGCCTGCCAAGGTATCAGACTCTCTTAGCCTCACCTTGACTAAAATTTTTGGGAGATGTTTCTCCATGGAAAACAAAAAAGTGCCTCTATTGGGTCAGATCAAAGATGCCTAATTTGCATTTGTGACATTTCCAAAAAAGAGGATTAAAATGATAGTCTTGGTGGCTGATGTTTCAGCTTCCTATGGCATTCTACTTGGATGAAAAAAATTTAAGGATGTTGGTGGAGAATTGAGCATGGACCTATCTGAAGCTAGGATACATGTGAAGGGCATCATGCAAAATTTGCTTCTTGAGAAGGAATCAAAGTACATTTTCACCCAAACATTGGCCCCTAAAGCTCAAATCTTGTTTGAGTCTTTCAGAATGGGTAATTACTTCCTATCCATAGACGAGGTTCCTATCCCATCTGATGAGAGTCTAATAGGTGACAATCCAAAAAAATTAGATAGGACAATAGAAGAATTAATAGAGCATAGTTTAGATGCAAAAGAATCCTCCCTCCCTAACAGAGAAAAATTTGAAAAAAGATTAGATTCTAATGATGTTTGGATGCAAAAATTTGATGGCAGCTATTATTTTACCAATTTTGGAGTTGGGATAGTGTTGATATCTCCTCAAAGAGATATTTTCCCCTATTATTATAAGTTGTAGTTTAGCAACACCAACAACACTACCGAGTATGAATCTCTATTACTCAGGTTGAAGGCCACTCAAGATAAAGGTTTTAAGCTCCTTCATGCCAAAGGAGATGTTGAACTAGTGGTTTGTCAAGTGAGAAACCTGTATCAAACCAAGAATGAAAGATTGTGACATTATCACAATCTGGTATGGGACTGTATTAAAGGTTTTGATGATTTTAGTATTTTTGTAGTGCTTAGAGAGTTCAATGATCGAGCAGACTCCTTGGTTGTATCTTCAACCCTCATGCTTCCTCACTAAAATTTAAAAGGGAATAGGTACACTATCAAACTGGTCTTTTGACCAAGTGTGCTTGATAATGCCAACCATTGGCAGGTATTAAATGATAACAACTAAATCATTTCTTTCTTAGAGAAAATGGATAGCTTTGATGAGCTTTATTTTGAAGGAAATAAGACTCCACCATGGGAATCAATGATTGAAAAAAGTTCAAACACTAATGAAAAATTCCTTCAAATCAATGGGAATAAAATCCCAAAAGGATTGGTTTCCCTTAAGAAACTATTTGATAAGCATGACAGGTTCATCAAGTAGCAACAAATGGATTCAAGTTCCTCCCAAGAGTTTGATCAGATTAATTTGAGTACTAAAGAAAATCCCAAGATGGTCAACATTGGGAAGTGTTGCACTCCTGATGAAAAGCTCAAATTCACTACTCTACTTCACCATTACATTGATTTTTTAGCATACTCCTATGATGATCTAAAGTCTCTAAAGCTTGAATAAATTTGGCATGAAATCCCTCTCAAGATTGATTTGTTGCCTCACAAGCAAAAATCTAGAAAGTACAACCCCAAGATATCAGGTACTATTCTATCTAAAGTCTAGAAAATGTTAAATGCAAGGATAATTTTTCCAATCCATAATTCTACTTGGATTGTGAACATAGTCCCTGTGAGAAAAAAGAATGGGTAGATTCATCTCTGTGTTGATTTCTAAAACTTAAATCAATCCTCTCTAAAGGACAACTACCCCTTGCCCATCATGGATCAAGTCTTGTAGACAATGACTGGTTCAAAGATGTTACCAATGTTAGATGGTTTTTCAGGGTACAATCAAGTAGAAGTCGGTGAAGTAGACCAACATAAGACCACCTTCACTACACCTTGGGACACCTTTACCTATCATAAGATGCCTTTTGGTTTGATCAATCCTAGTGCCACCTTCCAAAGAGCAGTGGATCTTGTTTTCAAAGACAAAATAGGGAAGTTCATTGTGGTATATCTCGGTGACTTGACTATCTTTTGAAAGCATCCTAAACATGTGTATCATTTACAACAAGTGCTAGAATGATGTTGACAAAATGGCATTTCTCTAAATCCCAAGAAGTCAGTATTTGGGGTTATAAAAGGGAAACTTATTGGTCACACTGTATCCTGAGAAGGCATCAAAATTGACTAAGATAGAGTCAAATCCATCCAATATCTTACTCTACCTACGAGTAATACTACAGTTCATTCTTTCTTTAGAAAGGTGAATTTTCTACAAAGGTTCATTCCTAAATTCATAGAAAAGACTCACCACATTGTCAATATGATGAAGGGAAAAGCTACTTTTCACTAGACTGAAGAAGGCAAGTCAGCATTTTAAGATATCAAGAAAGCTATCACCCATGACCCAGTCCTGGTTTACCTGAATTATACCAAAGATTTCATAATGTACAACTATGCTTCTGAACACACACTTTCAACCATTCTAATTCAGAAAAACAAAGGTGTGGAATCTCCTATATCATTCATGAGTTATCCTCTCAAAGTTCATGAACTAAAATACTCAAACATGGAGAAGCATGTTTATGTAGTGGTCAAGTTAGTAAAACACTTCCATTTTTACATCCTGAACTCACACACTATTGCTCTGGTGCCTGATACAATGGTAAAGTCCATTTTAACTCAATAAGAGTTTGGTACCAGAAGGGGAAATTAGATAGCCAAAATTCAAGAGTTTGATCTTGTTATCAAACTTATGAAGCTTTTGCAAGGAAGAGGCCTCTTCCTATTAATTACTAATAACATACCAAAGGAAACAAGACATGAAAAAATAGATATTTGAGACATGCCTATAGTTCTCTTTGTCACCACTATGGATGAGTGGCATTCCAATATAACTCATTTCCTTACCGATGGTGAGTGTCCTACCCACCTATTTCTTAAAGAAAAGAGAACTATTAAATTGAAGGCTACTAACTATGTCTTGTGGGAGAATGGTTTGTACAAGAGGAGTCTTGATGGGTTATTCCTTCATTGTGTGGATAAAGTGTAGTAGTTCAAACTTTTGGAGTCTTTCCACAATCTAGCCTATGGAGGACATTTTTATACACCTATGACTGCTCATAAGATTCTACAAGCTAGGTATTATTGGCCTTACTCTATTTTAAAATGCATACAAATGGGTACAGTAGATGTGAACTATGTCAACAGTTTATTGGAAGACCTAAATTGGCTGCATTACCTCTCAAGACATTGGTAATTAAAGAGACTTTTTAACAATGAGGTATTAATTTCATTGGCATTGTAAACTCCATCCTCAAGTTTTGGACATGATTATGTTCTCATAGCCATAGACTACTTTACCAAGTGGGTGGAAGCCATTCCAACTAAGCATGCTACTTCAGAAGTGGTATGTATTTTTTTCAAGGAAAATATCATCTCCCGACTTTTGAGTACCAACTAAGATTTTAATAGATAATGCTTGCTTGTTTTACATCTCAAGAGGTTACTAAGTTTTGCTACAATTATGGGATCATCCTCTCCCACTCCTCTGACTATTATCTGCAAGGAAATGGTCAAGTAGAATCAAGCAACAAGAACTTGGTAACCATTATCAGGAAGCTGGTAGATGACAATTAGAGAACTTGGCATAAAGCATTATTTGATGCTTTATGGGTAGACAAGATTACACCCAAGAGGGTAATAGGTATGTCACCATTCCAACTCCTATATGGTTTGAATGCAGAGATACCAATCACCCTAGAATTACCAGCACTGAAGTTGGTGAAGGTGGTCGAAGATCAAACCTTTGAATATTCCATTGACAAAAGGATCATGTGCTTGATTGAACTAGAAGAGCAGTGAACTATGATAGTGGATCAGTATTGTTGTGCATCAAATTTTGGGAAAGAGGCTCTTCGATTAAAAATCAAGGATTCCTGATTTCCATATTAGAAATCAAGTCTTGTTATGAGACAAGAGGAGAGAACCAAAAGGAATGCATAGGAAGTTGGATTCCTTGTGGAGAGGTCCATTTTCCATTCATCAACTCAATGGTGAGAATATATTCTTATTGAAGTATCAAGATGGCACACAATTTTCACTGCCTCATAGTGGGTAGCATCTGAAGCACTTCAATCCTTAAAGTATTTGATAATACCAGTTGTACATTTGTATAGTCTTTAGTTTTGTTATTGTGTTGTTCATTTTCATTTTTGGCACCTTTCTCTTCGATGGTGGCATAACTTCATATCCCAATGGCATAGATGAAGGCACTGAGAGTCTAGATTCTACTCCCTTCAATCATTTTTATAATCGATGGAAGTTCCCCAACTAGAACCAATTATTGTTCCAAAAATTTGTCACTTGTTTTTGTGGACAACATGTTGATCATTTTGGTCTTACAGGCCAAAAATGGTCTCTTCTTTTCTCAAAAATGTTCTATGAAGTCAAGTTTTTTAGTTAATCAAACCTTTTTAGCTAAGAAAATCATAGGTTCAATAGGCAGAGCTTTCATAAGGAGAAAATTTCAAAACACTTAGGCATTTCTTAAAAGTTACAAGGATGGTTCAATGCCAAGGTTCAATCAAAAGGTTCATCCAGTGGGGTTCAAAGAGTTGGGATGAACCATTAAACCATTGAACTCCGCTTCAACGAGTTTAAAGCATTCAATGGGTTCAAAGGGTTTGAAAGAGTTCAATAATATGGAATCGAATCACTGAACCATTAACCTAATGAACCAATGAACCATTGAACTCCAAAAGGTTCAAAGTGGTTCAAAGGTTCAAAATGGTTTAACGCTTTGACAAGATCAATGAGTTCAAAGTTTGAGAATATTTTTTAAGCGAGAAGATTCCAAAAGAATAGTTCAAATGAATGGTTCAAATGATTGGTTTAATGATAATTTCAAACTTATAAGAAGACTAAGTGAATGCGGCTCTTTATAAGAAATATTGAACCCCCTGATGAACTTTGAACCATAGAACCGGTGCACTTTGAAAGGTTCAAAGGTTCAAGGTTCAAAGTGGTTCAACTAACCAATGACTGATGACATCCCCACGGACATGTCAAATTTAGGGTAATGAAATAACTATTGATTTTCAAAGATATAGACCCAGGAACAAACTTAGTGACCAGCTGAGGAAGGAGCTAAAGGAGCTAGCTAGAAAGCAAAAAGATAGCCTGAGAGCTTAGATCACCAAGAAGAGACAAAGTGTAGCAAGGAAAGAGGGAATGATACATAAAATCTAAAAATATTTGTAGGATAGTTATTCTAGTAGGTGGAGTAGTCCACCAGGTGGATATCAAAGAGTGCAAACATTCAATGGCATGGCCTATTTTTATTCATTGAGTAAAGGTGAAGTGGATAGCTATGTAAGTATCATAAAGAGGACTAGGAAGCCCATGCTTTGGAGGAGACATTTGACATAATTATAATGCCAAAGTCTAGGCTGATAATCTGCTCTAGCATGGCCCCCTCATAGAATTTCCTCTATCTAATACATTGAATGTAGCATGGGCCATTTCTTGAAAATAAGTGCCAACTCTTTCTTTGAGTTTTATATATTTTAATCTCTCATTTTGGACAAAGGGGGTCTCTTAGTGATTAGAAGCAAAACTCTAACCAAATTGAAAGGAATTCCTAAGACTTTGAGCTCAGACTGTTAATCATATTTTATCATTTGAATGAGAAAGCAAGTAACCTTTCAGACTTTGTGTTGAAATAGCTTGTGTTATCTAAGAAATTATTCTTATGTCTTTTTCCTAAATACAGTCTTGTCCATTTAATCAAATAATCAAAACAAGTGGAAATAATCTGGAAGGTATCCTAAAGCCGATTATGGAAGACTTTGTGCTGCCATCATTATCTTTAGTCTATTTGTTTTCTCTTTTAGTTTAAAGGATATTGGTGAGACTTTGAGCTCCCATTATCCTTCATAATATTTCACTTTGTTGTAGTTGAGGTGGAGACTTTGTGCTACACTTCATTCTAATGTGTTCTTTGTCCTAAAGCAGTGAGAGAAGCAATGAAAGACTTTGTGCTTTTATGGGTTTCTTGTGGTTACAGTTACTACAAGTTAGTCTTCCTCTGGTCATCTAAACATCATTTCTAAAAGAAGATAAATGCCTTCAGTAATTACCCAATATTTCTTCTTTGCTTTGTGAACATCATCATCTGAAAAAAGAGAGATGGATGGTGTTATCCCACCCCTGAGTGTATTTTCAGCTTATATTAGTTATAGTAGTTTACAGGGAACCTCCTTTGCTTTACAAAGAACCTCCCCTTGATGAGAGGAGAGATTTATCTCATTTTGCTATGGTAAACCTGCACATTTTTCCATATAAATCTCCTTATGCTAAGGCTGATATACCTATTTTGCCATTAGTTAGCTAGGTGACAAAATATTCACCCAACACTATCTATTTCTATAAAATTTGGTTTTTATACTATTTGGATAGGAACACCAAAAACAAGACACTCTACTATCCAATGGTGTAGTAAAAATATGATGCTCTTATCCTTTGTTATTTTTTATCACTGATCTATATTCATCATTATCTTTCTAGTCTATTCTATGTAGTTTGAATTTTGAATTTTGTTCTAAATGTTTTGAAAACTAAGTTTTTGACCAATAAAGGGCTCTAATCTCTTTGACAAAACCCTTATTTATTTTCCCTCTTATGAGGGTAGGAATGAAGACCCTATAATGACTACCCTAAGAAAAAAGAGCCCTTCAAGTGTGTTATGCTATGAAATACATGATATATCAATGATAATAAAAAAGATGTCTCAAGATATATCATAGTTTGTATTAGAGATTGTTAGATCAATAGAGGTATGCCTAGATATATGTAACAATGTAATAATATGTGTTATATACTGAACTAAAACTAGAAATGTTAATTGTTAGTTGTTAAGGAGGGATGGAGCATGATGTCCATAATGGCATCCAAGAAGGCAAGATAATGCATGATTTAGATCATTGCATTTCAAACAATTGAGAAACAAATAAACATGCAAGGTAACAATCAATAAACATACAAAAGAGTCCAAAGGGCCTAAACAACAAAGGACATGGGCACATGTCACTCAAAATTGGAAAGCAAGCATACAAGGCATGTTCAAATGCTTACATATGCATACAATTACAAACAAAAAAGATTGGCATGAGTGCCACAATCACATACAAGAGTACAAGAAAAGGATATTGGCAAATGTCGTAAGGCCTAAACAAGTAACAAAATAGGAACTGAGAAATGCAATCACATCTAGCTACTAAAATCAAGAAAAGAATACATGTAAATGTTTTAAATACTATCACATCTAACTAATGAAAATAAGAAGGAAATTATGAAAAACATGTAGTACAAGAATAAGTAGATGCTAAGAAATACATGCGTGATATATACTAGTGAGTATCAAAACAATAATCTATGTAAGCTAGTAAGTAATGTACATCAACATGATAGCTAGAGTGTGTGGTATAGGAATGACATAACCTAGATGGTGTAGTCATGTAGAATGTGCCCTTAGTGGGTAGATATATTGATGTGTGTCTCAAATGTAGAATTAGGATGCCCCCTTAATGGGTAGAGTGAATTAATCAAGGATTTGGGCATGACTGCACACACTCAAAGAAGATCAAGTGAAGAATGGTAATGTAGATAAATTGACAAACAATAACATAGAATATAAAAATGTAAGTCTAACATGGTAGTAGAAATATAAATAATGGATAATCCATATAGTTGAAATGTTTTTTGTGTTTTGTGGTATTTTAATGTTTTTCTATTTTGATGTGTTATATTATTTTGAGTTATTTTAATGTTTTTGTATTTGGACATGTTATATTATTTTTGGTATTTTGAGTTATAAGCTATATACAAGTAATCATAAGGAAACTATGTACACAATATTGAAAATAAGCTATGTACAAGAAAGACTTAAAAAATGATACTAACCAATGAGTCTCATAAGAGACTCCCTATCATGGTGTCTTGTATTAAGGAGAGGGATCATACATGATCATGAGGCATGATGGAAGCGATAAGATTGTAACTCTAACATCTATATAACAAAAATTGACTATGGGGTCCCCTTTTAACTCTGAGAAGTGGATACAACTATAGGGATATTAGGGACCCATCTAGTAGTAGAAGAAGTTATCTAAATATGTGCTCTGTGTGTAGAGGTATGAGATCTCAATGATATTGCTCTTGGCTATAGCTAGAAACTATCTAGAATCCTAAAACTATGGTTACTCTAAAATAGTTCTCTGTGGAAGTGTATGAACTCTCTATATTGGCAAGGGAGACCTTGACTATGTCTAAATTTGAACTAGAGGAAGAACTATAACTGGTGGAGGAGATAAAACTAATGGTTGTAAAGTAGTAGATGGCTCTAAAGTAGGGAGTGGTAACTCATACAGAACTCCACCAATGTAACAACATGATTAGGGTGAATGAATTTTATGCATCTATGAACTATAGAAGGTACTACATGAATTTTCTAAAACCATGGTCAACCAAGCAACATATCAAATACTCCTACACTAGGAACAATAGTAAATGGTGTGGCCACATGTGTTGGACCAACCTATAGAAGAAGTAAAATCTCACCCAATGAACTTTGTATGTGACCATTAAATCTACTGATAACTATGTTCATTGGGGTAATATCCTACTCTAAAATCCTAATTTTTATAGTAATGTCATAGTGCACATGTTCACATTGGATCCATTATCTATGAGAACAATATAAATGAGATGATGATTAATTTAAGCTATGATAAATAGTGCCCAATAATCTGAATCATCCTCAACTATCTCCTACTCTAAGAATGAGATCAAAGGTCTAGTTGGAACTCTAGAATTATACACACCCATCATATTGCTCAAAGGATGTGACTCAACTAAAGGTGTTTGGTATGTAGGTCATGGATGATGTGCATGATATGCATGGTGAACACCTGATGTGTCCCTTGCCTCTTGTTTAGAATGTTGTTGGAAAGGATCTGAGAAATTTTCCAAAGCTTTGTCTTGTGTTTGTTTTGCCTAAGGAGGCTCAATTAGAGTGCCAAGATTAATAAGGTTTCCATTTATCAAGTCTTGTATCTTGTGTTTCAAATTAATCCATCTATTTTTTTTGTGGCTTGGTGCCCTATGAAAATTTAAAAATGCATTCTGATCATATCCCCATTGAAGAGGCTTTGTTGGATCAAATTCAAAAATATGAGGGGGAGATATGACATTGCATTCCAAAAGTTATTGTAAAACTCTAGCTGGAGATACTGATATATTAGTAAAGGCTTATCAAGGAGGTGATGATAAAACCACTCGCTAAGGGGGATCTAAAGCTACATTAACTATAGTTTGATTTTCACTTTTGTTATCATTAATCTTTACTTTGTATGGGACTTTAATGTTACTCTTGTTTGTTGTTTCTAATATACTTGTATACTTGAGTTTGCCCATTTAAACTAATTTGACTTCCCTTTCCTTTAGTGTATGACATAACTCAGTGAAGGAAGAGAACCTTTTGAACATTATTGACTCATATAAAGTTGTCAAAATACTCTATTTGAAGATATCTTGTAATTTTTGATCAACCATAGGGCTAGTCATTTTAGCCAAGATAGTCTTATATCAAAGAACATAATTTGTGAGATGCTCATTTGACCTTTGTTTTTTTATGCAACTTGGGCATAATAATCCTTGTCACCTAAGTTAATATTGAAATGATCTAAGAACATGTCATCTAAAGGATTGAATGTGTTAATCGACTGATTTGATGGACTATAGAACCATTGTAAAGTATAATCCTTTAGACTCTATGGAAATAACTTGGTTAGTAACTAGTTATTTGGCACATATTCCAAGCATGTTTCATGAAAATATCTCAAGTGTGTCTCTATATCACCCTTTCCATCATATAGAGTGAGCTTGGGTTGAATAAAACTTGGTGGAAAGGGTGTAGAATCAATATGGCATGCCAATGGTGTATGAAGTAGAGCAAAAGAATCCAAATCTTGTGTTGGTCTAGAGGCACCTTTCTCAAGATATAACACCTTGGATTGAAGATATTTTATCTCTTTCATAAGGGTAGTCACATTAGGAGATAAATATGTACTATCCATAACTAGTGATGCCTCATAGGAAGGTTAGGATGTTATAGGGGTTGTTGAGACATAATTACCCCCTTAGTGTCATTTTTAATTGGTTATTATATGGTTTGAGAGGATTGACCATTGTTTGTTCTTTGGTGTTATTCTTTTATTATTTTAAGCATATCATCTTATATATCTATATGTTTATTTAAAATGTCTTGAATTTCTCTCTTATCTATTTCATCAAAACCTATTTATTGGGTCATTGTTAAAGTAGGAAGATAAATTGAAAATGGATTGAATTTATTAAAATAAATTGTAGTAAGTAAAGGGTGATGAAAGGAAAGTACTAAATAGAATAAATGTAAATTCCTAAAAATAACAAACTATAATATGCATAAAAAGGATATGAAGCTCACAAACATGTAAGGTGATACCTCAAGAAGCAAAGGGACCTAGTAAATTTGACTAGGGTTTGAATGTAATAAATTTTAAAATTACTATGGTAAATTTTAAATATTAAATGTGAAATTCTGATTTATATATATAGGAAAAAAATCAAAAAAATATTGGAAAAAATCAACAAGGAATTTTACTTAGGATTTCTATTGTTTTTATGCACAAACGAAGTAAGTCAAGTTCACCAAATGATTCAACTTTTTTGGAAATAATGGAGTTTTATTCCTATTTTAGTTAAGGGTATGGATTTATAAATAAATAAATAATATTTCAATAATTACAATCCTAATTTTTATAATTTATTTATCTTTTTTACCTTTCTAATAATAACAATAAATAAGGAGAAAATATGACTTAGCTGGAAATAGGCTGATATGGATGATACAAGGTTTGAAACTAAATGTGCAAGGCTGAGATAGTGTCATAAATTATAATCTAGATTTTGTTTAGTAAAAAGATAAGACTACCAAAAATAACACACTTTGAGGTCTATCATTGTTTTCCACTTCTGTCATTGTTATCTAAACTAGTCGTAGAGACCTAATTCTTTTTGGGTTTTTACATTGTGTCAGTATGAGCTTGCATGTGAAATATTGAGTGTTGAATGTCAATAGAGCTCACTATAGAGATGATTTAATATTAAAACCCTAACCCTCCATAATGCTTGATAAAATGAGATTTTAATCACTTGGAAATGGGGGGTTAGTGTGTGTAAGATGCACTAAACATGTAATCCACACCCCTTATGTGGGCATGCTACCTACATACCAATACTCCAAAGAGGGATCAAGCCATATGTAGTTCTCCCATCTAATGTAATTTGTGAAATAGTGTGATGTAGATGGAATAATTCCAAATTGATAGTGCTTGAGGTGGCTAGGGACTAGTATGAGAGTTTAAATGTATTTACAACTATGTTGGGTGATTATATGCAGAGAATAAGGAAGTTTGCCTTAGTAGTTTGCTTTCATTCTTTCTTGGTTTGTAAGATTTATATCCTCCCATTGTTAATGGCCTTTGGATGGGATTTTATATGGAAATATTAGTCATGGTTTAGATATATTCATGTTAGGGTGACATAATGAAGGATAGGAATCAGATGAAATTGACTATTTGGGATCAAAATACAAATGGATAAGAGCACTAAAAATGGGACACCCTAGGGTTTAGCATTATAGTCTAAGTATGGCACTCTTATCTTATAGGTTTGGGTCCTAGAGGGATAGGATTGGCCTAGGAAATATAGCCTAGCTAAGGTGGACTAATTATTGGTCCCTCTTTTGTACCATTATGTCGACCATACCAAACTATTAGATATCAACACAAGGTTATCCTTAGAGTGGTTTCTCCCCTTTTTTGTACATTTTGGTGCCAAATGGATAAGTTCCCATAGATATTGTACCAAATGGTAGGTAGTTTCATATCATTGAATTTATTAAAGACACCCTTACCAAGACTTAGATGTGGTAGCTCGAGAAGACACAAATTTCAAAGAGTGGAGCAGGTGTGATAGTGACCCCTTAATGATAGATTAGTGTATGGTAGTGCTCATATCCCTCGGACATCATAGTGGAGCTAATGGATGATTGATATATTAGCACTCAGTACACACCCATCCAAATTTGCTAGGATACTCCCATTCACCTATAAAAGAAGGCCTGCATTTGAAGATAGAGAGAGGCAAAAAAGTGTAGTGAAGCTCTAGAAAAATAGAGAGAAACCATTTAGTATTTCCTTATTATGTATGGTAGTTTAGAGATTAGAATGTATAGTCCAAGCTCATATGTGAGCCACTGGGAATGAATAGATTAAGAAAGGTAATTTTTTATATTTATTTGTATTAAACTTGTTGTTGAACTATATGTTATCAAAGAAATGATGTGTTGATCCTTTTTTTTTGGTTGGTGAAAGTTTGTGCTTATAAGTTAAGTTTTATTAAGAAATTTTAAGTTTTTATTTAATGTATGGTAAAATGGAGGTCCAACCTTGGTCGATAATGGTGTCTTTGTGCCATTTAGTGACTTCAACCAACTTATAAATGCACTAAGTTAAAACCCAAATGGTCTCCAATACCCCAAAACCCATTCCTAGAGCATTATCTTAGAGATGGGTTGTTAAACATAAGTTTTCCCTATGATGTGCCTAAGTACCCAAGCCACCTTATGCTAGTCCCTTCCCTAGATTACACTACTAAGATCCCTATTTAGACTAGTATGGACTTGTACCGTAGGACTTACATCACTAAGAAGGCTCAAAAATAATGAACCCCCTTTTGATACCTTAGCATTTGATGGCCTCTAAAACCTCTTTGTCTAATGACCAAGTCCCAATGAAACCCAAAGTTGCACCATGATGCAACTAGCCTAACACAAGCTCAATCCCTTCACTATTATGCTTTGGGTGAGTACACAAGGCTTGTGCCTTATGTGTAATTGATTTCAATTTTATTGTGTGATTAAATGTTATGTGCCGTAATTTGCTACCCTCACATCTAGCTCCCCTAAATCTATAATGAACTTACCTCGATAGCTAAGTGTATGACCAAGCACCAGAATCAACCTAGTGAACTTTTTTACAACATTTTGGTTCCATTGCTTCGACTTATGTTGAATTTAATTATTGAAATGGTGAAACATAACGATGATATAACTATCACTTTATGAATATCAAATGTTGGATAGAGCAAGTGGAAGATAGTTTCTCACAAAAGCATCCTACATGTAAAGGATAAAATCTATAGAAATGGGTGCAAGATAACTTGTACGATTCTTTATATGAGATGTTAATCTATGAACTACCTAAGAATGTGTATTGATGGTTGGTTACCTACACCACTATTAGAAGATGTAGCTATGACTAGTGCCTTGAGTGAATCACCAAGTGTTTAGAGAGGTTATAGAGCCTGGATGAAGTTTGGACATGTACTGTGGATAAGTGGTGGAGTGGCACATTAAATATCTACATGTTAGATTTCACAATGTTGACCTTCTCATGCCTATAAAAAATAGAGTATGACATTCTTTAAGAACCAAGGGGTATATTCATAAGAGGGCTTGACATCAAACTAAAGAATCTTCTAGTGGATTACAGAATATAAATTGTTAAAATGGAAGGCTAAAGTCTTTTCATGTATGATCAAGCGTAGAAGGTAAAAAGGGGAAGCATAGGTAAGGTGTAATGGAAGAAGAACAATAATCTAACACTGAAGAGCTTTGGAGGATAAATTATAGTAAGTAAAGGTGTAGTTTGATGGAGGATATGAAACTTGGAAGTGTTGAGAGGAATCATAACAAGTTATAAGGGCATGGGGAAGGATCCCTTGAATTTAAATAGCATGAAGAGAGAGAGAGAGAGAGAGAGAGAGAGAGAGAGAGAGAGAGAGAGAGAGAGAGAGAGAGAGAGAGAGAGAGAGAGAGAGAGAGAGAGAGAGAGAGAGAGAGAGAGAGAAGAGAAGAGAGAGAAGAAGAAGAATAAGAAGCAAGAGACCAAACTCAATGGTTAGGTGTAGGATGTAGTGGGTTTCTAAAATATGTGGTACTTGAGAACATGCTAGAAGAATTTACCCCCTTTTAACTTGAAGCACAATTTCATGCACTAGATTCCCCATCAAAAGATAGAAGAATGGTAATTCAACATGTTATAGACATAAACTCTAATAAGATTCAATGTTTGAATCAAGATTTTATACTTGAGCAAGTGATCCCCTATGAGGAAATTAGTAATGGTATGAAAAATATATCAAGTACTAACCTAGGATCCTTAAACATGGGTGTAAGCATTCCCATGTAGATAATGTTAGTTGTGCCAATTAGATAACAACACATAAGAAGTGGCATGATACCACTAGTGATTGGTACTACACTAAAAATTTTAGTAGCATAGCCTACTGTATTAGGGTCAACACTCAACCCTATAAGTGGAGGCATGGGAGGTCCACCTTAAACATAAATGCAAGGGGGATAGGTGCCTCAAAACCTAGCACCACCCCCTCAACAAATCTACTATGATATGGAAATGTACTTTCCCAAATATCAAGGTGTAGAGAATGCCATAGATTATGTGCTAAAGTGTGAGTTAAAATGGAATTCTCACGGTATCACTTAGCTAGAGTGTAAGGTAACCTAGATCATGACCGCCCTACTAGATTGTACCAATACCTGGTATCAAAAATTTGATTCAAACTAGGCTACGGTTGACTACAATGTGATAAGGTAATCCTTCTTGAAAGTGTTTGATATCCCTAAGTTTGAGTAGCAGAGTATCATGTCACTCAAAGAAATCAGCCAAGGGTTATTTGAGAGTATGTGCCTATATGATGCATGATTTAAAACTCTTCTCTCTAAGCTTCCATATGACATTTACCCCTCCCAACACATGTAATGGTCTTTTGGAGGCTCAATGGTATATTTTAGACATGCACTATCTATAAAGACATTTATAAAACCTTACAAAGTGATTGAAGCCACACTCCTAATTGAGGCAGTAGGTAGTGTTGATACTAGGATCAGTCCATTCATAAAGGAATAGATTGTACCAATGGCCTCCCATCTATAGAAGTTGATCATTGGTTTGGTACATGACACTCACAGTGGATTATGGTGCACCAACTATGAGATGAAGGGATATAACAAGAAAAAGTACCCATGAAGGAATGTTCACACCCTCCTTCTTAACTATAAAGTTTATCATGGGTTGTATGACTCTCAAAAATTATCTCTATTATAATATGCTAGACAAGTGAACACCACCAATTATTATAAAATGTGTGATGCATATACACACTCAATAGTACATTGTAGAGTCATCAATGAGATGCACTAGAACATAAAAAGAGGCACAAGATAGGTGAAAACATTAATAAGTGGTTAGGCAAGCCAAGGCAATGAAGGCTATGGCTAGAATAATATGGGTTATGGGAACCAACGAGGTGAATGAAAGTGAGGAGGACATGGTGGAGGAATATTCACACCATGATCATGTTATAAGTGTGGGTCAAGTGAACACTATCAATGTGATTTCCCCATGCACCCAACATGCAGGTATTGTCAAGGGCCACATGTAGTCAAAGAATGCCCTAACTTATAAAAAATGTTGACTCAAGGTTGGCCTAGCATAGACAAAGGTGCCATGATGGTTAGGTATGAGTCCAAAGATAAAATGTGGGCTCCTAAGCTTCAATATAATTTCAAGGAGCCACCCAAGGTACATGCCACAATAAGGAGTGGGCTCACCACTCAATCACCCATTACACCAAACCAAGATTTATACTTGGATTATGTAAAATAAAGTTGTAATGAGCATGTAACATAGTTTAATCCAAAATCTATGCCATATCTTGATATTTCATGATAGGACATCCTACAATAAGCCATGAGTGTGATATAAAACTTGTAAGGTGAGCTTCAGTTGGCCAAAGATTTAGAGGTAAAAGCCACCGCTTCACACAGGAAGCAAGATCACTATGAGGTTGAAGTTTAGGAGTTAACCAAGATCATGTGCCTCTTGCAAATAGAAGGATGTTTTCACTACTGAAGGACTTTATTTAAAAGTACACAAGAAAAAAACTAGTATAAGAGGCCACATCTCAAGTGATAGAAGTTGTAGCACCACCACATATGAAGTAGGTACATGAAGTTAGGCATACTTATAATGATTAGTATGACAAATAATTATTGATATATTCCACCATCAATATATGGTTGGTCTATGAAGTATTGGTAGTTATAGGCACTAAGGTTAATATCCTTAACAAAAATACTTATGACAAGATGGGTGTCCACCCTTGAGGCCTTCACCTCACACATTTTTCATGGATAACAAAACCCAAGTACAACCAATTAGGATCTTGAAGGGTGCCATCATATAAATCTTGGGTGTTGAGTTCTACACTAACTTTGAGGTCATTGCGTTGGTAGAATAGGACAACTAGATGACTCTCTTTGGAAGGACATGGTGTTATGCTAACAATGCATACATGCACTTCAAGAAGTTTTATATGAATTTTGAGAATGGAAAGGAAAGGGTGGTGATCCCCATTTCAAGTGATCAAGGGCCACCATAAATAGAGAGTGTTTATCTCAAATATGAAATCAACCACATCTATAACATCATGGTGTAGGGTGTCGAGAAACTCAACCCTAATGACCAAGGCATGCTCGAATGAGAGGATGGATAATTAGCATTCGATATGACTAATGAAGCTTTTGAGCAATTTGTTAAAAAATCCTAAGATTTCATTGGTTGAAGGTGCCACCTAATGCATGCAATTGGGCCAAGACCAACTAAGACAAGGTTGGTTAGGATTGAGTGCCTCAAAAATAAATAGGTCCCCTCCAATAAGAGGATGGAGAAAAGGGTACTATGGATTAGTAAAGGGAAGATTGTAGTACTTACAAAATATGAAGGGATCTAACCCATAGAGAAGTATATCTAGGACATTGAAGCCTATGTCCCAAAGGAGATAGATTGAATGGGTGTACTAGTGTATAGCTTGAAAATCACTACCACTCATTAGTGGGTAGTACAAACACCCAACTTTCTAACTTAGTTGGATGTGAAGGAATAAATATACACTAGGTTTATCAATATTAATAAATATTTGGACATACCTACTTACAGTGTTGATTCTAACCCAATCCTATATGTGCATCTATGTGAAGAAACTAAGACTATCTATGATAAAAATGTGCTAAGATGCCTATGGGTGCACACCTTTTATAGGACTTTAAAGGCATGGGTGTGGGCATGGTACATTGTAAATGAGATGCATCATGAGATAGGTAATTAGGAGATTCTCAAGGAAAGTTTCATGTACACTTTCTTCTTTTCTTCAAAAAACTTAGAGCTACTGAAGCCATTACAAGTCATCTATATGGTAGTGTTTGAGGACATTGCAATCTTAGAAGAATGCTTGAAGGAGTTGTTTAGGGAGAAAGGAATAGTGTTCCCAATATTATTTTAATAGATGGCACTCAATAGTGACTCTAGTGAAGAATATGATGAGACCTAAAAAGAGTGTAACTAAAAGGCTCTAATGGGTAGACAAAAAATTGTGTGCCTTGTGGATGACAACACCCCAAATAGTGAAGATCTAATGCATCTTCAAATTGAAACAAAAGAGGGGACAAGGCAAGTTGAATAATTTCATCAAGAGAGATATGAACCCTACCACACACCACTCAAGACCACTAAAGTGGACATCAGCATAGATGGTAAACTAAAGATTTCCACTAATACCACTTACTAGTCTCAGTCAGAGTTGGTGTGAATTGTAGATCTCTTGAAAGAATTTTAGGAGTTGTTCTTGTGTAGATATAGGAATATGAAGGTAACCCACCCTTATCTTGAAAAAATGAGCATGAAATTGGTGGATGTCATAAGGCCAATAAAAAATCACCCATATCAGATGAATCCCAATCTCTACACCAAGGTAAAAATGGAGATTGATGGAATGCTAGTAGCCATAATCATCTACCTAGTATAAGAATATAAATGGATAAGTCTGATGGTCATCATCATAAATAAATATGGGTGGATATATATTTGTGTTGACTACAATATGTTTAATGTTTCTTTCATCAATGATCTATACTCGACCCCATTAACTGATGTTGTCCTAGATGGAGTCATAGACTACAAAATCTACACTTTTACTAATGGGTTTTTGGGCTACCATCAAGTGCAGATCTCGGATGAGGATAAGAACAAAATGAAATTTACAACTAAATGGGGCTATTTCACCTATAATGTGATGCCCTTTGGACTCAATAATGTGCCATCCATATTCTCTACGGTAGTGACCACTACCTTCAAAGACTTTATCCATAGGCTCTTCCAAGTATACCTAGATGACTAGACTGTGTATGGTCTTGTAAAAGATCACTATGAAAATTTATGCCTCATGTTTGAGAGGTATAGGCAGCTCCATATCTCCTTAAATATAAATAAGTACATCTTTCCAACTCCATTTAGGATATTGCTCAGGCACATCATCTGTAAAGATGGTTTTCTTGTTGATCCAACAAAAATTGCCATCATAATCTAGCTCCAAACTCCCTCAATATAGAAAGATTTTCATACCTTTCTAGGCCATTATGACTACTATAAGAAATTCATTTAGGGCTATGTCAAAATTGTGGTGCCTCTAAAGCAGCTCTTTTACAAGGATGGCCTATTCTACTAGGGTGAGTTGTAAGAGGAGATCTTTGAGACACTAACTTTGAAGCTGGTTAGTGCACTAATTCTATAATTCCCTAACTAAATGACTCATTTTCATGTCCATGTTGATGCTTTAGGCTCTACCATTGGTGCCATACTATCACAACCAAGTGAGGAAAAAATGGACCACCCCATCTCCTTTGCAAGTAGAAAATGGATGCAGGCATAATAGAATTATACCACCATCAAGCTTGAGGTGATAAAAATGGCTTATTCTTTGAAACAAAATTGGAAATACCTTCTATCAACCCCTTTCATCTTATTCATAGATCATGAGGCACTCAAGTACTTCATGAATAAGCTTATTTTACATAGGTGTATATGTAGTTAGATTGTTCTCTTCCAACAATTTTAGTTCTTTATAGTTGTCAAACCTTGGAAATAAAATTTGGGGCTAGATCAGTTATCCTACATCAATTTTGGTGATATGGTGGCACCAATTAAGGATAACATGCTAGATGTGTAGATGTATAGGATTTAGTGCATTTCTAAATATTTAGAAGATAGTACCACCATCCTCACATCAGGGTTCATGCCACAAACCTTATCCACCAAGGAAAAGAAATAAATTGTAGTCTTTGATGCCCTATTCTAGCTCATCAAGGTGGATCTATATAAACTAAGTAGGGATGAAGTCCTAAACAAATGTATTTGATAATATTAATGGGAATCCATCCTCTAATAAGCACATGAAGGTATCATAGGGGACCATTTCACTAGTGATGTAATGATACACAAGGTGTTGCAGTCAGGCTTATGGTGGCCAAGCTTGTTCCAAGACACCAAAGGATATGCTAAGGTATGTGATATATGCCAATGCACTGGAAAGCCCAACCACTATGATGAGATGTTTCTCATTTCTATTCTTTCCTAGGAGCCATTCAAAAAATGGGCCATTGATTTTATTGGGCTAATAACTCCCACAACATGGTGCATAGGTGCCAAATATATTTTAATGACAATTTATTATTTCACCAAGTGGGCTGAAGTTGTGCTGACCAAAGACTATACAACCATGATAGCTACACATTTTATATGGGAAAACATCATAAGCTAGTATGGGTTCTCATTAATTATGAATAGCAACAAGGTTACTCATTTCATCAATGATATGGTACACTTCCTCTTAATTTAATATATGGTAGTGCACCACAAGACCACTCCATATCATCCCCAATCCAATGACATGGTTGAAGCTTTTAATAAAATCTTGGGAATGTGCCTAATAAATATATGTGATGTTGCTTGTAAGGATTAGGATGATCATTTTTTAGTGTTACTTTGGACATACCGTGCAACCTACAAACACCTAAATAAGGCTACACTATTTCAACTGGTGTTTGTTGCTAAATTAGTTCTTCCCATTAAATTTATAATGCCCTCCTTGCACATTGCATGAATTGGCTGCTTAGATGACTAGAAGTCTATAAACACAAGCTTGAAACATTTAGAGTACCTAGTTGAGAAGAATGCCTAATATAAGGGGAGTTATAAGATTGAAAATGCACACCAAAAGTATTGGCATGATCAGCATATCAAGCATAAGGAGCTAATTAAATGAGCATTGGTGTTGATCTATGATTCCAAGTACTTATTACACCCAAGTAGGTTGAAAATATAGTGGATGGGTCCCTACATCATCCATCACATTTTTTAAATAGGTGCATGTAAGATGTGCATGTTATCTACTGAAATAATCCCTAGGCATTTCAATGGAAATCGATTGAAGCCATATAGGTGGTAGGTTGGTACACGTGCCATGAAAACTATGACATCTTAGTGAATAATCAATTTGAGTTGAGATGACTAGATTAAAGTTTGGCACAAGATAAACCAATATTTATTTTTGTTTTATCTCTTGTATAGTGTATATATGTAGTGAGTGGTGCATGACAGTTGTAAGAACTTTTTTGTGTCAACACTTCATGCATAACTCTAATCGGATGAGTCAAACACTTGCACCTATAAGCGCATGAGGCCAGACATCTAATTAGTAGATGTGTGAAGTTTACCATGCATAAGCAAAAGAAACTAAGAGTAACACTTGTATAAAATGAGAATTACAAGGCCCTTAAGGTCCCAAGATTGAACTACTTTGGCACTACCTTTGCACCAAAATCATAAGGATGTGCATCAATTGATCCAATGCCAAATCAATCTAGAAAGAAATAAGTAAAGATTCCCAACTTGGTTGAGTATAAGGTAGATAATGAAGACACACATACTAAAAATGCATAATAGAATCAAGATAAAAATAAAGCATTAGAGGGATAACACAAGGGATTTGTATGGGTTAGGACAAGCAAAGGCAAGATAATGTGTAAGAAATTAACCAAGAAAGAAAAGCACATTTGAAATAGGAACACAACTAGAAAATAAGTGGAACCATAGAGGCTTAGTTACATGCATATGAGGTTATATGCATAGGTTGACATAATAAAGGTGAAGGTCATGCCAAAGGATACATGTGAAAAAGGAAGTCATCTAAGACAGTTAGCATTTACATAAGAAGAAGTGAAAAGTGACCATTTGAACCACACATCACTTCACCAATTTAGACATTAGGAACATTTAATGAGGTGGTGGAAAAAACACATAGATGTGCATTTAATATATACAAGACAAGATATTTTCAAGGATTTTGTGGATTTTCAAATTTTCTAAGAAGATCGAGGTGCCTATACTATTAAGCCTGCATTAATAACAGTAGTTGATAGAGAAGGGTATAAAAGATAAAACTGATGGATTTACATAGGTTATTGAGTTCATGCTAAATCAAGACTAGTGCAAACTTATCAAGAAACTAGAGAGTTGAAGCAAGAAAAAACCCTGCCACAGTGAGAAATTGAGCAAATTAGACACCTTAAAAGTGAATGAAATCATGGAGAAAGGGAGTGAATTCATAGTGAAGATGGTGTGAGGGGTTGGAAAAGAAAAATTAATACAAATATCTAAGTGGAATGTAATGTTTTTGCTTGACTACCATTAATATCTAGTGAAGAGTAAATCTAGATGCATAGGCAAAGATCCTATGAATACAAGAATGCTAAACATCATTAGAGCTTTTGGCAAGCCACACCTCCTAAGTTTTAATTATAAAAATTTAAAATGGTGAATAAGTAAAGGCATCAAGCTCTATGTAAGAACAAGTAGAACCTAAGTGCTTTAAGATCATTGATGAAGCATCTGCCACCAAGACAAAGGTACAAATAGTTGAGGTAGTTAGCATCAGTATGGTGGATACTTAAGTGCTTACAAAAATGTCCTATTAATACATGAAACTTCCACCATAGGTATTAGTGGGAGAATCATGACACTCCTTTGCATATGTATGCCAGTTCAAATAATATAAGCACTAGGCATCAAATAATTTCTAGGAGTTGTTGTAAGACTAGATGGTGGATATGAGGTGTAAAACCCCCAAAGGTGACACTATCTTTGATGTCTCAATTTGATACAAGTTAAAGGTCTCAAGGGTAACTTAGTTCTATGAGTTACCATGCTTTGAAAATCTTAAAGATCTTGTTCAATTACTTCTCTTGCATGTCCATGAGGACCACATATAATTCACAGGCTAGTGCATGAATACCTTGGCACAAATGATAAGATAAATAACCATGCTCTCAAACATAGGTAGAAATATCTATCAGTTGATGGATAATGATGAGGAGGTAGATCAAGTCATAAAGATGCTAAACTAATTTGAGGGGGGATATACATGTTTGATCAATAATTTTGAAGACCCAAAAATGAGGATGATGGTGTACCTCATGAGCTTAATTTTATGTCCTGGTGGCTAGTGGATAGATGTGTCCAAGGCATATCTCTATCTAGCCTATCATATGGCATAGGGCATCAATTTTAACATCACATAATTCATTACCAAGGAACTAACCAAGAATGCACTTGGGTGCCATAATGCCAAAATGACCTTTAGATGGGGCTTCATCCTCATCTTGATCATAATGGATGAGATTGGGATCCTTAATGGAAGTGAGAAAAAATTATGGGTATTCCTAGAACACCATGAGTCCCCAATGTAAAAATACAAAAACTACACCTACCCTACTACTTTCAGCCCAAAATATAAGACTCGCGTAATGCACTGGTGCAATTAGTATATCAAATCCTTTGTAATAGAGTGGTGCGTACACCATGGACTCCCCACAAGCTTTCAAGATGGAAAATTTTGTCATAATGCAGCGCTACTACATTATACACTTAACAATGAAGGATGAGAACTAGTTAAGATGGCTAAATCTTCCCTTCAAATTCTTGATAGAATATTTTTTGGATGTGCTTCACTAAATCCTAAACTCATAAATAATGGGCATCTCAATCAAAGATATTGATCTAGATAGTTGAAGAATGTAGCACAGGTTCTCCCATGTAAATAGAGGTGACTAAAGATGAAGAAGACACCTTGAATTGCCTAGACATCAATCCAATATAGGATGTCACCATTATGGGATGCATACATAAACTCTACTATGAGATGAAGCCAAAAAATAAGAAGTCCAATTCTGGATCAAGTGATAAACAAAATGAAGACCCCCTAGTCCTCATTTGGGAGGAAGAAACCCCTATGCCCATTAAGAAGAAAAAGTATCCCCATAAGAAGAGAGGGTAAACTTTGAAGGAAATACAAGAATTCTTGAAGATCAAAATTACTTCAAAAAAAGAGGCATCCTTCTCAAGCAGTTCTAAGAAGTTGCATCAAGTCTATGTCAAAGACCTACCCTAACATGAAAAATAAAGGGAAGGCTCCCTCCCTAGTGCCCAAAAATGTCATATCTAAAGAAGAGGAGGTAGAGGATTCTGAGGAAGAAGAGTGGGGGTGGAGTACCTACATTTTTCCTAAGGATGTCAAGTCCTCATCAAGTGAAGGGACCCCTTCCCCACCATCTAAGATTGATCTAGAGAAGCTTAGGCAAAGATTAAAGAGGCTTGGCTCTAGTGAGGCTGACATCCAAAGGGTGTAAGAGATATGAGAATACAAATAAAAAATGAATAAGGTAGGGGTGACAAATAAAGTAATTCAAATGGTGGAGGCTAAATAATAATGGCAAGAGGAAGAGTGCAAGGCATGAGTGGAGAAAGGAGGCATGGAAGGAGAAAAGGGTAAGGAGCCTAAAGGGGAAACCTAATCAAGCACCCCAATAGAAGAAAATCTATAGTGCCAATGGAAGGCCATGGGACTTGACTAGGTGCATATTAATGTAGTGCTAAAATTACATCAAAAAAATGAGGAGATGAAATCCAAGGATATGTCCCAAGCTAAAATCAATCAGCTAGAGGTTGAAGAGATAAGAGAATGAGAAGTAAAATGTGATGTGTAAGCCATAAAGAGGAAGGCAGAAAAAGAAAAGGCCAAGAAATAATATATAACAAGAAATATTGATGAAGAGAAGGCCAAAGGAAGGAGAGAAGAGAAAGTTACTTAGGAGGAAAGGGCACATATGTTGAAAGAAAGAGAGGAGAATAAGGTCACTTCAAGTGTGGGACCAAGTAGAGAGAAGACACCAGAGAAGGCACCAATTGCCCCCACTAGTACGATAGAAGAAGATACACAATAGGCACACCTTGGATCTAGGGCAGTACTTGAGGAGAAGGAAGGTGATAATGACACCTTGAAGGAACAAATAGAGTAGATTGAGGCACCAATAGGGTGAGAAGAAGATAAATATAGAAAAATGTAAGTTTGTGCCATAAAGACACTACAAATAAATATGGATGAAGGGGAAAAGTCTAGATAATAACCCCTGTAGGAAGAACATGATGTGAGTTGAGCATCAAAGAGGGAGAATAAGAGGGAGAAAAAGGGGAAGAAGAAAAATCCAAAGAAGAAAGCACTAACACTAGCACTAACACTAGTGAGGAATAAAAGGAAGGTGAGGGAAAGAAGTATGAATCGAGAAATAGGGGAAATTCATAATAGGACTTCAAGGAGTATGAGGACTTCTACATGATGGAGTGAATGCCTCTAAATACTACCACTTTTATGTAATCAAAATTATATGATGTGCATGAATTAATCCCAGATCAGATAAGATAGAGCACACCTACACTTTCGATTGAGGATACACTTGAAAAGTGTGAGTATGACCAATATGGGGATATAATAATTGATTAGGGGACCACTTGTATCAATTGTCACAAAAAATCATGTTAGGAAGGGTTCTAAAGACTACATTCTAACGCAATCACACAACAACCCTAAAAGATTTCTATGATTTGATGTGCACTTATGTAATAAATGAGAAAGTAAAATATGCTAATAACAAGAAAAATAAACTAATCTAGTGCACACCAAATCATGTAGCAAAAATTGGGGGTTAGAACAAAAAAAGTAAAAAACAACTAAACTAAACATGTATAAGAGACATATAATCACATCAATATATATGAAATCCTAATACATGAAAGAGAAGAATAACACTACATTATCTATCTACTCTTACAAAGGAGAAATAAAGTTAGGAATACTTACCTTTGAAGATGAACCTACCGTGTCTCAACCTCTCCCTTGGACAAGGTGATTCACAAGATATTATTGTGGATTGTAAGGATAACCAAGATGAATCATCTCTAGGCTACACAACCTACATAAGCATCCAAAAGACTTCTCCACAAGCCAAGATCAGATCTCTAAACTAAAGTATTGAATCCTAAAGCTTTATTATTCAAGTAGAATGGTCAATAAGCTAATGTTTTTTATCACTTATTTGCTTAATTCTTTTGTTTCTTTTTACTCTTATGAAATGGTCATAAATGACCTTGCATTTATAATAGTAACTTGCCTAAAACATTTTAGACATATTAGTTATACTAGGTCGACTAGATTGACCTAGTACATTCTCAAGATAATGCCTAAAGTCTATGCTAGGTCAGTTGGGAGGATAAGAAACCAAAAGAGCTAAACTTTCCCAAAACACACTAGGTTAACTAAGTTAACCTAGTTTGTTGAGCAGGAAGTCTAAAAGTCCATATAGTCGACCTAGTTTATTGAATAAGAATAAGGGAGATAAAGCAAGAAAAAGAGGGATAAAGTATGAAAAATGATAGGAATGATTAGGAAAGAGATAAATAATCCTATGGTTCATGGTTTTATGAATCAAGAGTGTATATGGTAAGTGGAAAAGGAACAACAATCTTATGAATCATCAATGGTCTACCCACCCCTTTCTCGGTGCACCCCTTAAGGCATGCACTCAAAGAGATTAAGACTAGATAGGTTTATACAAGATATAAAGTGGTATTAATCAATAAAAATTTTAAAATATTATGTGTATACAAATTCCTTAGCCAAAGCTCATCATGTGTCATGTAAGTACAACATGGGATGGTGCTTCAAAGATAGAACATGATAACACACAACGTTGATACTAAGTAAAGTGCAATAAGAAGAAAATAATATAAATAAAATGGTAGAATTTAAAAACACACACATTTAACTTACATTAGTGCCATAAATAAATAAGTAGATGATGAGAAAAATGAAGGTGTCCAATGTAGAGTACACTAGGTGAAACTAGAGAAGTTAGTGCAAAAAATAGATAAAAATTAAATAGTGGTTAGATTGAGATAGAGATTTTTAGGAAAATTGACAAATTAGGATTGGTAAATCAAGGTTTAAAATATTAAAGGCAAATAAATAACAAAACAACATCAAATTAATGATAAATGATTGGCAAATTATTGATAAAAAAGGATGGTAAATCATAGGAAATAAATGACAAATGATGGTAAATAAATGACAAAAGGATGGCAAATAAATGACAAATGAGTGAAAATAAATGACATGATAAATAAAACATAAATGGCAAAAAGGAAATATAGAACATACTAAATCATGTTGGGAAGCATGTAAAACATGAATGATAAATGAAATATCTATGCAATACAACTTGAACAAATATGTGTAAGAAATTAAAAAAAGTGAGCTGATGTAATATAGGAAAAAGAAAAATATTAAAGAATGTCAAATGAAATGTAAGTCAAAATGTAAGACAAACATGAAGAAGGCATACATAAACATAAACATGTAATAATGGTAAAAGAGGTGTGGACTCAGTTGTCCACAATAGAAGGGTATCGCAATAATGGTAAATGGAAGAAAAGAGTGATCCATAGTTGCTCAAACATGTTGTTTTTCATCTAAAGATAGATAAAACTGAAACAAAGTAGTGCTAGCTTGTTTTTAAGAGATGAAGAAGAAGGAATTAAATAAGAGGGAAAACAAATTTGGAATCACAATTTTACATGTTAAAGGGGGAAAATGAAATGGGTGGAGGTGAGAATGAAGGAAAAACCAAGGTAGAGAAACTCTTTATAGAATTCAATACACTCAAATTTGGTTTGTCAAAACAAGAGGACTTTAAAACTTAAGAACTATGAATAAATTCTCTTAGCAACACAAGTCCTGGGTCAATAAATGAAGTATATTTATATATATCATCCCATGAAGGCTATATGCATGAAAATTAAAATGGACCTACCTCCCCACGACATGTTCCCCATTATTTAGGACCCCTTAAAGAGTCATCAGTCTACTATGACTATTGGGTACTTACATCAAAAAATAGGTAGCAATATAGAGATTTTTTAAATCCGCTATTCCAATCTACTAGCCTACCACACCCCAAAGGACTTCATCTCTATGTGAATTTGGCTATGGATTTTGAGCTTTGATTAGAGATAGGATATGTGCTTCAAATCACATCTTTTGGTGTGATTTTGAATTTTAAGATTTGTATGTTGACTTTTAGATATTATTACCTTTTATTTCAAATGATTTGGATTTTAACTTTATTTTGATGGATTTCCTAGATTCCTCCTCCATATAGATTTGGAAAACCAAACATGGGTGCTAAAATTGACTTTCATTTGAAAACTTGGTACAAGGTTGCTAAGAGAGAAAACTTCAAAGAGCATGGGATCTTAAGAGTCTCATAATTCCAGGTGAAGTAAAAGTGTTATCTTGACTTCAACCTTGTTTTATCTAATGTGGAAATGAAATAAATGGGAAATCAAGAGGGATGACACATGGAACAATTTTAATAGCTTCAAATTGAAAAAAATGTGACAAAGGGCAAAGAGGGATACAATTACAACAAAGGTGTGATTCCTTATCATAAGAAAAGAGGGAAATGGAGGAAAACATGTTAACATAGATTATTTACAAATTCCATCTAAAAAAAGAAATAAAATCTAATGTTTAATAACAAGTATCAAGAACATGAAAATAATGGTAATTTTATGAGGATCGGATCCTATCCATGGTCTTACAAAGCAACTCATAAAGGAGAGACCCACGAGGGTACTAATAAGCAAGATAAAAGCATAGTGAATGAGCCTATTTACAAAACACATCACAAAATAAAAACCCAAAGGATGCCAAAATAGCATCAACAAGCAACAACAAGATGAGAAAAATAAGTAAAAAAGATGGTAATTTTGTGAGGGGTGTCAGGTCCTATCCACGGTCTTATGAAGCAAATCACAAAAGAGAAACCCATAAGGGTGCCAAAAGAGAAATGTCTAAAGAAAAAGAATACTATGGTACATAAAGAAGTAAATTCTAAAGACAGGGACAAAATGATCATAAAGCTACTTAGGCAAAAAATGACATAAAAAAGACAATAATAAAAGAGATATATAAGGACAAAAATGAAAACAAATACCAAATTTGATGTATATGAATCCAAAAGAAAATAAAGGAAAATGATGATGCTTAATAAGGTGAAGAAAAATAATTAAAATAAATACACAAAAACAAAGAAACATGAGATAAAAAGAACAAGTAAAATCTATGCTAACATCTATATCAAAGATGAGCATGTGAAAGACAAGTCTATAAGTCTTAGAATGTTTCTTAAAGCTTAATTTGTTTGTTATTATGCATTGGAGAAGAAGTGTGAGCATTGCTAGATGCCCCAAAGGGTAAGTGGATGTAGGGATGGGCATCATAAGATGCCCCAAAGTTTGATGAGATATGTGGATGGGCATCACAAGATGCCCCAAAGTCTAAAGGGACATGTGGATAAGCATCACAAGATGCCCCAACATGTGAGTTGGAGTGAGGTGATATCGAACCATTAGAATTATTTGCATTGGATTAATAAGTGCATTTTTAAATAGGTAAATGTGTTAGTTTATTAGATTTTAAGGAGGTTGAATGTGACATATGATGTTCAAGAGAGGTATGAAGGGACAAAGGAGGTAAATTAGGACCATGTATGATATGCTTTGGAGTAGGCATTTGAACTAATTATTCATTTGGTCCATGTGGCCTAAGAGGTTTAGGTTCAATGGATGAAAAAATATGTTTAAATTAGTTCATGTTAGATATCCTTTCCTTATTAGTGTAGGAATAAGGATAAACTATGGTTTGAACAAAATTGGCAGTTGAGGTTTGTTCATTAGGTAATTTCTATTGATGTGATTGTTGTTCTTGAGATTGATTGTGAGAAGCTTGAAGATAGTCTTGATAACATTCTTTAGTAAGAGTATCAAGATTGAAATTTGGACCAAGCAAGGAAAAAATAAGAAATATATGAAGATCATGACAAGACTTACAAGAGTGACATATAGTAGTATGCCACCAACAAAATTTATCTGTATTGTACCATTTTGGAGGAGGTTTGGAATGATCAAAGTTCATGGGTTTATAGGGTGGCAATTTCATCATAAGTTTTTTTAGACTCAAGGGAGTGTGGGTTGGGTTGAAAATGGTTGAATTGGATGCTCCAGGTTGAAGTTGGGGAGACTTGGATGAATCAATGGTATGAGAAAAAGATTGGAAAGATGCTTTAGTAGTTGTTTGAGGTGTTTTTAATTGATTCATAAGAAATTCTTGCATTTTTCTTGGTCTAACACTTCTTCTAAAGTTTTAGGTAATAAATTGAAAACTTTGTATTGAAGGGGAGGTTTAAGAGCATAAACAAATAATTTTAGAAGAGTGTCATCATTCATGTTATGGTCCACTTTATGAGCAAGATAATTCCATCATTTAATGAAAGTATGAACAGATTCATTAGGAAGTTACTTGGCATTGATAAAATGGATATGGTAATTTTTAGGAATGTCATCATGTTGGAATTCCTTCAGTAGAGCATTGTCTAAATCCTCTAATTATGAGGTAGAATGTCTAGGAATATGGTTATACCATTCAAGTGCATCACCAACAAAGATTTTGGATAAGATATTGGTGGTATCAAAGGTGTTAGTTTGGATCCATTCCTAATATATATTACCAAAATACTTAAGAAAGAGAGTAGGGTCCTTAGTCTCATTATATGTGATAGTTGGAGAAATGTTTCCAATATCTATGGATGTAATGAATGGGGCTAAAGGTTCATTTTGAAGATGTTGAAGCATTTTGTTGTTCATTGGAGATTGAGAGATGATATTTCCATTGGCATCTCTAAGAGGAGTAGGGACAAAATTTTGATTTGGTTGAGGAATGATGATTTGAGATGGTTGAATAATCATGTTGCATAAATTTTGTTGCATGTTCACCATTTGAGATTGATTGGAAGTTTTCATGATGTTCATTTTTTGAATGACTTATGCAAGAACTTGATTTGTATTAATAGGTGGATTGGTCTTTGTAGGAGGGGTATTATTGTTGATAGGAAGAGTATTATTAGTGTTGGTGGGAGGAGGATTATTTTTAGGTGGATGATTCCCAATATTGGTATTATTTGTCTTAAGTGTAGTAAAAGAAGAAGGAAGCTTAGTCAAGATACCATTATTGTGAGGAGTGTAAATATTATTATCATCAAGGATTTTGAATATTTTGGAGCGATAAATTTGATTGGTATGATGTGATGAAGTATTCCAAAAATTGGCATTAAGAGGAGGATTATGATGAAGGATCTCAACTACATTGCATTATGTAGAGAGTGGTTTTGGTTTGGGAGAATGGGAAGGAAGAAACTAGATAGTTTCATTAGATGTAATAAAATAAGTGAGGTTATTATCCAAGTCCTTGATTATGAAATGATATATACTATGGGAAGGCTTAAAATATGTCATCATGATGAAACAAGACTAGATACACATATAAGGAGAATAATAAGTAATAGAAAATAGTACTAGGTCGACCTAGTCAAGCTAGTGCACAAATAGGGACTATAAAACACTACAGGGTCGATCACATTGATCTAGTATAGTGTATAGAGACTAAAAAAAAAGGTAAAAGATATTTTAAACAATTTTAGGTCGATCAAGTTGACCTATTACAATGCACAGGGGTTGAAAAAGATACTAGGTCAACAAGGTTGACCTAGTACAGTAGATAGGGGTTGATTTCTTATTTTGCCTATATCTTTAGTCCTAATTATCCATTTTATAAACCATAAAATTAATTATAATCATGATTATGTATGTAATATGTAAATTCTATAGCAATCTATGAAATGAAATGGAACTAGGTCGACCAGGTCAACCTAGTTTATTGTGTCAAAGTAATTTTAAACACAACAAACTACAAAAATAAAGTACAAAAATAGAAATATTTAAGGAAGTAGAAATTGACCTAAGTGTTTTAGATATGGAGATGAATAATATTATAGATCATTAACCTTGGAAAAAACTAGCAAAACCTACAAACTAGGTCGAGCTAGTCAATCAAGCTATACAATAACCTAATAAAAATACACTAGGTTGACCTATTGGCCTAGTAGGTTAAAAGGAAGTATAGTAGTTTAGAAACTTGAAAATGTATGCAAAGAGATAAATAGTTGGGTCAATAGAATTGATCCATTACGTCAAAATATATGATAAAAATGATGATAAAAGGAATGAAATAAGTGAAATAAAAGTGAACAAATCCTACAAGGGTTAGTTCATGTTGGGTTCACCAGAATGTATGCAATCAGAATTACATGATGTGCATAAATTAATCATGGATTAGATAATATAGAGCACACCTAAAATTCTGATTGGGGATACATTTGTTAAGAAGGGGCATGACCAATATGGAGATCTTAGACCTAATTAGGGGATCACTTGTATCTATAGACACCAAAATTGTGTCTACTCCTTAGTTGACTCCCCCTTGGTCCCCTTGGTCCACTTCTAACACATTCCTAACCCACACACTTATTAATTTAAAATAAATTACCTATTTTAAATTAATAACACCACCCTTGACACCTCACCCATGACACATCACCCTTGACACCTCACCCTTGGATTCCTCATACTTGGATACCCTCATTTATCACCCTATGACTAATCATTTCAACCCTCTCACTAATCCTCATGCCTATTAAACCCACCTTCGACCGTTTAACCATGACCACTAAACTCGGTAGATAGAGGAATGGGTAAAAGGCTAAAAATAGCCTTTTTACCCATCTTCTAGCCACTAACACCGATTACCGGTCGGCCGATCCTGGCGGGATCGCCGACGTTGGTTACTTAAAACCAACTCACAGGCTGAACAAAAAACTAATCACAAACCTGAATGCTAATTCTCTTGCCTAGATTGATTTTCTCTTGCTCCTCAACTCTTTGTAGGTACCAGGATTCTATCAACACTCTCCTAGCTGTAGAGACTCTGCCCAAGTGACTTTAGATCAGATTGGAGCATGGTACAGGGATCTCGACATTAGCTATAACAGGCACCAGCGTTCACACCCCTCATTCTTCAACAACTAAGAGCTAAGTATTTCTACTGGTTTTTATTTCAGTACTCTTAGGATACATTAGTAATCAGTCCATTATCCATTTCTAAGCACTATTGACACAACCCAACCTGTTCTTCCCAAAAATGCTAAAAAGCCTTCCCTCATCTTTATCTCCCTTTCACCCCTATCCTCTATCTGATCCCCTTTTCAGGCCATACTCTTTGCCCTGTAAATCCTACACAAACCATTAAACAGACCCAGACTCCTTCCAGACCCCTCTGTCGACCACAACCCTATCCAAAACTTGCCTAAGACCATTTCCCTAACTGACATCGACCATTTCCCCTACCAACGTCGGCAGACTAACCGACGTCGGCAACCTGAACAACTGACGCCGGCAGAACAACTGACATCGGCGACTGTGGCAGACCAACTGCAAAGAAATAGGTATGCATTATCTAATTTCCTCTTTATTAGTCATTTGTCATTTCTTTATTTCTAACACTTTTACTTATAAATAGTGGACTGTCATCCCTCAAGGAAGTCTTTGCGCTTCTAGGACCGAGCATATCTCTTGGCAGTCCACCTTATCTCTATCTAACAATCTCTGTGTTTGAGTCTCTTTCTTTTACAGGTGTCATCCTCCATAGCCAAAGAGGATCTCCTTCAATCATCTAGATACGGTGCACAAACTTCATTCGGGTACGTACAAACCCCTGACCATTATCATAGTTTCTTTCATCTTCTGAATGTGAAAAATCATAAAATAGTTAAAAACATTCTGGCACGCCCGATGGGACCCTAGAATTTTCCTTGGGTTCATTTCTTCTAAAACAAACATTCATATAGGTGCATTAGATTCCTTCTTGCATCCTTCTTCTATCTCTTTATTTTGAAAAGACATCATAAGCAGAAGTTAAAAAGAATCTCTTTCTTTTTCTTCTTACCTTTCCTTCTTGCATCTTAGAGTAGTGAAGTTTATACTCTTAACCTTTTCTCAACTTGTTTGCATCCGAACACACATTTCAATTTGGGCTTAAAATCTATTGCACTCATTTCTGCCTGAATGCATACTTAGCTCTCACATCTAGGAATTAAAAATGCATTATGAATAAATCTGAGTGCACTTATGTTACACGACCAGACCACTTTCACAATCAAACATCTAAACATACCTAAGACAAGGTCCGACTAGGATTTCATCACCTAGCAGATACCTTACCCTTCCTGGTAATCCCACTTGGACTTCACCACCAAGGGGAGAACCCACATTGTTCTCTAGCAGAGTATAAACTCTAGGGGAAGTATATACTGGCTAAGCGACCCAACTTATCTCTGGGCTCGTGAAGTGAGGGGAGCTTGCTTCGTAGCACCAGGCCACGTACGAAACCTAATACAGACTTTGAGCACCAAAACTAACCTAAAACCAACTTTAGACTGCCTCTTTTATGACTCATTCTAAAAGCCCAACTTCCCAAACACACTCTTCTAAGGCATAAGCCAACAAGACTCTAAAACTTATTCTTAGGAATTTAACATTTAGAGGTTGCTTGTCTTCATCTATTTTTTTGTCTCTATCTGGTTTTTTGAGCTGGTGAGGTCACATTCTAAGCTCCAAGAACAACTCAGACCTTCTTCTTTCTTCAAAAAACATTCAGTCTTCTAAGTTTCTTGAAATACCCAGTCACTAAAATAAGTTTTTCCACCAACGTCGGCAACTTATCTTCACCGACATCAGTAACTTTCTTCACCGACATCAGTTTTTCTACCGATGTCGGTCACTGTCAAAATTTTACTTTTCAAAATAGCAAGATAAAAACCTAACCTTTTTATTGTTAAAAACACACCAACTCTAGTTTTCTGAGGCTAAAACATATAGTTTTCAGAACCTAAACCCCCCTTTTTGCCTTGGATGGTTTTGACACATAGTCAAACCAAAACTCTTGTTGACCATGCAAGGCAACAACCACTTCCGCCTTCGCCCTCCATAACAAGTCCTCTAATGGAGTATCATTCAAAGACTAAATGAACTCCTACCCAACCAACCCCGACTAAACCCCCTATTGTTCCTGAAGGGGACCAAGACTTTGAAAGGTTCCTTGACCTCAATGTCAAGGCCCTTCAGCACTATCTCGCAAGAAGTCAAACACGAGACTCTTTAGGTAACCCAATTTATGGGATGCCGACCTCCTTAGTTCAGACAGCAGTCGTATCAACTGCCTCCGTAATTCAACCCATAGACACCCAAGCCATTGCCTCAACCAATAACCCGACCATGACCAATATTCAAAGTGTGGCTTCTCCTTTTATTTTTGGACCTACATCCATTGGGGTTTCGGTACCCCATCAACTGCAAACTATTCAACAAAGTTCTACGCCATTTCAAAATCTAGTTGTCTCCATCCCACCTACTCTTGCACCCATCAACACAAGGGTGGCTACTCATCCTTTTTCTAGTGTTGCCGCCACTCAACCACCTTTGGCGACACCTAGTCAATTTGTGCCCCCTAGCTTCATAACACAACCACCCTTGGCTTCAACATCAGTCCCTATGACTAGTTACCAATATGTTGCACCTATACAAGTGAAACCAACTACGTCATACACCCCTCCTCACACCTTCCAAGCACCTTACAACCTAGGGGGTGCCCCACCTACAAATCCATCAACTAATCTAATCAAGATGTTGATGGACAAGATGTCTAATCTTGAGACATCTATTTCAGGTTCAAGAAATGTTCTCTCATATGAACAAATTTGTAATGAACCCACTCATCCTTTAGTACCAATCTAACCATATCCCAGTCAGTGGGAACTTCCCAAGTTTACTCATTTTTATAGTAAGGAAGACCCACAGCAACATCTACGAGCATTTAGACATGCTTGTTACCTTATAGCCCATGATGATGCGTTATTGCTATGCACATTTCCCATGTCACTTTTTGGAGCTGCCCTCGATTGGTATAGTTCTATTACCAGTCACTCTCTTTTTGCATTCACCCAACTAGCTCAACTTTTCCTTGACCACTTTTCTATCAACATCACCAAAAAGGTCTCCATCACAGACCTTTACTCTATCAGATAGTTTGACAATGAATCAATAGCCAATTTTATTGCCCGTTGGAGAGGCTTAATCAGCCAACTGTCCTTTTCTTTACCTCAACCCGAGCTCATTGATCTATTTTCACAAGCATGTGCCAAACATATTTTCTCTACTTTATGGGTCCAAACATTTTTCACATTTGACGAAGCTTTCATGATGGCTAGGAAGCTTGAACTTCGTGTTGTCGAAGAAAATAAAGTCAAATTGCAAAGTAAAAACCCCAACGCAAATTTAAATGACCCTTCTTCCAAATCTTCTTCTTCCAATCCCAAATCTAAGGGATCAACAAATGCTATAGTCGTTAGACCATCATCTTCAAAAATAACTAACCAATCCAAACCTTCCACATCTCAAAGTATTACACGCCAATTCCAACAACGATACGTACAACGTCAATATACTCCACTAGGAGAATCATACGCATCTGTGTTAGATAAACTTGTCAAACAAGGAGTCCTCAATCTCCCCCAAATTTGACCACCACCTTAATTTGATCCTTTGTGTGCCGTCCCTGCATGTAACAAGGAGAATGACTTTTGTAATTATCACCATGTCAAAGGCCATGGCACAGATAATTGTAAGACCCTCAAGAATATCATTTAGGACATGTTAGATAAAGGTGATCTTGTCTTGGATAACCCAAATGTGCCATGTAACCAAAACATAGACATCTTCAGACAACCTTTTCCTAACCATCCCCCTAGCCAAAACAATGTGCAGACCATGGCCGATGACTCTTAAGAGCATAAAATACACACAGTCAACACTATCTCTCCTCTTATGCCTAACTAACCTCTCTCGCAATCTGAAGAGGTTAGTCAACATATTAGTCCATCACAAGGGGATGAACCTTCTACTCCCATTAGTTCTCCATCAACCTCTCTTATATTGGAGGATGCTCTGACCATACCAGCACCACTAGCCCCACCTTCATCCTTCCTACTACCAATGGAGGACCTTACCCTTCCTACTCCTCAACCACAAGTAGAAGGCACCATCATCCATTCCCTCTATCCTCTTGAAGAGTCACATTCTCTAATTCCTTCTCTGCCAAGAGAAGAACCTGTCTCTTCACCTACTTTGACTGAAGACGATCCAGTTATGGCTCTCTCACGCCTTGGGTCAGAGATCACTACATCTAACACATTTTTGGTCTCACAACCACCCACATCTTTTGAAGAACCAAAACCTCATCCAACATCTTCCAAACCATTCTCTCAATTAGTGAAGAAACTAAGACTTCTCCATTCGAGGAAATTAGAACATGAGGCCTTATGGGAGTGACTCAAAGCTCCTCACCTTACACATCCCGTCTCATCTCGTACTGTTGACCCTCCTGTAACAAAATCTCCAAAAGTTTCCAACAAGGACCAGACTTCTACTTCTAAAGCTCAACCATCCGCATCTGAACCTAAACTCTCACAAACATCCATCATATCAAAACCAATTAAATCCCTTTGTGTTCACCCCATACCTAACCTCACTCACCTACAAGTGAAGGTAGACTTGAACCTTGTCTCACCCAATAGTAGTCCTCAAACCAAACCAAAGAAGGCTACTAAACCACGTCGGTGAACTCCTCCTCCACCATCATCATTGCCCTCCATTTTGGGCCCACTTCCTTCTACCATAATAGGAGTGCTCCCTACTCCAACCCCTAACCAAAACAAGATACCTCCATTACTCCCTTCACCCACCACAAACCTACCTCCTCTAAAAAATTTGGCACCCCACACAAATAAAGTGTCACCTACACAAATGGCCCCACCACCAACCCAAAAGGTGATACAGAAGTCTCCTTCAACAACTCCCAAGCAAAAGTCATCAACACCTAGTGCATCAACAAGCATGGACCCCTTAGTGGGTTCATACGCTTTGATATTGCGCTAACTTTTGTAAACTTCTAGCATAACCCTTCCGCCTATTAAACCATTTCAACCTCTCAGATCAAAACCATCCTAGTTTGATGACATTAAAATTTGCCTATATCATCACACACCGAGACATGATACCGAAAATTGTTGTGCCCTCAAGGTTGTCATTCGCCAATACATGGAAAAAGACACCCTTCTTTTTGAGGACACTGTCGACAAACCTCTAACACCTTCCCATATCTCTCAAACCCCTTCACCTTCATCAGCATCTCATCAATAGACTATGGTCCCTTTACCTCCTTCACCCCCTCTCTTCAAAATTAACACCATCCACATAACCACTAAGTCACAAAAGGATAAAGCAAAAGAAAAAGTTGCTATTCCTTGGAGCTACCCATTTGTCAAACCACCTCAACCACCCAAACCCAAGATCTCTATCTTGGGTACATCCCAACCCACTTCTTCAAAGGCAATCTGTGATTCTATGGTGAAATAGCTTCACCAAATGCTTGTGAAGATGACCTTATATGACCTCATTTAAAGCTCTCCCCAACATCATCAAGCTTTAATCAAAGCCTTATAGGCAGTAGAGGTCCAACCCGAGGACCCCCAACCACTAGCTGCCTTAGTCTAATCATTATCCCCCATCACCTCCATTACCTTTAGCGATTCTAAAATTCCTACCCCCAACTCGGAAGATCAGGACACTGCCCTTTTCATCATAGCCTACGTTGATCAAACTTGCATTAAGCAGGTTATGATTGATGGGGGTGCTAGCATCAATATCATTTCCACCCATGCCTATGACCAATTATCCCTCCCAAAGAATTACGTATCAAAAATGGACGCAATTCTTTGATCTTTTAACGACACCACTGCCACTACCGTTGGCACCGTCATCTTACATATTCGTGTTGGCCCACGAATAGTCCCAGAGCTCTTCTACATCATCGAGGGAGAGTTCCAATATAATATGTTATTAGGATGACCTTGGATCCGTGCCATGGCTTGTGTCCCTTCTACATTACACTGTTGTGTCAAATTTAAACATGATGGTCAAGTCCATGTCATTCCCACAGACCCCTCCCCTTTCAAGACATGCAACATGACTTATCAACCCAATGATGTTCTCATTCCTTTCAAGACACTGACCCAAACACCGCTTCCACCCACAAAAGCTTCAACAAGTACACAAATGGTGGTCACACCTACACCACCTCCTCAAGTGATAACAAAAGACCCTATGGAAGATATCTTCTAGCATCTTTCACTTGGGGAGTATCGTTTACTCACCTTGGACATGTTCCAGACTCCTCAAGAGTATGGACAACTTCATCACAGTCTTAGCTATGACCATCGTATCAGAATGGTCATCCCTTATGATCCTCCCAATCTTCAAACAAATCTCATCTATGGAGGGCTAGATTGAGCTCCCACTAATGGGAATCCTCTTTCATCACCTCAACTATTCACATCTGATTTCTCTTTTCTTGGCAATCCAGACTTTGCTCATACCTATCTTTATAGGTGTGCATGGAAAGGCTTTGGCTTTGGGCACTACGAACAAGGCTCCCACCTGCCCGTCGAACCACCAAATGATGAGGCCATAAAGAATGCCAAGAAGCAACATGGCTTGCATTTTGAAGAACCTACCAAAGCTTTTGAAAACACTTGCCCCAAACCTATCATAAACCAATCACCTCCAAACTTGCCTATTCCCCCATCTTCACCTACAGAGTCGGTGGTTTCCATCCCTCCTAGTTTTTTTTTGCATAAACACCATCCGCTTAGAACCCCTAACCTATCAACTAGGTGGGGTATCCAACTCTCTCTCTCTCATTTATCCAAACATGATAGACAATGAATCTGCAACCATCAACACTGTCCAATGCATAGACGATGATGCCATTCTCACCTACATGGGTGCTGACGACTCTTTCATTCAACACTCCCTTCCTTCTAAAATGTAGGTTATGTTAAATGAATCAACCATTGACATTAACCTCCCATCTTCTGATGTTCCTCACGTCTTAAAGATTGGTCAGTCTTTGGACGCCCAGGAACAAATTGACTACACCAAATTCTTTTTAGACCATAACAGAGCCTTTGCTTGGACCTATAGTGATATGCCTGGCATCAACCCTAACATTTCCATTCATAACATTGTCACAAACCCAGAGGCTAAGCTTGTCAAGCAAAAGCTTTGCAAAATGCATCCTCAAGTTGCACTCCTTGTCAAAGAGGAGCTTCAGCATCTTCTCTCTGTCTCCTTCATCCAACCCATTGATTATCTACAATGGGTGTCTAATATCGTCCCTATCACCAAAGCAATTAGGGGGATCTAAATCTATACTAACTATCGTGACCTTAACTTGGCTTGTCTAAAAGACGATTTTCCTCTACCCAACATCGACCAACTTGTTGATCTTACGACCGGTCATGAGATGTTATCACTCATGGATGGGTTTTTAGGATATAACCAAATCCTGATTGCGCTAAAAGATCAACACAAGACTACCTTCATCACTCCATGGGGGACTTTTTGCTATAGGGTCATGCCTTTTGGCCTAAAGAATGCAGGTGCCACATATCAACATGCCATGACTTACATCTTCCACAATCTCCTCCACAAAATCATGGAGGACTATGTGGATGACCTACTAGGCAAATCTAAGCTTTGTCATGACCATTTAACCATCTTTAAGATAATCTTCACTCACCTTCTTCAATACAATGTTTGCCTTAACCCCAAGAAATGCATCTTTGGGGTTCTCTCAGGGAAGCTCTTGGGTTTCATCATTTCTCTCTATGGCATTGAGATAGATCCCACTAAAATTCAGGCTATACTCGAGATGCCACCACCTACCAATCTAAGGCAACTTTGCAGCTTGTAAGGGAAGCTTCAATCTATTTGTCACTTCATCTCACAGCTTTTTGACTGATGTCAACCCTTTCATCACCTCCTCAAGAAGGGCATCTCCTTTAACTAGGATAAGGATTGCCAAGAGGCTTTTGAAGCCCTTAAACGCTATCTTGTCTCTCCACCATTCCTTATTCCACCTAAAGATGACGAACCCTTCTACCTCTACATCTCAGCAACAAACCATTCATTAGGTGCCATGATCACACATCGAGACGAGCAACACCATGAGCAAGCAGTTTACTATATAAGCTGAACACTCGTCGACTATGAAACTTGGCATACTCATACCGAGAAACTTTGTTTGGTGTTAGTCTTTACCGCTACCAAACTCTGTCATTATCTTCTCAATCACAAAACCTATTTCATCACCCACACTGACCCCCTCAAATACATGCATTCTAAACCATACCAAAAACAACGTATGGCTTGTTGGCTCATGCTTATTGCTGAGTTCAACTTGGAATTTATCCAACAAAAATCCATAAAGGGGCAAACAATCACTGATCAACTAGCAGAGGCCCCTCTACCTGACAACCAACCTTCTCACTGTGAATTCCCTGACAAATCTATCACCACATTATTCATAATGACATATTCTATCAAATGACAATGTTCTTTGACGGATCCAAATGTCAACTTGGTGGGGGTGTGGGGGTCATCCTCATCCTGCACGAGGGCGAGCCCATGCCACTATCTTTCAAACTTGACTTTGAATGTACTAACAACATGGCTAAATATGAAGCCTTAATTTTGGGACTTCAAACTGCCCTTTCCTTAGGCATCAAGACCATCAACATCTTTGGCAACTCACAACTAGTCGTCAATCAAATCAATGGTTCATATCTTTGTAAAAACAAAATTTTGCAAAGGTACAAACACCATGTTGTCACCCTACTAAAATCTTTTGACCATTACCTCTTGTAAACTATTCCTCGATCTATGAATAAGTTTGTTGATACCATGGCTTCTCTCACCTCCCATATTCCATCTTCATCATCTTCATCAAGAATTTATGTCATGGTGCATCATGTGTCGTTGCCTTCATATATTTCCACTAACATCAACCTCGTCAACACCATTGACTCTAGTCCATAAGAGGTTTGGTATAAAGAACTCATGGACTACTTAACTCATTTTGTCATCCCTCCTAATCTCTCTAGCAATGCACGGTGGGTGTTCATCAAGAGTACTACTTGATATACCATGCTAGGGGGTCTTCTCTATAAAAGAGGTTTTGATGGCCTTCTTCTTCACTGTCTAACCTCCATTGAAGCATCCCATGCCATCAAACAAGTCCACGATGGGATTTGTGGCAGACACTTCAGTGGTAACTCAATCACCAAGTGCATCCTTCACCTGGGCTATTATTGGCCCACTCTTCACCAAGACTGCAGCGACTATGTTCGGTGTTATGTCAAATGCTAGCAACATGCTAACTTGCTTCACATCCCTAGCCACACTCTACAAGTCACTCAAGATTTTTGGCCCTTTTGACAATGGGGCTTAAATCTAATTGGTGAGATTAACCCTCATTCGTCTCTCCAACATCAGTCCATTATCACCGTAACTGAGTATTTCACTAAATGGATGGAAGCTATTCCCCTCATCTCCACAAAGGCTAACAAAATTATCGACTTCATCAACACCCACATCATCTGTCATTTTGGTGTACCTCATACGATCATCACTGATAACGGCAAATCATTTAAAAACAAAATTGTCCAAAAACTCTGTGACTCATTTGGCATCAAGCTCAGCTTCTCCTCGCCTTACTACCCACAAGCAAATGGGCAGGCTAAGGCTTACAACAAAATCTTAACCAAAATTCTAATAAAGGTAGTCAACGACATTGGAAGGGATTGGCACATTCACATTCCCTTCGCTTTATGGGCCTACCGCACTAGCATCCGAACCCCTACGGGTATTATACCTTTCTCTTTAGTGTACGGAATAGAGGCTGTCTTACCTCTTGCAGTATAGATACCTTCTTTATGCATCTCTTTTCATGACATACTTTTTAATGATGACTTTCATCGATATTCATTAGCTCAACTTGAGTTACTCGATGAATGTTGTCTTGCTGCCCTCAACCATCTCCATGTCTATCAAAATCATATCAAACGTGCCTATGACAAAAATTTGAGAGAATGAGATTTCAAAATTAGAGACCTTGTCCTCAAAGAGAACCAACATGGAAAGAAGTAAACGAGGCAAGTTTGCTCCTAATTGGCTCAGAACTGACATCATAACACACAAGTATAGATCAGGGACTTATTGTTTGTCTTCTCTTGAAGGCCAGCCAAAAATTGAGCCCCTTAATGCCTTGCATCTGTGACCATTCTACTATTAATCAAGTACTCATTCACTTGATATTTAACTTGAGCTCATCCCTTGAGCAATCCCTGTCATTTTAATCCTCATTCCTTTTAACCCTGTTCCCCTACACAAACACTATGTGACCTTTTTATAAAACATGGATGCTTTGTCCTAATAAAAGGGAGCCCTTAAGCTTCTATAGTCTTGTCCATGACTACAAATCTTGTCAAAAATAAATGGAGATTCAAACAAAATATCAAAAGGTCATAAAACTCTAAATGCAGACTGTTCCCTCGAAGGATAGCTACATCATCATTGCTGTAACTAATAGACTGCTCCCTTGAAGGATAGCTATTCAAAGCCCTCAAAAATATATAAAGCAAAAATATAGACCACTCCCTCGAAGGATGGCTATGCCTAAAAATCTTGCTACAAACAACACTCTCTTGGAAGCTTCCCACATCGATCAGCTTCACAAATGACCACAAAACAAAATGACATCCCCATGTAAACTTCCCGCATTGATTAGTCTACCAAAAAAAAAGTGTCATGGACTTAACTTATAGTCATTCTTAGGGTCTCCTATAAAAAGGGGCAAAGTTATCCCTACTAAAAAGGGTTTACCCTATCCTAACATATCACATCACCTACTCAAGGGATTTTGAGCTCATTTTAATGTCAAAGTGATTCGATTACTTCTCTAACACAACCAATGGTCAATGATGTAATGCATGAACGGGGCTTTTGTTTCTAAAAAAACCCCCTACCTATGCTATCATTATGGTCCTTGTCAATGAAAGATCAACACACCTTTCACTTCTTATACATCTTGGTAACACATAACCAAATCATCTTCTGAACCAAACCAACCAAACCTTTTTCAGACCACTAACATTCTCATAGCCTATTCACACTAGTTTCTATGGAAACCAATACACATGGAAACTATCGACCACATAATTTATGTCAAGCATAAACCATTACTTGTTGAAGCATAAATAAACCCATTTCATTTTTAGCATACATCCATCACCCAATATGGAAACTCGCTAGGGATGAAAAACCACATAGCCAATGTTACAAAATACACCATCACATAATATGGAAAAGGCTGTAACATCATCATACCCTCATCATTTATAACTTAACCAAACCAACCTATCAACCAGCCTGACCTACATTGGTCTAAGGCCCTTCAAACAGGGGCTATGTAGGTAGCACTTAGATGACATGACATCTTCTAGGGTTAGCTCAGCTACATCCATTTGTTTGTCTATATGATGGACACACCATTCAACCTTTAACCATGACTTAACCTAGTCCAACCCACATCCACAACTGACCCTCTTCTTCCCTTTTAGGGAGAACTACATTGGCATGAGGCCCTTCAAACAGGGGCTATGTAGGCAATACTCAGTTGACATGGGGTCTTCTGAGGTTAGCTCAGCCATTCTTTCATCCATCCATCTAATGGACCAACTATCTATTCCAACCCAAAATCATGACCAACAACCTTGGAGATCATGACTATCTCCTCAGACCACGACCGCTTTTGGGACAACTATGCCTTGGTTGTTTTGATTACATGTAGGCTACTTCACGAATAGTTAGCCAAATTATCTGCAACCCATATTATGACCCTCACACGTATTGTTGGATCGTGAGCAAGTTGATCCCCACTACTTGTGACATTTTTGTGTTTTCCAAGAGCACTTCCTGAGCCCGAGATACTTGGAACATGACAACCATTGGAGTTATAGCTTTGATCGTTTAACCCAATTAGCTACGACTAAATGCTGGGGACTGATTATTTCAATTTAGCACTCCTCGACCCTTGACTATGACAATTTGACCTACCTATCACATGAAGTGGTATACATGCAATCTCAACTATTGCAGCATTCACACTCAAACTTCACCATACCCATCCACTATCTATCAAATCAGCACCCGATATCAAGGTCCCTTCCCTCGATGCCTACTTTGAGGGGGAATACCTCATCCCATAATCAGGGCAACCTATATTCATTTTTGTCTTGTAGTTCATTAGAACAACCAATAGGGAAAAAACTACCTCATCCCATACCTGGGGCAATTAACTCTTGTTTTTGTCTTGCAATTCATCCAGAACAACTAACAAGACAAAAAAGGGCAAATGTAGACACCAAAATTGTGTCTACTCCTTAGTCGACTCCCCCTTGGTCCCCTTGGTCCACTTCTAACACATTCCTAACCCACACACTTATTAATTTAAAATAAATTACCTATTTTAAATTAATAACACCACCCTTGACACCTCACCCATGATACATCACCCTTGACACCTCACCCTTGGATTCCTCACCCTTGGATACCCTCATTTATCACCCTATGACTAATCATTTCAACCCTCTCACTAATCCTCACGCCTATTAAACCCACCTTCGACCGTTTAACCATGACCACTGAACTCAACAAATAGAGGAACGGGTAAAAGGCTAAAAATAGCCTTTTTACCCATCTTCTAGCTGCTGACATTGGTTACCCTTCAGCCGACGCTAGTGGGATCGCTGACGTCGATTGCTTAAAACTAACTTGTAGGCTGAACGAAAAACTAATCATAGACCTGAACACTAATTCTCTTACCCGAATCAATTTTCTCTTGCTCCTCGACTCTTTTTAGGTACCAGCATTCTATCAACACTCTCCTAGCTATAGAGACTCTACCCAAGTGACTTCAAATTAGATTGGATCATGGTACAGGGATCTCGACATTAGCTGTAATAGGCACCAGCATTTACACCCCTGATTCTTTAGCAACTAAGAGCTAAGTATTTATACTAGTTTTTATTTCAGTACTATTAGGATACATTAGTAATCAGTCCATTATCCATTTCTAAGCACTGTTGACACAACCCAACCTGTTCTTCTCGAAAATGCTGAAAATCCTTCCTCATCTTTATCTCCCTTTCACCCCTGTCCTCTATCTAATCCCCTTTTTAGACCATACTCTCTGCCTTGCAAATCTTGCACAAAACATTAAACAGACCTAGACTCCTTCTAGACCCCTCTATTAACCACAACCATGTCCAAAACTCACCTGATGCCATTGCCCTAACTGACATCGACCATTTCCCCTACTGACATTGATAGACTAACTAACATCGGCAACCTAAACAATTGACACCTGCAGAACAACTGACATCGGTGACTGTGGCAGACCAACTGCAAAGAAATAGGTATGCATTATCTAATTTCCTCTTTGCTAGTCATTTGTCATTTCTTTATTTCTGACACTTTTACTTATAAACAGTGGACTGTCATCCCTCAAGAAAGTCTTTGTGCTTCTGGGACCGAGCATATCGCTTGGCAGTCCACCTTATCTCTATCTAATAATCTCTGTGTTTGAGTCTCTTTCTTCTACAGGTGTCATCCTCCAGCGCCAAAGAGGAGCTCCTTCAATCATCTAGATACAGTGCACAAACTTCATCTGGGTACGTATAAAACCCTAACCATTATCATAGTTTCTTTCATCTTCTGAATGTGAAAAAGTGAAAAATAGTTAGAAATAGTATCAATTGTCATAACACATCATGCTAGTAAGGGTTCTGAAGCCTACAGTCTAACATATTCAATCAACCCTAAAATAGTCTTATGATTTAATGTTCACTTATGTAACAAATAAGAAAGTAGACTATTAAAGAAAAGTAAACTAATCTAGTGCACACCAAAGCTTATCACACAAAGTGGGGGTTAAAACAAAATAAATAAATTATAACTAAACTAAACATGTATAGGAGACATATACTCATGTAAATGTATACAAAATCCTAATACATGGAAGAGAAGAATACATAATACATTATCTATGTACTCTTACAAAAGATAAATAAAGTTAGGAATACTTACCTTTGAATATGAACTTGCCAAATCTCAACCTCTCCCTTGGCCAAGGTGCTTTGTAAGAGATTATTATGGCTTATAAGGATAACCAAGATAAATCAGATCTAGGCTACATGACCTACCTAAACATCTAATAGACTTCTCCACATGAAAATATTAGAGCTCCAAAAGAAAGTATTAAACCCTAAAGCTTTATTCCTCAAGTAGAATGGTAAATAAGTAGATATTTGTTAGCACTTATTAGCTTAATTCTTTGCTCTCTTTTGAATTTTATGAAATGGTGGTAAATAACCTTGTATATATAGTAGTAACTTACTTAGAAACTTTTAGATAGTTGGTTATACTAAGTTAGTTGGGTTGACCTAGTACATTCTCAGGTTAATGCCTAAATTTTATGTTAGGTCGATCAGGAGGCTAAGAAATCAAAAGAGATAAAGTGTCCCAAAACACACTAGGTCGACCATGTCGACCTAGTTTGTTGAGCAAGAAGTCTAAAAATCCATATGGTTAACCTAGTTTACTTAATATGAATAAGGGAGATAAAGCAAGGAAAAGAGGGATAAAGTATGGAAAATGATAGGAATGATTTGGAAAGAGAGAAATAAGCCTAGGGTTCATGGTTTTAAGAATTAAGAGTGGAGATGGCAAGTGGAAAAAGAAAAAATAGTCCTAAACCGCACTGATGGTCTACCCACCCCTTTCCCACTGAACCCCTCAAGGAATGCACTTAGAGATATTGAGACTTGATAGGTTCCTACAAGATATAAAGTGTTATTAATCCATAAAAGTTTTAAAATATTATGTGTATATATCACAACCCTAATATGCTACCAAGTCTCTTGAGTGTTGGACTACTATATGGATGAGCTTGAGTTAGAGGTTCCAACCAAAGCAATCTAGAGTGCCAAAAAGTTGGAAGAATGCTATGATTACCAACTTCTCACCCTCATGACTTAAACACCATGCACTTAGCTAATTCTCTTATCAAGATGGCCACTTATGTCATGTGTAAGAACATCATTAATGATGCTCACATATATAATTGGAAGAAAGCAGCAAAGAAAGATAAGAAAGAGCTTAAGGAAAAAAATCAAAAACTTCAAAATCTAGTAGAGCACATATAATAGGTGGATCCATCCCTCTTGGATGGTGTGGACACCTCAAAGATGAAGGAATTATACCAAGTATGCATGCTCATGCAGTAGATACTTCCCAAAATAAGGTTGGTGATCAAAGAGAAACAAGACCCTTGTGAGGCCTTGAGGAAAGAACTAAATAAAATGTTGGAAAAAGTAAAGGACAATTTGGTAGACTCAAATAAAGCATAAAAGAGGTAGATAATATCTTTTACAGCTTCACCAACTAAGTAAAAGTAATTGACACGTGCCTCAAGAAGGCAAAAGAGGAGAAAGATGCTTTATTCTAGCACTCCTTCATAGTGATAAGGGCTAAGCATGTGCAGATAATGGCTAAGGTAAAATACCTTAGCACTCAACTAAAAACATAGGATAAATACTTAGAGGTGGTCTTCTATGCCTTCCAAACAAGGAGAGATTTTGGATGGCAGGGTAAAGCACATAAAATAAAGGCTTGAAGCCTTTAGGAGAGAGCTAGAAAGCATAGATGTGCTTTCTCTCAAGGCCACATGCACTAAACAAGAAGGCATCATTGATGAAATTAAGGGAATTATCCAACATTATGAAATTTCAAGGTGGATCTAAAACAAGGCATACCTAATTTTTGCATGCCTAAGGTGCTTAAAGACTAGTCTGAGGCAAACTAACAATTTTGTATGGGATAATGTTGAGCCCCCTTTTGTACCATTATGTGGACCATGCCAACCTATTAGATATATGTTTGAGGTGGCCCTTAGATTGGTCACTCCCTTTTATTTTATATTTTGGTTCCATCAAGAGAATTCCCTATGGATCCCATACCAGCTAGCAGGTAGTTGCATAACATTAAATTTCTTAAAGACACCCTTGCCAAGACTTGGATGTGGTAGCTCAATAAGTATGGATGTTAGAGAGTATAAAAATTGAGATAGAAACACATCTATGATAGATCAACACACAACATGTTCTCATCCCCCTTAGATAGCGTAGTGGAGCTAGTGGATAAGTGATAGCTCAACACTTGGCACATGCCCATCTGACTTGGCTAGAAGACTCTCATTCACCTATAAAAGGCCTATATTTGAAGATAGAGAGAGATGAAAAGTGCAATTATGCTCTATAAAAATAAAGAGAAACCATTTAGTATTTCCTAATTATGCATGGTAGTTTAGAGATTATAATGTATAGTCCAAGGTCGCATATGAGCCACAAGGCATGAATAGAGTAAGGAAGGGAATTTGTTCTGTTTCTTTATATTAAGCTTCTTGAACTATACATTCAAAATCAATGATGTGTTGATCCTTTTTTTTTGCTTGGTGAAATATTTTGCTTACAAGTTAAATTTCATTAAGTAATGTTTAGCTATTTTTGAGTGTATGGTGAAATAGAGGTCTAACCCTAGTTGATAATGGTTTCCTTATGTTATTTAGCAACTTCGACCAACCTATGAATATACCAAGTCAAAACTTGAGTGCTCTAAGGCCCAAAAACCTGCACCTAGAGGACTATATTAGAGATTTACTATTGAACATAAGCTTTCCCTATGATTTGTTGAAGTACCTGAGCCATCTTATGCTAGTCCCTTCCCTAGCTATGCTTAGCCAAGTATAGACTTACACCGTATGACTTATATCATTGAGAAGGCTCATGCCTATTGAACCCCCTTTTGATACCTTAACACTAGATGGCCTTAGAAAACTCTTTGGCCAATGAATAAGTCCTATTAAAACCCTACGTTTCACCATGATGCAACTATCGCAACACGGGCCTGGTCCCTTCACTATTGCACTTTGAGTGAGTGCAAAAGGCCTACATTGAAAACCCTAAAGAGCTCATAAAATCACCATAACATGAATAAATATTGAGCACCAAACCTTGTTACCCTTGTGCCTAGCTCCCCCAAGTCTAGAACTGACTTGGCTTGATAGCTAAGTGCATGACCAAGCACTAGAATCAACCTAGTGAACTTTTGTACAACAATGATCATTCAGAAGGCTCAGGCTAACTATAAATGAGAGAAAATGTGTTTATAGGGGTCACAATGGCATGAAAGAAGGACATATGGGTTGGGTGTCATAATCCACACTCAAACTAATAATTTGGACATTTTATATGATTACACCTCTCTTCATAAATAGACTACTACAAGAGATAAATATCTAGGTTTGAAAGGGCTAGCTACTTTGATCTATCTTTAAGATCACACACTACACTAAGATAATCAATATTGGGGATGAAAATGGAAAATGGAAACATAAATCAATCCAAAATAATGAAGGTGATACACCAAAGATAAGTCCACAAAATACCCTTGCATATGCACTAAGAAAGAAGACTACTAACACTAACATCAACTCAATGTCCTTCTAACATAAGTATTTCTCATAGAGGTAGATTACCATGCATATCTATAGGTGGTTTAAAATAAAGGATAATAATAGACATTAATAATCCCTCTCACACTTAAATACACACTTAACAAACATACACACTTTATGAAACCTATTATAAGAGATATCACTCACACAAAACATGTAAGAGCAAAATGGAAGAAAGGAGAAAACATTCATCACTTGTAAACTACATAAACCAATTGACATACTTAGGAAAGAGATTATAGAGAGTAAATCAACTATAGAAAACTTTAATCGAAGGTAAATAAAATGTCAAAACTAGATGGGCTTCACCATACCAATTGTGGATTTTTATTACAAAGCCAAAAAGACTTCCATATATAGAGCATAGGAGAGGAGATATTAGAAGTGAAGATGAAGGGTCACAAGTCCGAGTGTCAAAATTTAAGAACTAGTAAAAATTCAATAAAATGAAGTGTAAAAATAGTTCATGAAGTCCTACTAGATAGGTTTCCATCACAAGCATGAAACCTTCCTTGAAGTTGGTGTGGAAATCTCTATGGTCCTTGAAACTACCCTCATGATGATGAGTAGTCCATATGTCTTGACATACCTTAGAAAACCTTGACACATATGATCTGAATTGAGAATATGGAGATATGGTTTGGGACAGTCATCTACACCTTCAACTAATAGCCTTCCCTTTGTCACTTGTCATTCACTATCTACAGTTATTCATTAGTCTTCTAAGCCTAGCTCATACACTTGTCACTATGATGACTTTAAATTGTCCAAGGAGACACATTGTATAGGATGTAGGACACCTATTTAAGACCTCTTGGACCTCTAGTCTATCAAATAGACCTAAAAAGTTTTAATTTCATTCTTATCACTATCACACTTAGGAAGTCACTCTCTTCTCACTATGTTATTCAAGACTACCTATAATGAATTTTCTAATAGTGAGGTTTTCATTCTTTAATAAGGTGAGATATGATTATTTGGAGTTGAAACAATTCCCTACACACCTCCTACAATTCTTATCACTTATCCATTCTCCTATGTACCTACAACACACTTTAAATCCTATAAAAGATAAAGAATTAGGCTTGTCCATATAAGTGATGGTACAATAAAAGTGGATGGTGATGAGCCTAAGAGAGTGATAATAATTTCCAAGCCACTTTCAAGGTCATTTTTCCACTTTTGGATGCATCTCCAATGATCTTTTCTCCATCGATTTCATATAAGGATTTTATGAGGCTTTGTTTCTTAATGATGATTCATAAAGGTTAGATGTTCAATCTGTAAACTAATTACACTAAGTTGGAGTATATTACCCCCTTCATATATCTCAAAGTTATTTATTCCCTATGCATTCCATACATACAATTATGAGTGAAATAACATGACTCTCGAGCTCCTTCTTAAGTATTCTGGTAGGCCTGAAATAGGTTTAGGCCAAAAAGATTGATTTTATGATGTTCTTTATAGAATAATGTTTCAAAAAAGTAATCCACTCTCCATTTAAGTATTTAAATTATTTTTGGAATGTCACATGATATTATTAATGGCATTAGGCACCTTGAGGGTTCATGTTTAGTTTTAGGCCTAGACTATTTTTTTATGCCTGTGCCCACCTCTGAGTAGTTATAATGACCATGTGACCTTTTCAATATTTTTTAATATAAAACTTAACACTTCACATTATCCATCAATGCATTAAATATTTTCCCTTCATCCATTCTTAGTCAATGGAGTCATGGTCTGTAGGTTGGACTACCTATGGAGTGCCCTTTATCTGTGACAAAACAGAGGACACTTCCCCTATTCATCAAATGTAAAGGAGATCATGGAAGAATAGATTAGGTCATGAGGACCTTATACACCAAATTTTAATTCCATATTATGTCCATATAACCTTCAACATCAAATTTTCCTAAGACTAGCTTCTCAGTTATGACTGTGTGCAAGATTTTGATAGAGTTTGAGAAACTTCAGATAAGGTTGTAGGTTGAGGTTCTTACTTCTTGAAAAAACCTAGGAATGTGTCATTACCACTATGAGAGTGTTTTAAAACATTTCCATCCATACTACATCTCTACTCATTAACCAACTAGCATCCTTCATTGCTTAGGCTAGTTTGCAGTATAAGAAGTCCAAAATGTAGGTGTGCATCTTTGGGAATATGGAATTCCTGTAGGTGTCTATTTATGCTTAAACATTTCTTTTTCACACCTCCATATTATTTTGAGGTCACTAAGGATCATTCCAAAACTTAATGTATTCACCTCTACCTACAGGCCATGCTCTTATCTCTATACCATCAATACACTAGGAGTTTACAAGTTCTAGGTTCACTTTTGGTCTGATGGGACTGTAGCTACTGAGTGTTTCTAATAAAATTTTGACTAAGTTAAAACACATTCTACCATCATATTCTCTTGAGATAGAAACATCCTCTCATATTTAGATATTAAATTTAGGCCTAATATAAAAGAATGAAAAAAATAGTCTCACACAAAATTCATGGTATTCAACCAATAGATGACATTGTCTGGAACAAAAATGTATTTCAGAAAAGTTAAGGTAAGTCTTCCCTTTTAGCCACTTTCTTTAAATATGCACTAGTAGGTTTGATTGAAATGGTCATAACCATGTGATGAATTTAGAACTCCATTCAATTCCCTTTCAATGGATCAATCCTATTATTTTTACCTTGAGAATCTTCTCCCAACTTTGAAACTCCAAACTTCATCAATTCTCAAACCTCTGTGGCATCCTAACTTCTGTTGGTCTCCATATAAGCTTGACTATATCAAAAGGTTTCACTATTTTTAAACCTAGTTCTATTCTTAGATATGATGGAAAACTTTAATATTTTATAGTCATTAAATATGTTAAATACCTACCACATATCATATAACTAGACTCTCCCAAAGATGATTGATATGTCTAATCCTCTATGACATACATATTTAATATATATTTTACTTGCAGTAGATAATGAGGATATAGATCTATGATGAATTCAAACCAGGTTTGATTGAAAGATCAATTATGGATTGGAGAAAATATTACACTAAGTATGATATTCATCTCAAGTTGCTTTATAAACCTCAAATTCACACCTTTTCCTACAACTTATCAAGACACTATTCTATAGACAATCACTATGTTCACTTCCTAGTACAAGGAGTGACTTTGCTCATCCTTCCATGTTTGTACATGCCAACTATTTGAATTAAATCATGAAATGAGTGTACATTTATTTTAATACCTATGGACTACTTGGTTTACTCAGATCAAAGTAAACAGAGAAGAAAACTGAAGCTATTGGGGATGTGCAGGTAGTTTAGATTCACTAACATTCTTAGTGACGGTTCATGAAGCACAGACCACCAAACCAAAAACTATTTCCATGGAAATGAAGGCTAAAAATGATAATATCACCCACCAAGTAAACTCTCTTAAAATATTCTCCTCATATCCATACTGAAGGAAAATCATTGGCCTTTCTTAAGCTACCCAAGAGAGCAATGAGAGAGAGAGGTTAGTTTTACTCAATTTTGGGTCCACCAAAGCTTCCCAAGCTTACAATTAAACTAAGGGTATTTTAAATTATCCTATTAAATACTTCACACATGTTATAATTTTCTAGTAGTCCATACAATAATTGAAACTCCCTTTCTTGAAGTGATTTTCTTGTTTTTAACATTGAACCTGTAGAATTCAGTTTCAAAATTTCCATCTCTGACATCTTATGATATGTGGTACATTGGTTATCTTCTAGACACACTTTTCCTAATTCAAAAACCATAAAAATAATTCAAATGGCCAAAATTTGGAATAATATGACATAAGGTAAACTTAGACAAATATGACCAAGGTTGAAACATATTTTATGACTCCATAGGATGACCTGACATTATTCTAAGACCATCATGACCATTTTATGTCTTAGAAAGAACCTATAGGGGTTTTGAGTATATAGGGAGTTTAATTAATTTTTCCTAGGGTCAAATTTGTATAAAATTTTTATAATTTCCCAAGGTTAGCATGTTTGTTATGCTAAGAACTAGTTGCCTTCTCCTATCCTTGGGCAATGGAGTCACCTATACACTACTTTTGACATTGATAAGCCTTTGAAAGGACACAAAAACCACACCAATTAGAAAATAGGAAATAAAACACACAAGACAAGAAACTAAAGCACACACTTGTGATCTCATGAACACTTTGGGAAAACACCTACAACTCAAAGGAACTAGGCTATATACAAACTAACGTGAAGCATCTTTATCCTCCTAGATCAAAGGGGAATCTTGTACCATTGTTTAATTCATGAGATGAAGGAGTTAATGAAGCATTTTATCATTTAAATTTTGGCATTGATTTTTCCATTTCCTTCATTATTGCCACTCTCTTTGGCATGATATTCAATACAAAAACAATGGGTGAAAACATATCACGTATGAAGGTGAATTCTTATTTTGACTCAACCATACTTTCATGGTACCCTTAAACTATAATTTAACCTAATGATACTTCATCCAAGCATGGTTATTTGACCTCTATGACTTTGAATGAGATAAAACTCCTTATTATATGTAATATCATTAGCTTCCACTTCAACTATCTTGATACTTTAGGAGCTATCATGTTGTACTTCAAAGGCAAAGCATCTTCAACTTGGATAGCATAAGGTATAGGACTTTTAAGGGCCTAAAATTCACTACATAACTCATTGAATCCTTACCACAAATCATCTTTCTCCATAGAATCATCATCAACTTTTCCTTCTTTTGTATTTTGAGGTTCAAACTCTTATTCATACTCATGGATGTTGTTACATACCAATTCCTCTCTAGACAAACTTGCTAGATTATTCATGCATATCTGTAGTTAATGAATTCATATTTGGATATATTTATTATTAATTCTTCATATTTATGCTATTTTGAGGTAATATAATGTTTCTTAGTCAGATGTAACTAAATGATTTCTTATTATGAACTAGTTTATGTATGTATCTACATTTTGAGTATATTAATGTATTGATTCAATTATATATTATTTTTTATGATTGTCATGTAAAGTGATCTAATGACTTTCCTATTGTGAGGTGGATGTAGGAGAATTCTTCCCTTCAGCATACCAAAGGGAGAGCATCATTAGAGAGGGTGGTGTAGATGGAGACATCGTTGGCCAATAGAGTGCTAGTGAAACCATGTACACACCATGATAATTAGTCATGTTAGAATGCATTTAAAAAGATGGTTTAAATTTCTATTCTCTATGATTGCTTGAGTATGAAAAACTATATGAATAAAAATCCCTTATGTCGTTAGTCTAGTATGTCATTATTATTCTAGAGGAAAAATTTAATTAAGGTAAAATTTAAATTCAAGTTAATATTTATTATTTTCCTTGTAAATTGCCAAAACATGATTTAATGCTAAAATGACTAAATATGAAAATAGAATTTCATATTAAAATTAAATGGAATTGTTTTTTTAGAAAAAATATAAAAATATTAAAAATATAAAAATAAATTAAAATCAAAGAAAAACAAGAAAAAGAATTCAAAGAGATTAAAATTAATAAAAATAAAAATGAAAACAAAAATATGAAAAAGAATTGGTATTTATTTCCTATTTAAGAGAAGGAATGGAAGATGATTGGGAAGAAAGAGAAATTAAGGGAGATATAGTGTCACAAAGAAGGAGAAAAGATAGTGTTCTAACAAACTCAAGAGATAGGAAATGTTTTAAATTGCTTATTAATGAGTAATAGATTTGTATGCAAGACTGTCATTGTGTGTTAAATCTTTTATTATGTTTAAATTTGTTGTTTATATACCTTAGGCATTGGATTTAGCAACCAGATTAAAATAATAGATAAATATTGCTCTTCTAAACTATTTTAGAAACATGATTTAGTTATATTAAAAATTCTATAAATGATATTAATTTTTTTGGAATAGCTATGGTGTCGACTTGTATATATATGAGCTAGCTTTTATCTATTGCTAAAAAAATTAGTATTTACCTTCTAAAGTGTTGACTTATTTAGAGGCACTTTTGTTATGTTATCTAGCCTATTAATGTCCTTCTGAGATGTTGAAGTGGTTGGGCATTGACCCACATACTTGGTTGGATGTATTTTGTTATAAACTAAAACTTTTCCTTGCATGGCATCACCCAACTTTGGTTGTTTCAGCCATATAACTAACATAAAATTTAAGAGGGTCTATTTATTTATATAGGCATTGATCCACATAATGGGTTGTTGTCTTTTGATAAAAAATAAAAATGATAACTTCCCCTTGTAAGGCATCAACTTACCTCTTTTCCTCAATATTTAAATGTTGTATTCTAATTCTAGATTCAGTGATATATAGAGGAAAATAGATATACTATTTAAACTCATTTTTGCAAGTAAGCATCACTTTACTTTGCCTTGTCCAACCATATAACTGGCACCACATTTAAACTAGTCTTTTATTTTGTCTTTGGCATCATTGTATTAAACTCATATAGACCTCTCAATATTTACATCGTGTCCTAGAAATAAACTAGTTGTTTATAATGTGGTGAATATTGATGATAGACCTAGGAGCATGTATGGAAAAAATAAATTGGCCTTTCTATTTTATAATAATACTCTTATTTATTGTATTTCCATATGGTGTCACCTTATAACCACATAGTTTAGAATTTCAGAGGAGTTTACATAAATTTTAAAATATTTGCTAGTTGTAGTGGTAAAGGCATCACCCAACTGCAACTACTTCAGCTATATTAATCAGTCTCAATACATTTTATTTTCTAGCCATATGCATGGTGTTTCACTTTAGCTAGTTTTTCTTTGAATAGGTTTTCCTATTCTACCTTGGCATCATTCTATTATCTCATTTCTAGTAAATTAAGCCTTTATATATATATATATATATATATATATATATATATATATATATATATATATATATATATTATTTCGCTTAATTATCATACAATAGAAAGGTGTTGCCATTTACATTAAATCTGAAATTTGGAATGATGAAATTAACTCCTGTGCTAATAAATATAACTAATACAAGATTTCATCATTCCAAATTTCAGATTTAATGTAAATGGCAACACCTTTCTATTGTATGATAATTAAGCGAAATAATATATATATATATATATATATATATATATATATATATATAGATTATTTCGCTTAATTATCATACAATAGAAAGGTGTTGCCATTTACATTAAATCTGAAATTTGGAATGATGAAATCTTGTATTAGTTATATTTATTAGCACAGGAGTTAATTGATTGCTAGGCATCTTAATTAATGGGTAACTCACATGTCAAAAACTATACAGTTATTGGTTATTATTATTTATTTGGAAAAAGTATACCTTTTTCAAAAAAATATATTATTATATATTTTGAAGAAATATATTGTTATCTATTTAAAAAATATATATTATTATATATTTTAGAAATATATATTGTTAGCTCTTTCTAGAAAAATATATTATTGTTTTTTCAAAAAAATACATTATTATCTATTCCAAACATATATATATATATATTGGAAAAAATGCATTGTTATTTATTTTGGAAAATATATTACTAATTATTTTGAAAAATAATTATTATTTATTTTTAAAAATATATTATTAATAGAGAATACAGATTAATTATCTGATTTAATAACAAGTTACAAAGTTTTAATTATTATTAAGTGCATATTGAAAATGGGCGTTAACTTGTTTATTAGTCTATCCTAAAAACTCGGGTGGGAGGTAGATCTGTTATTGGCTTAAAAATAATATTTGAGAAATATATACATTTTGAGCTTCACATGAGTATGTATAATATGACTCCAAAAATGTAACAATATATATTTTAAGTGTGCCTAAATGGTTGAAATAAAGCTTAGGATTCTCTGAATCGATTGGTTATGAATTATCATAAAATTTGAAAGTTGATTAATTAAATTATTTATTGTCAAACGTAGAGTGGATTGAACTTAGAGTTGAATGGTTAAACATAACTACCCTCTCTTGAGAGTTAAACCTTGAAGAGCTTTTAAATCTCTTATTTAGTAAAAAAATTGTTACATAAAGTTTGATAATACTTCAAGTTAAATGTTTATGACTTATAGTGCAGTCAAAACCTGGGGTAGATTCCTTAAACTAATATTCTTAGGTGAAATATTAAAAGATTGATTAAGTCTAGTTTAGAAAATGATTGATTGTAAAACCCTAAATATAAATTGGTTGTGAATCTAGATTATTTGTGTTTCAACAAAATGAAGCTTTACTTCTTCTAGTTTTGGTATGTCAAGTATGTTCTTGTATTTATAGCTACTTCATTTATTGATGTCTATGCTTAATAGTTATAAATAAAATGCTAAATCATCGTTTAGAGATTGCATAGCATTATAACATTTACATGTGGTGCATGTTAGGATGTGCAAGTACAAGTATATAGGGATTATACCTATAATTTATTAGATTATTCAAATAAATCATTAAGCTTCATAAAAATTAGGAACTGTAACCTCTAGAATAATCTCCTAAAATCAAATCAGTCATTCAGATAATGGGTTTATTTGACTCATTATTAGTAATGTTGATGAGTATTAGTCATATGTATTCAGTATAAGATACTTTTATGAATTACATACTCTAAGTGTGTTAAATATATAGTTATACTTATTGGTTGAATATTTTGTCGATCAACATACTGATAAACAAAATAGGTTCGATCATTCAAAGTAGGAAGATTGGTCGTCCAAATGTGTAGGTTTACCACATCAAAAGGGGACTAATCTCTCCTCTCATCAAGGGGATGTTCCCTATATATATATATATATATATAGAAAATAATAATCAAGGGTAGAACAAACCATCCATCGATCTTTTTTTAGAGATAATGCATGAAAATCAAAGGGGAAATCTCAAAGGAAATGACAAAAAGCACTCCTCTTCTTTCAGAAGTACTATTCAGCAAACCACAAGAATCCTTCTAGTAGTAATTACAAAATGTAACCAAAGAAGTAGTAACCAGGAGATTGGGATGTAGCACAAAGTCTCCACCTCAATTGTGGAAGAGTGAGATACGAAGGACAATGAGGTCACAAAGTCATCCCAAGGACATTTACATAGAAATAAAAAGAAAACACACTAAAGGCAATTGTGGGGGCACAAAGTCTCTCCACAGTTGGCTTTAGGACACCTTCCTGACTACTTTCACTAATTCTACTTATGGAATTAAAGGAACAAAAAATATATTAAGGAAAAAGACATAAGAACAGTTTCCCCAACAATAAAGATATCACAGCACAAAGTCTAAAAAGTCACTTTTTTCTTATTCCAATAACAAAATATGATTAACAATTCGAGCTCAAAGTCTCAGTAATGCCTTTTAATTTGGGTAGAGTTTTGTTTTTGATAATCAGAGAGAGCCCAAAACAATAAAAGAGAGTCCCTTATATAGCCTCTTCAAGGACTTGGGAACAGTAACACATCATGTTGCATTGAATTTTGTTAAGAAGAAATGCTAGAAATGGGTCATGCTATTGAAAGTTTGCATCTTTTAATATCCACCTGGCGGTCTACTTCTAGAAACATATCTAATGTGCAAATGTTTCTGGTTGTTCCTCCTCATTCCTCCTTTTTTGGTTATTTGAATCGGGTCCTCGATTCAGTTCGATGCTTCGTTCCTTAGTTGTTTCCTGTTGGTCTTTTGAGAACCTTATGGAAGATGACACTAGGTAGCTTCCACTGAGTTTGATATTGTGTCTAAATAGATGACATATGGTAGCTTCTATTGTGACTTTGAAGATGACACATGGTAGTATAGCGGGTTTTCTGTTTCTTCAAACTTTTCTTTCAGAGGAAAAATTTTGAAGAAATTCTTTCAGACAATTCTTTCAGACAATTTTTTCAGAGGAAAAAGTCTGAAGAAATTCTTTCAGACAATTTTTTTGAAGGAATTCTCTTTGTCACTTTTGTTAGGGGAACTTTTCCAAAGAAAATCCCTTTGCTCTTTTGGCCTTTGAATTGGTCCATTTGACCCTTTCCTGCCCTCCACAAGGGTTGTTTGAACTCCTGAATTAGCCTTTAATGTTTTTTCAATAGTTCACTTTGGCTTCTGAGTGTCCTTCAAAAGGGTTGTTTGTCCCTTGGAAATTTACCTTAGTCAATTTTATGTGAATCTCAAATTGTGACACGTGGCAGCATTTGCTAAGTTCTGTCAGGTTTTTTTTTCCTTAGTCACTTTTGCCATGAAAATTCCCTCCGCAAGGGCACTTGTGTCTTTGATGCTTGGGACACTCCTTTGAACTTGTCACTTGAACCGACCGATTGAACCAACTTTGGTTCAACGGTTCAATGGTTCATTCCCTTATTTCTATTGACCGCTTGAACCAAGATTCTTTGAAACAAGCCTCATTGAACCCGTTGAACCTTGAACTCGTTGAACCTTTGAACCAAAGTGGTTCAACGGTTCAATGGTTCATTCCCTAAAAATTACTAAGTGTCAGAAACTTTTTCTTTTGATTGAATCTACTTGTAGAAGCCTTTAAACCTGATAAACCATTAGTCCGTCACTTCCTTATTCTTTATAAGCTATTTGATCTTCAACGCACTGGTTGAACCTTTGAACCTGTCACTTGAACCGATCGATTGAACCAACTTTGGTTGAAGGTTCAATGGTTCAATCGGTTCATTCTTTGGCTAAGTTTTTTTTATCTTTTTGAACCAAATGTGTTGAACCATTTGGTCATTGAACCTATTGAAGCATTGAACTCATTGAACCTTAAACCCATTTAACCTTTGAAGTGATTGAACTTTGAAGTGGTTAAACTTTGAACCTTGATAAATGTGCTTAACTCTTGTTGCTGATGTTGAACCTTTGAACCCATTGAACCCATTGAACCGAAATGGTTCAAGGTTCAACGTTTCAATGGTTCAATAGTTAAATCCTTGCTTAAAAGCTTGCCGATGAACTTTTTTGGTTGAACCTTGTCGTTGAACCAAATTTGAAATTGCCTAAGTGTTGAGAGCTTACTTCTTTCTTGTGGAGTCTATAGAAATCAACTTGTGAAGCCCATAAAACTTGGCCTGCAGAGTCCGTAGATTTTTTTCTTGCAAAGTTCGTAGATTCTAGCCTGTAGAGTCTGTAGTTTCAAGCTTGCAGAGTCTGTAGATTCTCTAAGAAGCTTGAAAAATGAGGAATTTGAATGCTCAAAACAAATTTTGAAAAGGGAAGAGATTATTTTGGTCTATTGACCCAAAATAGTTCACATGTTGTCCCAAAAAATGAGAAGTTTATTTTTGGAGACAACAGTTGGCTTCAGTTGGGGAACTTATATCAATTGTAAAAAAGAATTGAAGGGAGTAGAATCTAGAATCTCCAGTGTCTTCATGTGTACCATTGGGATATGGAGTCATGTTATCCAAAAATGGAAGGCATCAAAAATAGAAACAAACAAAACAAAATAGAATTAAAAACTATACAAATATACATATGTACAGATGAAATGATCTGATACTTCAAGTGTTGAAGTGTTTCAGATGTTTCCCACTGTGAGGTAGAGAAAAGAGTGTGCCATCTTGATATTTCAATAGAAAGCTATTTTCACCATTGTGTTGATGAATTATAAATGGGCCTCTCTAAAGGGAGTCAAACTTTCCATGCATCCCTTTTGGTTCTCTCCTTTTGTCCCACAACAGGACTTGATCCCCAATCTGGAAATCACAATTTTTGGCCTTCTGGTCAAATAATTTCTTTACCAAACTTTGATGAGCAGCAATTCGGTCCACCACCATGGTTCTATGTTCATCTAGCTTAGTCAAGCACATGATTCTCTTATCAAGAGAGCTTTCATATGTCTGATCTTCAATTGCCTTTGCCAATTTCAAGGCTAAAAATTTTAAGGTGATTGGTATCTCAGCATTGATACCATAAAGAAGTTTAAAAGGAGACATACCAATTTCCCTCTTTGGTGTGATTTTGTCTGCCCATAGAGCATCAATCAATGCTTTATGCCATGTCCTTTGATTTTTATATGTTAGCTTCTTGATGATAGTTACCAGGTTCTTATTGCTTGATTCAGCTTGTCCATTCCCTTATGGAAAATAATCAGAAGAGTGAGAGAGTGTAATTCCATAATGGAAATAGAATTGTGTAATCTCCTGGGAGGTGAAACAAGCTGCATTGTCAATAACAATTTTAGTTAGAACTCCAAACCTAGAAATGATATTCTCCTTGAGGAAATTGCATACAACTTTTGAAGTAGCATGCTTAGTTGGGATTTCTTTTACCCACTTGGTGAAATAGTCAGTTGCTATAAGGACATAATCATGTTTAGCACTTGAAAATGGGTTTATAGTCCCATTAAAATCAATCCTCCATTGCTGAAATGGTTCTTCTATGATCACTAGCTTGAGAGGCAAGGCAACTAACTTGGGTCTTCCAACAAATTACTGGCAAAGTTCACATTTTCTCACCCACTTATATGCATCTTGGAAAAGAGTTGGCTAGAAATACCCAGCTCGCAGAATCTTGTGAGCAGTCACAAGAGCAGGAAAATGTCCTCCATAGGCTAGTTTATGGAAAGATTTCAAAAGTTGGCTTTATTGCTCTTTGTCTACACAGCGAAGGAATACTCCATCTATGCTTCTCTTATACAAGCCATTGTCTCAAAGGACAAAATTGGCAGCTTTCAACTTGATAGTCCTCCTTTCTTTATAAGACAAATGAGCAGGACATTCACCATAAGGAAATGAGTAATACCTAAATACCACTCATTGGTAGTGGAGACAAAAAGGACTATTGGTGTATATTCCACTTCAGCTTCTTCATGATATGTATCTTCTGGCTTGTTGTCAGCAATTAATTAGCATAGGCCTTTTCCCCTGACCAGCTTTGTTGGCTTGATGTCTAGATCGAACTCTTGGATCTTTGCAGTCTAATTGGCTCTTTTTATGCCAAACTCCTACTGAGTTAATATGGACTTGATTGTAGTGTTAGGAACTAAGGTAGTAGTGTGTGAATTTAGAATATAGAAGCGGAAATATTTGACTGCTTTCACCACTTCATAAGCATACTTCTCTACATTTGAATACTTCATCTCATGGGTTTTGAGAGGGAAAATCATGAACGAAATGGGAGATTCTATACCTTCTTTATATTTTTGAATAAGAATTGTTGAAATTATGTGTTTAGAAGCATAGCTGTATATGATGAAATCTTTGTTTTAATCAGGACAAAACAAGGTAGGGGCGTGAGCAATAGCAGTCTTGATATCTTGAAATTTTGACTTGCCTTCTTTAGTCCAACTGAAGGTGGTCTTCCCTTTCATCATGTTCAAAATGTGTCTAGTCTTCTCAGCAAATTTGGGGATGAACCTCCATAAGAAATTCACCTTTCCAAAGAAAGAGTGAAAATCATTTTTATTTGTAGGCAAATTAAGCTCTTAAATAGACTTGAATCTATCTGAGTCAATCTTTATGTCTTCTTTAGACACAATGTGTCCGAGGAGTTTCCCCTCTATTACTCTAAAAATAGACTTCTTAGGGTTCAATAAAATACCATTCTGGCGGCAGCACTCTAACACTTGTTATAAGTGGTGTATATGATCAAAATGACACTTTGAAAATATAGTCAAGTCATCAAGGTATACCACTATGATTTTACCCATATCATCTTTGAAATCCAACTCCATTGCCCTCTGAAAGGTGGCACCAGTGTTTATCAGGCCAAAAGGCATTCTTCTATATGCAAATGTACCCCAAGGTGTGGTGAATGCAGTCTTGTGTTGGTCTACTTCACCAACTTCAACTTGATTATATCTTGAGAAGCCATTTAGCATTGATAACATCTCTGAACCTATCACTGTTTGAAGCACTTTATCCATGATTGGAAAAGGGTAATTATCTTTCAAAGATGACTGATTCAGATTCCTAAAATCTACACAAATGTGAATTTTGTCACTCTTCTTCCTTATAGGCACTATGTTTGCAATCCATATGGAATAATGTATTGGGAAGATGATTCTAGCATTTAATATTTTTTGTATCTCAAACAGAATCGTACCTAATATTTTCATATTGTACTATCTAGATTTTTGCTTATAGGGCATTGAGTCAGCCTTGAGAGGAATGTCATGGCAAATTTCATCAGGTTTGAGAGACTTCAGGTCATCATAAGAATATGCTAGGACATCTATGTATTGACAGAGTAAAGTGGTGAACTTGAATCTTTCTTTAGGGGTGTAGCACTTACCAATGTTGACCATATTGAGATTTTCTTTAGTAGTCAGATTTACTTGATCGAATCCCTAAGAGAAGCTTGAATCTGTTTGTTGTTATTTGATGAATCTATCATGCTTGTCAAATTGTTTCTCAAGAGAAACCAGGCCTTTAAGAATTTCATTTCCTTTCAACTGTAAGAATTCTTCATTTATATCTGAACTAGATTCAGAGGCTGATTCATACTTTTGAGATTCACTGCCTTCAAAACATAGTTGTTCAAAATTGTCTTTTCATTCCAAGAAGGCAATGATTTAATGATCATCATTGAATACTTGCCAATAATCAACATTGTCAGGAACACTCAGTCTATAGACTAACTCAATAGTATACCTGTCTTCTTTGAAATCTGAGTGAGGAGCTAAGACAATTCTTAAAATAGAAAGTGCATAAACTCTGTCATTAGATTCTTTGGGTATGGCAGAAATGTTGAAAGCATCAAAGCTTTCAATTTGGTCCCAAACTAGGTTACAATAGTGGCATAATCTTTCATTCTTGGTTTGGTATAATTTTCTCACCTGAAAAACCACTAACTTTGCATCCCCTTTGGCATGAAAAAACTTGATGCCTTTGTCTTGAGTAGCCTTCAATCTAAGCAACAGAGATTCATATTCAGCTGTATTGTTAGTGTTGCTAAATTGTAATTTGTAAGATGAAGGAAACATATCTCCTTGAGGAGATATCAATATAATCTCAGCTCCCAAATTGGTAGAGGAGCAACTACCATCGAATTCCAGAGTCCATACCTCATCAGATACTAATTTTTCTTTAGACTTTCCTTCATTAGAGAGGGAGGGTCCTTCTTCATTTTTATTGCAACCTACTAGTTCTTATGTTATTCTAGTTGAACTGATTTCTGGGTTGACACTTTTAAGAATTTTATCAGATGTTTCATGCACTTCATCTATGGAGAAAAATTAGTTACCCATACCTGAGGATTCAAAAAGAATTTGAGCTACAGGGGCTGATGTCTGGGTGAGCACATATTTTGCCTCCTTTTCAGGGAGCAATCTCTTCATTATGCCTTTGACAAGGATTCTTGCCTCAGGCAGGTCCATACTTAGTTCTCCTCCCACGTCCTTTTAAAAATTTCATCCAAGCAAAATGTCATTAGATGTTGGGATGGCAGCCACCAAGATGGTCATCTTGATTCTCTTGTTTGGAAAGGTTGCAAATGCAAATTGGGCATCTTTGATTTTTCCCAGCAATGGTACTTGCTTATTTTCCATGGAGAAACATCTCCCAAATGTCTTGGTCAGTGTGAGGCCAAGAGATTTAGATACTTTAGTAGGCATGACATTGTCAGATGCACCCGAGTCTATAATACAATTACTTAGTTTATGACCATTTATTAACAAGAAAACATAGAAAGGTTCTATTTTCCTAGGAGTAGCTGGAGGAGTAATGACAAGATTATTCAGAATGGGCATGTTCTTTGGGGAATCAGGAGTTACCTTTTTAGCTTTTTGTCTTGTAGGGATAGTTTGGTTCTTGACACATTGGACCAACTTATCCAATTGATCAAGATTGGACTACAAATATTCAAATTCAAACATTTGTATTTTGGTCTTTTTGACATGATCAATTATTGTCAAATGGCTGAATTGGATTAGGAATAGAGGAAGGTATTTCAACTTTTTGGGTTTTAGGAGGGATAGGAGGAGGGCTAGTTTGTGAAATTGAACTAGAAGGTGAAGGTGAAATTGATGTACTTACCTTTTGGGTGATCACTGAATCCTTTGACTAGAAAGGCAGAGTGGTTCCACGCTTAGCAATTGTAATTATTGGTTGAGGTTGCTCCTTTGTCTTCCCTTTATCAGCTTGTTGGATTGATTGGTTCTTGGACCTGGTAAACACTGCATATGATCCATCAAAAGCTTCTCCTTTGCTTTTGGGTTCATCTTGGTAGTCTAGAAAACCAATGTGGGAGTCACCAGCTGATTCTTCTTGATTTTCTACAAGGAGATCAGCATCATTCTCTTGATTTAATTCAGGCTAGAAAGAGAACTCTGATTCTATTTCAAGATATCCCATTATTGAATTGGTTAGAGGAGCTTCCAGGGCAAGTTTCCCTTGTGAGGGAGGAAGATGATTTTGTTGCCCTTGATTCTTGGTAGCATTGCCCTGATATGACTAATTTGGAAATGTCCTTCTTGGCATATCTCTGTATGAAAGAGCAAAAGATATTCCTTGCACCATTTGCTTTTTGAGAGCAAGTAACTCATTTGCCAACTTCTACACCATTGGATCTATGGTGCCTATAGATGAATATTTAGAAGATGATGAGGGTCTATTTTTTTTAGATCTCTTCTTATCTTCCCTGCTAAGATGATATCGTCTTCTACCTCAGTGGCCAAATGTTGAGCTACAGCAAGATTTATTTGACCAGCACCTCTCAAAAGAAAACCTACTTTAGGTAACTAAGAATTAATTAGTTATAGGTCGAGCAATTAAAGGAATTCTATTCCTTAGTTTGTCAAACTTGGCTATGAAGTCCCTCATTAGTTCATGAGGTTCTTTCTTCATCTATTTAAGCTGAGCCAAAAGTGCATGTGCATCTTTTACAGGTTTGAATCTAGCTTCAAACTTAGCTTTGAGGGTATTCCAGTCAATTACTAACCGAGCCTGTAGATGATAAAACCAATCTACAGCAGCACCTTGTAATGTTTCTACAAATAGCCTGACTGCTACATCTTCAAATTCTACTTCAATTATGCCACAGGCTATGCTAAAGGCTATAATGTGTTCATCACGATGAACTTTCCCATCACCATAGAATTTGGGGAAATTCTTCCTTGAATTGCATGGAAGCTCATGTAGAGGTGGAGTAAGATTGAGAGGACCAAAAAAATTACCTCAAGGGCCTTGAGTTACCATTATATGACTACGAAAAGGAGGAATAACAAATCTCAGAGGAGTAATTATTAGCAAAGCTTTATCCACAATAGAAGTGGATACTTCATTTGGCAATAGAGATCTGACTTTAGTAGGAGGAAAGCTCTTGGTTCATTGGAAGCAAGATGGTGAAGGAAACAGATCAAAATTAGTTTGTTGTACCAACTTGAATATAGGGTCAACAATACCTTTAGCCCTTTGGCTTTATGTATACCTTGAATCTGCAAGATTTTGAAACAAAAATGGAAAATAATTGACCTTGCTTTAGTTTGAAGCTTGAGGCTTTAAACTACGCGTTCTTTTCCAGTTAGTGTGGAGGTGAATGGTAAGGTTATAATAATAATGATTAAGACATAGAAATAGAATGGAGTCTATAATGGATAATGGTAGAAACTGATTCAATCTAAAACTTGAGGTTTCAGAATGCACATAACTATATCCCCAACAGAGTCACCAAAAACTGCTAGTTGAATATTTTATCGATCAGCGTATTGATAAACAAAATAGGGCTGATCATCTAAAGTAGGAAGATTGGTCATCCAAATGTGTAGATTTACCACATCAAAAGGGGACTAATCTCTCCTCTTATCAAGGGGAGGTTCCCTATAGATATTATATATATATATATATAGAAAATAATACTCAAGGGTAAAACAAACCATCCATCTCTTTTTCAGAGATGATGCATGCAAATCAAAGGGTAAATCTCAAGGGAAATGACAAAAAGCACTCCTCTTCTCTCAGAAGTACTATTCAGCAAACCACAAGAATCCTTCTGGTAGTAAGTACAAAATGTAACCAAGGAAGTAGTAACCAGTAGATTGGGATGTAGCAAAAAGTCTCCACCTCAATTGTGCAAGAGTGAGATACGAAGGACAATGAGGGTACAAAGTCATCCCAAGGTCCTTTACATAGAAACAAAAAGAAAACACACTAAAGGCAATTGTGGGGGCACAAATTCTCTCCATAATTGGCTTCAGAACACCTTCCTGACTACTTTCACTAATTATGCTTATGGAATTAAAGGAACAAAAGACATTTTAAGGAAAAAGACATAAGAACAGTTTCCCCAACAACAAATATATCACAGCACAAAGTCTGAAAAGTCACTTGTTTTCTTATTCCAATAACAAAATATGATCAATAATTTGAGCTCAAAGTCTCAGTAATGCCTTTCAATTTGGGTAGAGTTTTGTTTCTAATAATCAGAGAGCCCAAAATAATAAAAGAGAGTCCCTTATATAGCCTCTTCAAGAAGGACTTGGGAATAGTAACACATCATGTTGCATTGAATTTTGTTAAGAAGACATACTAGAAATGGGTCACGCTATTGAAAGTTTGCATCTTTCAATATCCACCTGGTGGTCTACTTCTAGAAACATATATGATGCACAAGTGTTTCTAGTCATTCCTCCTCATTCTTCCTTTTCTGGTTATTTGAATCGGGTCCTCGATTCAATTCGATGCTCCGTTCCTTAGTCATTTCCTACTGGTCTTTTGAGAACCCTGCGGAAGATGACACTTGGTAGCTTTCACTGCATTTGATACTGTGTCTGAATAGATGACACGTGGCAATTTTTGTTGTGACTTTGAAGATGACACATGGTAGCATAGCGAGTTTTCTATTTCTTCAGACTTTTCTTTCAGAGGAAAAAGTCTGAAGAAATTCTTTCGGACAATTTTTTCAGAGGAAAAAATCTGAAGAAATTCTTTCAGACAATTTTTTCGAAGGAATTTGTTAGCATATTATTGTATTTGCCTTAGGTTATTTACTAAGGTAATTTATGTTGGTTAGTTGCCTTAACCACTTTGGTTAAGAGGTTAGTTGTTTGTTCGGTCTTTGTTATTTCACGCAAGCCAACGTAGGTTAGTTTTCTTATACCCGTCTCATGCTTCATAGGTATTTCATTTGTTTGCCTATTTAATAGGCCTTCATGCTTGGTTGAATGTTGAACAAGTGCTCCGCTATTCTCAATCTCATTTTCTCTCTGTGTTTTGTTTAATCTAATATGGTATCAGAGCCTATGGTTTGTAGGACCTGAGTGAAGGTTTGTGGAAGCCAAAGAGAGGTTGGTGTCTTGCCAGGGAGGAGCTTTAGGCACCCAGTGGAGAGCCGAAGAGAAAGAAAGCATCACAAAATTCAGAAAACTCAACCAGAAGGTCTGAAAATTGCCAGGAAGCATCAAAAGGCTAAATAAGACCAAAAGGAAGTGAAAACATGTTGTTTTAGAGGCTCAGAAGCCTCTGTTGAATTTATTGTGTGCATGGGCACCATACAAATTTGGCAAAATCAAAAAAATCATTTCTTCATCTTTTTTAGTGAAACAAAAGTCTAAATCACAAGTTAAATCAAAACTAAGACACTGGTGAAAATGGTTTGCAATTTGGTTGAGAAACGGGCTCAAAATCTTTGCCTGAAGTTTCAGAGGTAGGCCAATTTTCTGATTGGCTGAATTTTTTTATAAAATTTTTAGCCTAAAGTTTTAATATTTCAATTATTTTTATTTTTTTAATTGAAATAAATCAAAACTTTAGCCAATAAGGGTTATTGGGGACCTACCGCTGACTAATAATCATGGAAGCGTCTGAAAAGCTAAAAAATTTACCATTTTTTGGGTTTTTTATCTGGATGTCAACAGAGAAAGAATTTTTTTAAATCGAAATTGTAGTTTTCCCAATTTAATTGTTTCAGTGGTATATTTTTTGTGATCTTGAAAATGGTATTGAGTTTCTTGTTGAAAACGGATAAGGTTGTTCAGTGTCAATATAGAATCAGTGAGTAGAAGGAATTTAAAAAAAAAGTCATTATAGTTTTTTCAATTTTATCATTTTTTTGTGAAAAACTAGGTAAAATAGCTAGTATTCAACACCTGTTACTACCAGATTCTCAAAATTTGACTGGAAAGAACTTTAGTTTGTGGAGTCACAAGGTTTTGACAATATGTGAATATCTGAATATTGATCAAATAGTGCTCGGTAAAGAGCAAAGGTATGCCACTGCTACCAATGACTATGAAAAACATCATCGTGAGGCTCTCATGTTGTTAAAATTGTCAATAGCAGATAATCTAATCTCAGAGGTCAAAAATGCAACTATAACATTAGATTTATGGAAAACTTTATCTTCAAAATATCAGGCTTCTGAAGCTGATAGAGTGTTGTATTTGAAGAATTTGTTGTTTTCCACTAAGATGCAGGAAGGTGGCTCCATTTCTGAGTTTTTATTGCAGATCAAGGACATCAGTGACCAGTTGAAAGCAGTGCAAAAACCTATTGATGAGCAAGATTTGATTGCTCTTGTTATGCAAAATATTCTACCATCATTTGAGTCATTTGTGGAGTCCTTGCACATGATTGTTGAGATGCAGACTTTGGATTTTGAAACATTGTCTACATTGCTATTGCAAAAGGAGAGATGACAGGAGTAGGGAGTGTTGTCTACATCCACTTCCACAGAGAGTGCATTTTTTATCAGGGAAAAGGGTAAGTAGTCTAGTAAAAATAGCTATCCATCAGAATCTTCACAAGTAAGTGGTAATAAGAGATCTAAATGGAAATATTTTTACTGTAAGAAACCTGGTCACCTTAAGAAAGATTGTAGGAAAAGACAACATGATATGGCTAACCCCAAAAAAAAAGCTCATCATGCAAATGTAGCTGAAGGTGAAGGCGAGGAATCACCAGATTTTGCTTTCATGGCTTCCAGTGGTAATTCTATGGTGGATCAAGCTTGGTACTTTGATTCAAGGGTATCTCACCATTATACATGCCATAAGGACTGGTATGTGGATTTTATTGAAGATAATAGTAGTAATGAATATGTATCTTTGGGAGATGGTACAACATATTTTGTGAAAGGATTTGGTAATGTTCATATAAGTTTTGATGGTACAGTAAATTATACATTCAAGAATGTTAGGTATGTACCAGATATGAACAAAAATCTTCTTTCAATTAGTGAGATCACCTCAAAATCTAAATTTGTTGCAAAATTTCAAGAACATCAATGTTTAGTCACCACTAAGGATAACAAGAGTATTATTGTTGGGATCGGGGAGAAAGGCTTGTATAAGCTTGCAGATCCAATCAAAGCAAAGGAAAGTGCACTTGCAGTGGTTGATAGCACAAGTTCACTATGGCATGAAAGGTATGGGCATTTGAATTTTCAATATTTGACTACATTGAGTAAGACTAAGATGGTTAAGGGGATTCCTTCTATTCGACATAGTCATCATGTATGTATTGGATGTCAGTTAGGGAAGCAAGTTAGACATTCATTTAATGTTGGTAAAGCTTCGAGAGCAAAGGGAGTATTGGATTTGGTACATGCAAATTTGCATGGTCTAATGCAGGCACCTACCCCTTCTGGTGCCCATTATTTCTTGTTACTGGTTGATGATTTCTCTAGGAAAAAGTGGGTATACTTTCTAGTGAAGAAATCTGATTGTTTTTCTAACTTTCATACTTGGAAAGCTATGGTTGAAAAATAGGCAGGACGGCCAGTGAAATCTCTTAGAATGGATAATGGGGGTGAGTTCATCTCAAAACAGTTCAAGGAGTTTTATGCCACTGAAGGCATACACAGACAATACACTACACCTTACACTCCGCAGCAAAATGGAGTTGTGGAAAGGTGTAATAGGACAGTGATGGACATGGCTCGTTGTATGGTCCAAAGCAGAAATGTCCCATACAGGTATTGGGTAAAAGCAGTGAATATAGCAGTATACATCCTCAACAAAAGTCCTACAAAAGCTTTGGATAATATGACTCTAGAGGAGGCTTGGTCAGGTCAAACTCCAAATGTAAGTGATTTCAAAAATTTTGGTTGTGTAGCTTTTACAGTTATTCTTAGTCAAAAGAGAAAAAAATTGGATGCAAAAAGCAAAACATACATGTTTGTTGGATACAGTGATTAGTCAAAGGCCTATAGATTACTTGATGTTTCTACTAAAAAAGTTGTGGTAAATAGAGATGTCATAGTAAATGAACAAATGCCATACTTCACAACAACTGGTCAAGTGTCAGATATTGAGTCATTGTTATCTAATGATTCCATTATTAGTTATAATGTGAAAAATGAGTAGGATTCTTGTTCATCAGTGGAATCACATTCCAGGGAGGGAATTGACATAGGGCATTGTGAGGTTCCAGCAGCACAACCAAAGAAGCCAAAGTGGTATACTACCACAATTGAAGCACTAAAATAAGGAGACTTGCCACAAGGTGTGGAAGGAAGAAGACTGAGATCGGGAAATTAGTTTGGTAATAGAGGTGAGCATGTCAATCTTGCTCTAACAACTGATGTTTCACAAGTATTTGAGCCTAATTCTTTTTCAGAGGCCAAAGGGAAGTCTGAGTGGGAATTAACTATGCAATTGGAATATGATTCCTTGATGAAAAATAAGACTTGGAAGTTGATGGAACTACCACCAGGGAAGAAATCCATTGGTTGTAAGTGGATTTATAAGGTAAAATACAAAGCAGATGGTTCTTTGGATAAACACAAAGCCAGACTTGTTGCAAAAGGTTATGCACAAGAGGAAGGGGTTGATTATGAGGAGACTTTTGCTCCAACCACCAAGATGGTAACTTTTCGTTTGATTATTGTTATTACTGCTCAGTTTGGATGGCAGGTGCACCAAATGGATGTAAAGAGTGCTTTCTTGAATGGAGATCTACAGGAGGAAGTCTACATGGTTTAGCCACAGGGTTGTCAAGTTCCCGATAAGGGACATCTTGTTTGTAGGTTGATCAAGTCCTTGTATGGACTTAAGAAGGCTCCTCGAGCCTGGTATACAAAAAATGACTCATATCTTAGGGAGTCAGGTTTCAAAAGGTGTAACTCGAAACCAACTCTCTATGTAAAGGTGTTTGGTGATGATATCTTGATTCTCATTTTATATGTTGATGATATAGCCATCACTGGGAGTAGTACTAGTCTCATTCAATAAATGAAAGCTGATGTTTGTTGTACTTTTGACATGAAAGACTTAGGACTACTGAAATAAAGTTTAGGTGTTTTGGTAATGTGGTAATACTGTATTCATGTCACAGAATAAGTATGCCAATTCATTACTAGAAAGGTTTAGAATGATGGATTGTAATCCAACTCACACACCTATGGAAGCAGGAGCTAAAATTTCAATAGACACTGATTCACCTCCGGTCAATGAAAAAGTGTATCGACAACTAGTGGGTAGTCTCATTTACCTCACTACCACCAGACCAGATATTTGTTTTGCAGTGAGTTTTCTATCTCGCTTCATGTTTAAACCACAGGAAGTCCATTGGTTAGCTGCAAAATGAGTATTAAGATATGTCAAAGGTACTCTTGACTTTGGCATATTGTATAAGAAGTATGTAGATTTTGAACTTTTAGGATATTATGATTCTAATTGGGTAGGTTCAGTTGATTCAACAAAATCTACAACAGGGTATGTTTTCACTTTTGGTTCAGGAGTTTTCTCATGGTAGAGAAAACTACAAACTACAGTAGCATTATCTTCAATAGAAGCAGAGTATAAAGCTATGGTCAGTGCAAGTTGTGAAACCATGTGGATAAATAAAATTTTGGAGGATCTTCAATTTGAGTCATTAAAGCCTACTCCAATTTTTTGTGACAACCAAAGTGTTTTGAAGATGGTGAAGAACCTATTATTTCATGCCATGACCAAACACATTGAGGTTCACCATCATTACTTCTGACAGTTGGTTACAAATGAAGACATCAGTCTCTTCTACTGCCCCACTGCAGAGCAGCCAGCTGATATAATGACCAAACCACTTGGTATAGACAAGTTCAAAAAATTTAGAGATAAACTTGGTCTTGTTTCTACTTTAGTCATTAAGGGAGGGTGTTAGCATATTATTGTATTTACCCTAGGTTATTTACTAAGGTAATTTATGTTGGTTAGTTGCCTTAACCACTTTGGTTAAGAGGTTAGTTGTTTGTTCGGTCTTTGCTATTTCATGCAAGCCAATGTAGGTTAGTTTTCTTATACATGTCTCATGCTTCACAGGTATTTCATTTGTTTGCCTATTTAATAGGCCTTCATGCTTGGTTGAATGTTGAACAAGTGCTCTGATATTCTCAATCTCATTTTCTCTTTGTGTTTTGTTTAATCTAATAGAATTGCCTCTTTGTCACTTTTGTTGGGAGAACTTTTCTAAAGGAAATCCCTTTTCACCTTTGAATTGGTCCATTTGCCCCTTTCCTGCCCTCCACAAGGGTTGTTTAAGCTCTTGAATTAGCCTTTCAAGTTTTTGTAACGGTTCACTTCAGCTTCTGAGTGTTCTCCAAAATGGTTGTTTATCCCTTGGAAATTTGCCTTAGTTTTATGTGAATCTCAAATTGTGACACATGGCAACATCTGTTGAGTTCTATCGAGTTTTTGTTTCCTTCTTTAGTCACTTTTGCCATGAAAATTCCCTCCTCAAGGGCAACTGTGTCTTTGACACTTGGGGACACTCCTTTGAACTTGTCGCTTGAACTGACTGATTGAACCAACTTTGGTTCAACGGTTCAATGGTTCATTCCCTTGTTTCTACTGACCACTTGAATCAAGATTCTTTGAAACAAGCCTCGTTGAACCCGTTGAACCTTGAACCCATTAAACCCTTGAGTCAAAGTGGTTCAATGGTTCAACGGTTCAATGGTTCATTCCCTAAAAATGACTAAGTGTCAAAAACTTTTTCTTTTGATTGAACCTACCTGTAGAAGCCTTTGAACCTGCTAAACCATTAGTCTGTCACTTCCTTGTTCTTTCTAAGCTCTTTGATCTTCATCGCACCAGTTAAACCTTTAAACCTGTCACTTGAACTGACCGATTGAACCAACTTTGGTTCAAGGTTCAATGGTTCAATCAGTTCATTCTTTTAATTTGGCTATCTTTTTTATCTTTTTGAACCAAACGCGTTGAACCATTTGGTCGTTGAACCTGTTGAACCATTGAACCCATTGAACCTTGAACCTATTAAACCTTTGAAGTGGTTAAACTTTGAAGCAGTTGAACTTTGAAGCGGTTGAACTTTGAACCTTGACAAATGCACTTAAATCTTGCTGCTGATGTTGAACCTTTGAACCCATTGAACCCGTTGAACCAAAATGGTTCAAGGTTTAACGGTTCAATGGTTCAATGGTTCAATCCTTGCTTAGAAGCTTGCCAATGAAATTTTTTGGTTGAACCTTATTGTTGAACCAACTTTGAAATCACCTAAGTGTTGAGAGCTTGCTTCTTTCCTGCAGAGTCTATAGAAATCAACCTGTGAAGCCAGTAAAACTTGGCCTACAGAGTTCGTAGATTTTCTTCCTGCAGAGTCCGTAGATTCTAGCTCGCAGAGTCTGTAGTTTCAAGCCTGTAGAGTTCATAGATTCTAGCCTATAGAGTATGTAGTTTCAAGCCTGTAGAGTCCATAGCTTCTATGAGAAGCTTGAAAAATGAGGAATTTGAATGCTCAGAATAAATTTTGAGAAGGGAAGAGATTATTTTGGTCTGTTGAACCAAAATAGTTCACATGTTGTCCCAAAAAATGAGAAGTCTATTTTTGGGGACAACAATACTAAGTAAATAATGGTGTATCAAATGTATGTTTTTAGGATTGAGATACCTTAGCATGTTTATATGTAGAGTATACCTGAGTGGTATAATAACTTACTGTTTATTGTATGTTTGTTATTATAATTCGATTGAGTCTTGATAATCATAAGTTTAGATTATGTGTTGTCATGTAGTTGAGAACCTATGATAGTATGGGATATCATATTGTATTACAATATAAAATCAGAATGTCTCAGGTGGTACTTCCTATAGTTATTATACCTAACTCACATTTGTCTATATACATACTAGTATTTGTTGTGGATATCATGTGTTCTTATAGTTGGTAGACATGTGTATGAATGCATGCAAATTTTAAAAATTTAACAAATGTTGTGTTATATGTTATTGTGTTTCATGAAATAATAATTTATTTTTTTACATATAGTTACTTATATATTGCTTGTGTTACCATGTATTTAAGACTACTTTATAAGATTGATTGTGTAAAATTGGTAGTCAAGTCTTAGAAAATTGGACTGTGGTAATATGGGTTGCCATAGGATGTAGATAATTGGAAACCCATTATGTTGTTTAAAATTATATATCTAAATTTTATGTTTACCTGAGTGGTATATTTCTAATCATTATTTATAGTATGGGACAAAATATAATGAAAGATTCATGCATATGTTTGATGGACTAAATGTAAGTTGGTATTACTCCTATGTGTAGCATGTCATGTGATGCATTTTATAGTATGATGTAAGTTAATTAATCTTGTGGTTGAATTTGTATTTGAAAAATATGCATTACTAATGTGGAGTAAGGATTGAGCTATATTTCACTGGCTTACTAGCATTGCAATGTTAGATGAAGATGGTCTTATCAAGTGGTGTGTATGAGCTTGATTGATCTAGATTATTCTATATACATTGCCTATAAGACTTTGGGTCAATGCATTTTTAATGAGACATTATCAGTTCATTAGTATAGTTTATATTTATGTGTGATATCTTACAATAGATCACATTTTTTATGATACATTGCATGTTTAGTTAGTTAGAAATCATACAGCACATGGATACTAGCTTATCTATTTGGATTCCCATGCTATCACTATATACCCATCTATAAAGGGAGGGCCATATCCTAATGAGATTAGTGTGAGGGATTTTTGGTCTGTGGTTGGTGTGTAAAATTACTTAGATGATGCTCTCCTTCCCCACAATAGTACTATTATTGATATAAACACTTAAAATTACCATAGATATTGGAGAGTCTAGGAAACTCATGCTTTGAAGAGCCAAGTTTCTAAATTATGTATATTGTATTAGATTGAATATTACTATTGAGTATTGTCATGAAAAATTATAATTACTTATTATTATATGTTGATAGCAGTGATTGCAAAGTTGTGTCGACCATGCTTGAGTTGTTGTAATTCATTTGTTATCTATTTATGAAGCATTGCCATGATATTAGAGATCTAAGATATAAGATGTAATGTGTACTTATTTTTAACACTCAAGTATAAATGTGATATTTTTAAGACTCTCAAGATTTAGTCTACTTGTATATATTTGTTTTATTCAAAAAAAAATTACATATTTCTATGTCTAACCTAGTTGGGTTATTACATGTGGTATTAGAGTTGTGGCTCGAACTTAAGGACCCAATGAAACCATTAGCATTTTCATGTCTTGTGAACCTAGTGACATGAATTTTTGCACTGGTATTTGGACTTTTGGTGTCTTAATTTGAAACCATGTTACATCATGATTAGAGTTTTATGGCATTCATAAAATGTGTGTGAGATATTGAGTGTGTATCCTTTAAAAAAGTCATACCCCTTTGAGTTGTCAAAGAGATCAATTTATTGATTATCCCAATGGTGATGGTTGTGTTCAAAGGTTTGGGTCGATGATTATATAGCATAGTTCATGAGTTATGGACAAAATCTTTCTACCATAGTTTGATCACTTAGAACAAACACCTCAAGAGTGATTATATATTTTCTTGATTATCAAGTCACTTTATCATTGTGTTTTGTGTTGTGATTGTTATTAAGCTCAGATACTTCTCATTTAAATTTATATGCTTTAGTTTTGTGTCTATATTCATAAATATTAGGAGTGTAAAATCTTATAAGACCATTTTAATTTTAATACCACCTAGGGCGGTGGAAAATCTTCTTAGTAGAATAGAGTTGTATTGCTTGATAATTCCTGTGTTAGGAGTTTGCTTAGTGAATTTGCACTCTTAAGATATGTGGTGTCATCTCTTAGAGTTAGCATAGTGGTGAATTATTTTTTTATTGTCTTATTCTCTTTTGACATTATTATGATGCTACTAAAAAGAGTCATATATGCATAATGTAGAGTTAATATTCTCTTAAATGGGAATTATTTATAAATGTTGTTTGACTATATTTCCTTGGAATTTGTGGGAAAATGTTTTCTACTCTTGGAAAAAGATAAGTTTTAAGATTGGATGGATGGACACATCTTTATGATGGCATATATCTCTTTTGATTATGGAAGTAGATTTAGATACCATACTTACAAGGTTGGGTAAGTAGGTAGTGTTTGGGCAACATTGACTTGTGTTATTTTCTTTTTACCTTGGGAGGGTAAATAAGAGTTTTTGTATTGATAGCTTATATATTAAGAATTATAAGTTGATTATAATTAGTATAATAGTATTCACCCTTGCATAGATTGATACTGATCTCTTTGTTCTTAATATATGATTTTAAGGAGATATTTTATACCTTTCACTAGAAGTGAGTAGGGTATAGAATGTGTGAAACATCTTGTCAAACTAGGGGTTAGAATAAACTTTTAACCTGTCGTGTGATAGTTAATCAACTAAAGAGATACTTATTGTTTATTCTATTATAAGCTTAAAAGAATGGTGTAATTTTTTGCCTATGTATGTTATGATAATTATAAAATTATTTCCTCTTAATCATGAACATAATAGAATGAGTTTTGTTATGAAACATTATACTAGTATGTTTAACTAGTAGTAGCTTAATACAATTACAGATTAATTGTAGGATTTATTTTGTACATATGAGAATACATATAGAATCATTTAGCATTTAAAATTGATTTCAATGATCTACTAATATAAAATTTGGGATTCTTTGAAAACATTGTACACATTTTAAGATCATTAGGTCATGGAGACCTAAGAGAAAAGTGGTGAATTGGGAATGTGAGTTCTAAATGATAGGATGATATCCTACTTAACCTCACATTAACTTAGACTATTGGTACTACATTAGATTGACAGATGAACTTGTTGAATCTAGGATTGATAGGCAGAACTTATCAAATTTAGTCATATGACCTTATGCATCTATACAGTGGGATAGATATTCCATATAGACGAGTATTCCATGATTTTTGTATACTTATATTTACCATTCTATGTCAAGAGATCCATGGAGTAGTGATAGTATTGACATGTTATACTTATCTGAAGCTATACAAAGTAGTGATAGTGTTAACATATACACAATATTCTTTCTAGATTCTCTAATTATTTTTCTCTAAAAGGAGAGAAACACTCTCTAGAATAGAGAGGTGTGTTGAAGGTTGGAAGATTCTATGAAACTCTTACTAGTTATTTATTTTGACTTACATGATGATCTTGTGTGACCTCAAAAAATATGTAAAAATTTCATTAAGACATGTGGGACCTTTCATGATAACTAAAGTGACCAAGTCCTAAATTATATAGGCTTGTTTTGATGATTCTAGAACCCAAGGTGGTCATGACAAAATCAGTCTAAGTAAATAATATTCACAACCATGTTTTCTAAATTAGGAGATGTTATTAAGTAGGGTTTATGGGACCAATACTCTAGAAATAATGAAAATTGGAGTAATTAAAGTGAGTTCCATAGGTAGTTTTCTATTTATTTTCTTAGTTTGATATTGTATATCATATTATTGCTTTCCTAAGAAATGTTTTTAATTAACAATTTATCATTGAATAAGATCCATCGGGGACGATGACTAGCTTTAGGGGGGAAAAGAAGTTACATCTTGATTTCTCACTAGATAAACTTGCTAGATTATCTGTGGATATCTACAGTGAACAAATTTTAGATTTGGATATTTTTATGACTAAGTCTTATGATTTATATTATTTTAGGATAATATAATGTTTCTTAGTTAGATGCAAATACATAATTTCTTATTATAAACTAGTTTATGTATGTATTTATATTTTGAATATATTAATTTATTAATTCAGTTATATATTACTGTTTATGATTATCAAGTAAAATGATATAATGGCTTGCCTATTGTGAGGTGGATGCATAAGAATTCCTCTCGAGCATATCAGAGGGAGAGCATCATTAGAGAGGGTCGTGTAGATGGAGACATTGTTGGTCAATAGAGTGCTAGTGAAACCCTACACACACCATGATAATTAGTCATGTTAGAATAAATTTTAAAAAATGGTTTAAATTACTAATTTCTATAATTGCTTGAGTATGAAAAATTATAGAAATAAAAATCCTTTGTGGTTAGTCTAGTATGTCATTATTATACTAAAGACAAAATTTAATTAAGGTAAAATTTAAATTCAAGTTATTATTTATTATTTTTCCTCTAAATTGTCAAAACATGATTTAATGCTAAAATGATTAAATATGAAAATAGAATTTCATATTAAAATAAAAGGGAATTGTTTTTTTAGAAAAAAGAGAAAAAGGGAAAAAACATTAAAAATAGAAAAATAAATTAAAATCTAATAAAAATAAGAAAAAAATTAAAAGAGCTTAAAATTAACAAAAATAAAAACAAAAATTTGGAAAAAAATTGGCATTTATTTCTTATTTAAGAGAATGAATAGAAGATGATTGGGAAGAAGGAGAAATTATTCAAGGGAGATACGATGTAGCAAAGGAGCAGAGATAGTGTTCCAACAAACTCAAGAGGTAGGAGATGTTTTAAATTGATTATTAATGAGTAATAGATTTATATGCAAGATTGGCATTATGTGTTAAAGCCCTAGTTATGTTTAAACTTGTTGTTTATATACCTTAGGCATTGGATTTAGCAACCAGATTAAAACAATAGATAAATATTGTTCTTTTAAACTATTTTATAAACATACTTTAATTATATTAAAAAGTTTGTTCATGATATTAACTTACTAAGAATATCTATGGTGTGAACTTTGTATATATATATATATATATATATATATATATATATATATATATATATATATATATATATGAGTTGGATTTTTGTATGTTGCTAAAAAAAATTAGTATTTACCTTTTGAGGCATCGACTTGTATAGAGACACTTATGTTATGTTATCTAGAATTTTAATGTCCTTCTGAGATCTTGAAGTGGATGAGCATTGACCCACATACTTGGCTAGATATATTTTGTTATAAACTAGAACTTTTCCCTCCATGTTATCGCTCAAATTTGGTTATTTCATCCATATAACTAACATTTAATTTAAGAGGGTCTATCTGTTTATATAGGCATCGATCCACATAATGGGATATTGTCTTTTGCTAAAAAACAAAAACCAATACTTCCCCTTGTACAGCATTGACTTACCTCTTTTCCTAGATATTTAAATGTCGTATTATAATTCTAGATTAGGTGATATACAGAGGAAAATAGATCTACTATTTAAACTCATTTTAGCAAGTAATTTTTGCTCTACTTTGCCTTATCCATCCATATAAATGGCACCACATTTAAATTGGTCTTCTATTTTGTCTTTGGTGTCATTCTTTTAAACTTAGATAGACCTCTCAATATTTACATCGCATCTTGGCAATATACTAGGTTTTTATAATGTGGTAAATATTGATAATAGATCTGGGAGCATGTATGGCAGAAATAAATTAGCCTTTCTATTTTATAATAATACTCTTATTTGTTTTATTTTCATAAGGCATCACCCTATAACCACATAGTTCAGAATTTCAAAGCAGTTTGCATATGCATTAAAATATTTACCAGCTATGGTGGTAAAGGCATCACCCAATTGTAGTTGCTTCAGTTATATTAATTGGACTTAATATATTTTATTTTCCATTCATATGCATGGTGTTTCACTTTAACTAGTTTTTCTTTGAACAAGTTTTACTATTCTACCTTGGCGTCATTCTATTATTTCATTTCCAGCAAACTGAGCTTTAGATAATTATAAATTTATCTATTTTCTTAATATATATTACTACTATTAATTGTCATATGATAAAAAGGCATTTTCTTTTACATTAAAATTAGAATTTGGAATGATTAAATCCTTTATTGTTTATATTTATTGGTGTTGGTGTAAATTGATAGTTTGACATCTTAATTAATTGGTAACTCATATGTTGAAAACTATACAATAACCTGTTATTATTATTTACTTTGGAAAAGTATATTATTTCCATAAAAATATATTATTATATATTTCACATAAATATATTATCTATTTACAGAAAATATATATTATTATATATTTCAGAAATATATATTTTTAGCTCTTTCTGGAAAAGTATATTATTGTTCATTTCAAAAAAAAATTATTATCAATTTTAAAAAATATATTTTTGTTTATTTCAGAAAACTATATTGTTATTTATTTTTGAAAATATATTATTAATTATTTTTGAAAGTAATTATTATTTATTCTAAAAAATATATTATTAGTGGAGAATATAGATTATCTGATTTAATAATAAGCTACGAAGTTTTAATTATTATTAAGTGCATATTGAAAAGGGGCATAAACTTGTTTATTAGTCTATCCTAGAATCATGGGTGGGAGGTAGATGTGTTATTAGCTTAAAAACAATATTTGATAAATATATACATTTTGAGCTTCACGTGAGTATGTATAATATGACTCTAGAAATGTAGAAATATATATTTTAGGTGTGCCTAAATGGTTGAAATAAAGCTTAGGATTCTCTGAATTGATTGGTTATGAATTATCATAAGATTTGAAAGTTGATTAATTAAATTGTTTATTATCAAACGTAGATTGGATTGAACTTAGAGTTGAACAGTAAAACATAACTACCCTCTATTGAGAGTTAAATCTTGAAGATCTTTTAAATCTCTTATTTATTGGAGAACTGTTACATAAATTTTGACAATACATCAAGTTAAATGTTTATGACTTATAGTGAAGTCAAAATCTAGGCTAGATTCCTTAAATTAATATTCTTGAGTGAAATATTAAAGGATTGATTAAGGCTATTTTAGCAAATGATTGATCATAAACCCCTAAATATAAATTGGTTGTGAATTTGGATTACTTGTGTTTCGATAAAATAATTTTTTGCTTTTTATCTATGTGGTATACAAAGTATGTTCTTGTGTTTATAGCTACTTCATTTATTTGTTTATATGCTTAGTAGTTACAACTAAATTAATAAACTGTAGCTTAGAGATTACATAGCATTAGAATATTTACATGTGGTGCACGTTAGGATATGCAAATACAGGTATATATAGAGATCATACCTATAATTTATTAGATTATTCAAATAAGTCATTAAGCTTCATAGGAATCAAGAACTATAACATTTGGAATATTCTCTTAGAAGCAAATGATTTATTAGAATAACGGGTTTATCTAACTCACTATAAATAATGTGAATAATTTTCAGTCATATATATTCAATATGGGATACTTATGTGAATTATATACTATGAGTGTGTTAAATATATAGTTAAATTAGTAAATAATGATGTATCATGATTTATGTTTTTAGGATTGAGATACCTTAGAATGTTTGTATGTAGAGTATTCTCAGGTGGTATAATACCTTACTTTTTATTTTATGCTTGTTATTATGATTTGGTTGAGTCTTGATAATCATAAGTTTGGATTGTGTGTTGTCATGTAGTTGGGATCTTATAATAGTATGAGATACCATTGGGTACTAAAGTATAAAAGTATAATATATCTAAGTGGTACTTACTATAATTATTATAATTAACTTACATTTATCTGTATACATACTAGTATTTTTTATGGATAACGTGTGTTCTTATAATTGGTAGACTTGTGTATGTGTGCATGCAAATTCTAAAAATTTAACAAATGATGTGTTATATGCTATTGTGTTTAATGGAACAATGACTTGATATGTTATATTTAGTTACTTTTATAATGCTTGTGTTTTCATGTATTTAAGACTACTTTATATGATTGATTATAAAAATTTGATCGTCAATTCTTAGAATATTGGACTGTAGTAATATGGGTTGCCAAAAGGTGAAGATAACTAGAAACCAATTATATTATTTGAAATTATATAGCTAAATTTTATATTTATTTGGGTGGTATATTTGTAATCATTATTTATAATATGGGATAGAATATAATGAAATATTCATGCATATGTTTGATGCATTAAATATATATTGATATTACTCCTATATATAGAATGTTATGTGATGCATTTGTTTATAGGATGTAAGTTGATGAATCTTGTGGTTGAATTTATGTTTGACCAATCTGCATTGCTAATGCAGATTAAAGAGTGAGATAGACTTCACTAGCTTATTGGCATTGCAATGTTAGATGAAAGTGGTTATATCAATGATGTGTATGAACTTGATATATATATATATATATATATATATATATATATATATATATATATATATATATATATATATATATATATAGCAAGATATCACACATACATGTAAACCATACTCATAAAATAATGATGTCTCACTAAATATGCTTAGGACCAAATTATATATATATGTAAACCATACTCATAAAATAATGATGTCTCACTAAATATGCTTAGGACCAAATTATATATATATATAATTTGGTCCTAAGCATATTTAGTGAGACATCATTATTTTATGAGTATGGTTTACATGTATGTGTGATATCTTGCAATAGATTGAGTATTTTATGATACACTGCATGTTTAGTTAGTTAGAAATCATATAGCACATGGGTACTAGCTTGTCTCTTTGGATTTCCACGATGTCATTATCTACCCATCCATGAAAGGAGGACAATATATTGATACGATTAGTGTGTGGATCATTGGTTTATGGTTGATGTAGAAAAGTGCTCAGATGATGCTCTCCCTCCCCAGAATAATACTACTATTGAGATAACACTTGAGATTACCACAAATACTGGAGAGTCTGGAGAACTCATGCTCCAAAGAGTCAGGTATCTAAACTATATATATTATGTTAGACTGAATATTACTGTTGAGTATTGTCATGAAGAATTATAATTACTTATTATTATATATTGATTGTAGTGATTGTAGAGTTGTATCATCCATGGTTGAGTTGTTACATTTAATTCGTTATCCATTTATGAAGCATTGTCATGATATTAGAGATCTAAGATATAAGATGTAATGTGTATTTATTGTTATCACTCGAATATATATGTGATATTTTTTAGACTCTTGGGATGTGACTTAATTTTATATGTGTTTTGTTCAAAAAAAAATTTACAGATTTATATGTCTAACCTAGTTGGGTTGTTACATGTGGTATTAGAATTGTGGTTCAAACTCTAGGACCTAATGAGTTCATTAATATTTTCAAACCTAGTGACATGAAGTTTTACACTGGTATTTAGACTTGTGTCTTAGCATGGAACCACATTACACCATGATTGGAGTTTTTTGATATTCATAAAATATGTGTGGGACATTGAGTGTGTACCTTTTAGAGCACTCATATCCCTTTGATTTTTCAAGGAGATCGATTTATCAATCATTCTATTGGTGATGGTTGTGTTTGAGGTTTGGGTAGATGAGTATATAGCATAGTTCATGAGTTATGTACAAAATCTTTCTACCATAGTTTGATCACTTAGATCAAACACCTCAAGAGTGATTATATCTTTTCTTGATTATCAAGTCACTTTATTATTGTGTTTTGTTTTGTGGTTGTTATTAAGCTCAAATGCATCTTATTTAAACTTATGTGCTCTAGTTCTATGTCTATATTCAAAAAAATTAGGAGTGAAAAATCTTATAAGACCATTTTAATTTTAATACTAACTAGGGCAATGGAAAATCCTCTTAATAGAATATAGTTGTATTGCTTGATAATTCCTTTGTGTTAAGAGTTTTCTTAGGGAATTCACACTCTTAATATATGTGGTGTCATCTCTTTGAGTTAGCATAGTGATGAATTATTTTATTATTATCTTATTCTCTTTTGACATTATTATGATGCTGCTAAAAAGAGTCATATATGCATAATGTGGAGTTAGTATTCTCTTAAATGGGAATTATTTCTAAATATTTTTTGACTATATTTCCTTAGAATTTGTGGGAAAATGTTTTCTACTCTTGGAAAGAGAGAAGTTTTAAGATTGGATGGATGGACACATATTTATGATGGCATATATATCTTTTTATTATGGAAGTAGATTGAGATACCATACTTACAAGGTTGGGCAAGTAGGTAGTGTTTGGGCAACATTGAGTTGTGGCATTTTCTTTTTATCTTGGGAGGGTAAATAAGAATTTTTATATTGATATCTTATATACTAAGAATTATAAGTTGATTATAATTAGTATAATATTATTCACCCTTGCATAGATTGATACTGATCTCTTGTTCTTAATGTATGATTTTAAAGAGATATTTTATACCTTCCAATGGAAGCGAGTAGGGTATAGGATGTGTGAAACATCTTGTCAATCTAAGGGTTGGAATAAACTTTTAACTTGTTGTGTGATAGTTGAGCAACTAAGGAGATACTGATTGTTTATTCTATTATAAGGTTAAAATAGTGGTATAATTCTTGACCTATACCATTACAAGTTGATTGTATGATTTTTTTTGTATGTATGAGAATAAATCTAGAATCATTTAGCATTTAGCATTGCTTTTAATGATTTACTAGCATTAAATTGTGATTCTTTGAAAACATTGTGCACATTTTATAATCATTAAGTTGTGGAGACCTAAGAAAAGAGTGATGAATTTGGAATGTGAGTTTTAAATGATAGGATGGCAACCTACTTAGCCTCATATTAACTCAAATTATTGGTACTAAGTTGGATCAACAGATGGACTTGTCGAATCTAAGATTTGATAGGTAGAACTTATCAAATTTAGACATATGGCCATATGCATGTATATAGTGGGATAAATATTTCATATGGATGAGTATTCCATGATTTTTTTATACTTACATTTACCATTCTTATTCATCATCATATTTTTCAGGAGCTTTGTGGAGTAGTGATATTATTGACATGTTATACTTATCTGAAGTTACATGGAGTATTGATAGTATTAACATATTCACATTGTTCTTTTCATATTTCTTAATTATTTTTCTCCAGAATGAGAGAAACATTATCTAAGATAGAGAGGTGTGTTGAGGGATGGAAGATTCTATGAAACTCTTACTAGTTATATATTTTGACTTGCATGATGATCTTGTGCGCTCTCAGAAAATCTATGAAATTTTTATCAAGACATGTGGGACCCTTCATAATAACTAAAGTGGTCAATTCCTAAAGTATTTATGCTTGTATTGATAATTATAGACCCCAGGGTGTTCATGATAGAATCAGTTTGAGTAAATAATATTCACAACCATTTTTTCTAAATTGAGAGACATTATTGAGTAGGGTCTTATGGGACCAATAATCTATAAATAGTGTAACTTGGAGTAACTACGGTTAGTTTCATAGGTAGTTTTATATCTATTTGCTTAGTTTGATATTGTATATCATATTATTTTTTTGCTAGGAAATATTTTTAATAGAGAACTTATCAAAGAATAAGAGTTATCGGGGATGATGACTCACTTTAAAAGGGAGGGATGTTACATCTCGATTCCTCACTAGACAAACTTGTTAAATTATCTGTGGATATCTAAAGTTAATAAATTTGGATTTGGATATATTTATAACTAAATCTTGATATTTATGCTATTTCAAGGTAATAGAATGTTACTTAGCTAGATTTAAATACATAATTTCTTATTATGAACTAGTTTATGTATGTATTTCCATTTTGAGTATATTAATGTATTGATTTAGTTTTATATTACTATTTATGATTATCTTATGAAACAATCTAATGACTTCTATGTTTTGAGGTGGACATAAGATAATTCTTCTCTCAACTATACCAGAGGGAGATCATCATCACAGAGGGTTGTGTAGATGAAGACATCGTTGGTCAATAGAGTGATAACGAAACCATGCACACATCGCTATAATTAGTAATGTTAGAAGCATTTTAAAATGTTGGTTTAAATTTCTTATTTCTATGGTTTCTTAAGTATTAAAAACTATAGTAATAAAAATCCCTAATAAGGTTAGCCTAGTACGTCATTATTATTCTAGATGTAAAATTTAATTAAGGTAAAATTTAAATTTGAGTTATTATTTATTATTTTTTCTCTAAATTACCAAAACATGATTTAATGCTAAAATGACTAAATATGAAAATAGAATTTCATATTAAAATAAAAAAGGAATTGTTTTTTGGTAGAAAAAGGGGAAAAAACATTAAAAATAGAAAAATAAATTAAAATCTAGGAAAAACAAGAAAATAATTAAAAAAGCTTAAAATTAACAAAAAGATTAAAAAATATATGGAAAATAATTAGCATTTATTTCCTAGTTAATAGAAGGAATGAAAGACGATTGGAAAGAAGGAGAAATTAAGGGAGATACAGTGTAGTAATGAAGGAGTATAAATAGTGTTCCAACAAACACAAGAGGCAGGAGATGTTTTAAATTTATTATTAATGAGTAATGGATTTATATACAAGACTATCATTGTATGTTAAATCCCTGGTTATGTTTAAGCTTGTTATTTATTGATATTAGGCATTGGATTTAGCAATTAGATTAAAATAATAGATAAATATTGATCTTTTGAACTATTTTAAAAACATGCTTTAATTATAATAGAAAGTCTATTAATGATAATAATTTACTGAAAACAGCTATGGCATCGACTTGTATATATAAGAACTATTTTTTTTGTCTATTACTAAGAAAATTAGTATTTACCTTTTGAGGCATCGACTTGTTTAGAGACACTTCTGTTATGTTATCCAACATGTTAATTTCTTTTTGAGATACTGAAGTGGTTAGGTGTCAACCCACACACTTGGCTGGATGTATTTTGTCATAAAATAGAACTTTTCCCTACATGGTGTCACCCAACTTTGGTTGTTCCAACCATATAATTGACATTTAATTTAAGAGGGTCTATATATTTATATGGCATCGATCCACATAATGCATTGTTGTCTTTTGATAAAAAAATAAAAACCAAAACTTCCCCTTGTAAGACATTAACTTACTTCTTTTCCTCAATATTTAATGTTTTATTCTAATTCTAGATTGGGTGATATATAGAGGAAAATAGATTTGCTATTTAAACTCATTTTAGCAAGTAAGTTTTGCTTTACTTTGCCTTATCTAGCCATATAAATGGCACCACATTTAAATTGGTCTTCTATTTTGTCTTTGGTGTCATTCTTTTAAACTTAAATACACCTCTCAATATTTACATCGCATCTTGGCAATATACTAGGTTTTATATAGATCTGGGAGCATGTATGCTAGAAATAAATTATCCTTTCTATTTTATAATAATACTCTTATTTTTTGTATTTATATAAGGTGTCACCCTATAACCACGTAGTTGAAATTTTGGAGTAGTTTACATATGTATTAAAAAAATTATCAGTTGTAGTGGTAAAGGAATCTCCCAACTACATCTACTTCAGCTATATTACTTGGTCTTAATATATTTTATTTTCCATCCATATGTATGGCATTTTACTTTAGCTTATTTTTCTTTAAATAGGTTATCTTATTCTACATTGGCATCATTCTATTATCTCATTTCAAGCAAACTGAGCCTTAGATGATTATTAATTTATCTAGTTTTTTATATATTTATTACTGCTCTTAATTGTTGTATGACAAAAAGGCATTGCCCTTTACATTAAAATTGGAATTTGGATTGATTAAATATTCTCTTATTTATATTTATTAGTGTTGGAGTAAATTGATAACTGGGCATCTTAATTAATGGGTAACTCATATCCTAGAATTTATACAATTATTGGTTATTATTATTTATTTCAAAAAATATATTATTTATAGAAAAATATATTATTATATATTCTAGAGAAATATATCGTTATCTATTTATAGAAAATATATGTTATTATATATTTCATAAATATATATTGTTAGCTCTTTCTAGAAAAATATATTATTTTTTATTCAAAAAATACATTATTATCTATTCTAAAAATATATATTTTTGTTTATTTCAAAAAAAAAAATTGTTATTTATTTTGAAAAATATATTATTAATTACTTTAGAAAATAATTATTATTTATTTTAGAAAATATGTTATTAGTGGAGAATACATATTAAGTCTCTGATTTAGTAACAAGTTTTAAATTTTTAATTATTATTAAGTGCATATTGAAAATAGATGTAAACTTGTTTATTAGTCTATCCTTGAATCCTAGGTGGTAGGTAGATGTGTTATTGGCTTAAAAATAATATTTTAAAAATATATACATTTTAAGCTTCACATGAGTATGTATAATATGACTCTAGAAATGTAGTTATATATATATATATATATATATATATATATATATATATATATATATATATATATATATATATATATATATATATATATATATATAGGTGTGTTTAAATGGTTGAAATAAAGCTTAGGATTCCTTGAATTGATTGGTTATGAATTATTGTTTATTAGTCTATCCTTGAATCCTAGGTGGTAGGTAGATGTGTTATTGGCTTAAAAATAATATTTTAAAAATATATACATTTTAAGCTTCACATGAGTATGTATAATATGACTCTAGAAATGTAGTAATATATATATATATATATATATATATATATATATATATATATATATATATATATATATATATATATATATATATATATATAAGGTGTGTTTAAATGGTTGAAATAAAGCTTAGGATTCCTTGAATTGATTGGTTATGAATTATCTTAAAATTTGAAAGTTGATTAATTAAAAATTTTATTGTCAAAAGTAAAGTGGATTGAACTTATAGTTGAATAGTCAAACATAACTACCTTCTATTGAGAGTTAAACCTTGGAAAGTATTTAAATCTCTTATTTACTGGAAAACTGTTACATAAAATTTAACAATACATCAAGTTACAATTTTATGACTTATAGTGTAGTCAAAACCTAGGGTAGATTCCTTAAATTAATATTCTTAGGTGAAATATGAAATGATTGCTTAAATCTAGTTTAACAAATAATTGATCATAAAACCTCAAATATAAATTGGTAGAAATGTAGTAATATATATATATATATATATATATATATATATATATATATATATATATATATATATATATATTACTACATTTCTACCAATTTATATTTGAGGTTTTATGATCAATTATTTGTTAAACTAGATTTAAGCAATGTAGTAATATATATATATATATATATATATATATATATATATATATATATATATATATATATATATATATATAGGTGTGTTTAAATGGTTGAAATAAAGCTTAGGATTCCTTGAATTGATTGGTTATGAATTATCTTAAAATTTGAAAGTTGATTAATTAAAAATTTTATTGTCAAAAGTAGAGTGGATTGAACTTATAGTTGAATAGTCAAACATAACTACCTTCTATTGAGAGTTAAACCTTGGAAAGTATTTAAATCTCTTATTTACTGGAAAACTGTTACATAAAATTTAACAATACATCAAGTTACAATTTTATGACTTATAGTGTAGTCAAAACCTAGGGTAGATTCCTTAAATTAATATTCTTAGGTGAAATATGAAATGATTGCTTAAATCTAGTTTAACAAATAATTGATCATAAAACCTCAAATATAAATTGGTTGTAAATCTAGATTACTTGTGTTTGAAGAAAATAAATTTTTGCTTCTTCCAGTTGTGGTATGTAAAGTATGTTATTGTATTTATAGCTACTTCATTTATTTATGTCTATGCTTAGTAGTTATAATTAAAATTTTAAACCATGTTTTAGAGATTGCATATCATTATGATATTTACATGTGGTGCACGTTAGGATGTACAAGTACGGGTATATAGGGATAATACCTATAATTTATTAGATTATTCAAATAAGTCATTAAGCTTCATAAGAATCAAGAACTATAACTTTTAGAATAATCTCTTAGAAGCAAATGAGTCATTAGGATAACGGGTTTATCTAACTCACTATTATTAATGTGAATGATTGTTAATCATATGTATTTAGTATGGGATACTTGTGTGAATTACATACTATGAATGTGTTCAATATATAGTTATACTTAGTAAATAATAGTGTATCATGATGTATGTTTTTAGGATTGAGATACGTTGGAATTTTCGTATATAGAGTATACCTAGGTGGCATAATACCTTATTGTTTATTGTATGCTTGTTATTATGATTTGGTGGAGTCTTGATAATCATAAGTTTAGATTATGTGTTGTCATGTAGTTGAGAACCTATGATAGTATGAGATTTCATAGGGTGCTATAGTATAAAATTATAATGTACATGGATGGTACTTACTATGGTTATTATACCTAACTCACATTTATCTGTATATATACTGCTATTTACTATGGATAGCATGTGTTCTTACACTTGGTAAAATTGTGTATGTCCATGCAAATTCTAAAAATTTAACAAATATTGTGTTATATGTTATTTTGTTTCATGGAACAATAACTTGCTCTGTTATATATAGTTACTTGTATAATCCTTATGTCTCCATTTATTTGAGACTTCTTAATATGATAGATTATGGAAAACTAGTAGTCAAGTCTTAAAACACTTGACTGTGGTAATATAGGCTACCATAAGGTACATATAATTAAAAACTAATTATGTTATTTGAAATTATATAGCTAAATTTTATGTTTATCCATGTTGTATATTTTTAATTATTATTTATAGTATGTGAAAGAATATAATGAAAGATTCATGCATATGTTTGATGGAATAAATGTATGTTGGTATTATTCTTATGTATAGTGTGTGGTGTGATGCATTCACTATTAGGATGTAAGTTGATGAATCTTGTGGTTGAATTTTTATTTGATCAATTTGCATTGCTAATATGGATTAAAGAGCGAGATGGACTTCATTGGCTTACTGGCATTGCAATGTTAGATGTAGGTAGTCCTATCATGTGGTGTGTATAAACTTGATATATTTATATATATATATATATATATATATATTGTCTATAAGACTTTGGGCCAAAGCATGTTTAGTGAGAAATTATCAGTTCACGAGTATGGTTTATATTTATGTGCAATATATTTCAATAGATAGATTATTATATGATACATTGCATGTTTAGTTAGTTAGAAATCATATAGCACATGGGTACTAGCTTGTCTCTCTAGATTCCCATGCCATAACTATCTACCCATCCATGAGAGGAGGGATATATCCTAATTAGATTAATGTGTGGATTCTTTGGTCCATGATTGGTGTGAAAAAGTGCTCAGATGATGCTCTTCCTCTTTACAATAGTACTACTATTGAGGTGAACACATGAGATTGCCATGAATATTGTAGAGTCCAGGGAACTCATGCTCTAGAGAGATAGGTATATAAGCTATGTACATTGTATTAGATTGAATATTAATATTGAGTATTTTCATGAATACTTATAATTACTTATTATTATATCTTGATAGCAATGATTATCGATTTATATCGATCGTGGTTGAGTTGTTGCATTTCATTCATTATCCATTTATGAAGTATTGTCATGATATTAGAGATATGAGATATGACATGTAATGTGTAATTATTTTTATCACTCTAGTATATATGTGGTATTTGTTAGAATCTCAAGATGTAGTCTATTTGTGTGTGTGTGTGTGTGTGTGTGTGTGTGTGTGTGTGTGTGTGTGTGTGTGTGTGTGTGTGTGTGTGTGTTTTTATTCAAAAAAAAATATATTAAATGTGTACTTATTTTTATCACTCTAGTATATATGTGATATTTATTAGACTCTCAAGATGTAGTCTACTTGCATATATGTGTTTCATTTTTAAAAAAAAATCTTGTGTATTTCTCTATCTCACCTAGTTGGGTTGTTACAAATGTCAACCAACTCATTTGATATGAAGTCCTTCTCAATCACCTCTTCTCTTATGTCTTGGTCAAGCTCTTTGTAGATAGTTTTAACATGATCTTTAACATCCTTTTCTTCACTCAAGAAGATATATTTATGCTTGTCTTCACCAAGGAAACTCCCTCTGATGAATTCTTATTCATAATTACTTGATCCATCTTCTTGATCAGGTACAACTTTAGTTTGTTCCACTTCATTAAGTTCCCATAGGATGGGTTCTTGTTTAATAAGGGATAAGGTGTGAGGGTGGTGAACAAGTTCATGGGTTGGAGAGGAAATAGGAGGTGAGATAAAAATCTCATGAATGGGCATGGGAATGGAAGGAGCACACTTTCACTTTGGGGATTTAAAAATGATATATTATCGAAGGAATTCTTGAAGAGAGATAAGGTTTATCTCTACTATAAGTGTTCCATTTTCCTCAACAAATACCTTACCTTTCTCATGACCCTATTGAAGCTCTTCAATAGTTGCAACTTCATCTCCCCCTTTTTATACTAAGGCCTCTTTTTCACATTGAAAATATTCTTGGATAGACTTCCATGAGGGACAAGCTATAGGATCTTGAGTAGAGGGAAATGGGTCTTGATCAAACATAAGTTTTTATTCATTGACCTCAACATATTTGTTTTTTCTCTCTCCATATTCATTTCCCCAAGACTTTGCTATTTGGTTATAAGTTGGAGTTTGAAAGCTAGTAGGCTTCATTGAGGATTAGATTAGATATTATTGAGGATAGTGAGTGGTTTCATGAGGATAAGAATCATTAGTAAATTTATATGAAACATAAGGAGACTCTTGAGGAGCGATAGGTATAGTTTGAGGAAGGCTATATCCAAGAATATACCTCTTAAGATCTTGTATTTGTGCTTCAAGGGTCCTAATCTTATATTATTGATAACCTTCTTCATAGGATTCTTCATAAGCTTATTCATAGGGTTGTTTAACATCTTGTTTATATGGATAAGGGATAGGGTGATCATATGGCTTCCATGACTCATAAGACTCATAAAAACATTGATAGGGTTATTGAGAGACATAGTATGGGTCATAACAAGGTTGGTATGAAAGACTATAATAGGAACTTTCTTGGAGATTAAAATAAATTCCTAAAGTATAAGATATTGTGCTTACCTTAGGCATGAAATAATTAACTAGTATACAACCAATATTAAAATTTTAGAATTTTTATATGATGTAGGAAGTAGACCATTATAGCCTCTTGTTGTTAAAGCCAACATCCACCTTGAACAACCTTCCTAGAATTCAGATCTCACTAGGTGTGTGACAAATATTATAACATAAAATTTCACCTTAGATAATTCAAGTAGACATTCTCAATTTTAGGATAACATGGAGCTACCTCTCCTCATAGACAAGCTACTAAGAGAGATAGATCTCTAGGTTTGAAATGAATAACTCCCTTGATGTATCTTTAAGCTCACACAATACACTAGGATAATCATTATTTAGGATGAAAAGGGAAGAAGGAAACATAAATCAACCTAAACTAATGAAGGTGATACACCAAAGATAATTTCACATAACACACTTGCATCTACACTAAGAAAAAAGACTACTAAAACTGACATCAACTCAATTTCCTTCTAACATAAGTTTTCTCATAGAGGCAAATTGCTATGCATATCTAAATATGGGTGAAAATAATTTATGATAATAGACACTACTAGTCCCTCACACACTTCAAGACACACTTAACAAATACATAAACTTTATGAAACATATTAGAAGAGATATCACTCACATAAAACATGCATAAGTATAATGGAAGCAAAGAGAATACATTCATCACTTATCAACCACATAAAACACTTGACATACTTAGGCAAGAGATTTTAGAGATTAAATCAAATTTACAATACTTTATTCAAAGGCAAATGAGATGTCAAAACTAGTATAGCTTTTCCAAACCAATTATGAATTTTTATTACAAAGCTAAAAAGGCTTGCATATATAGAGCATAGGAGAGGAGAGGAGAGAAGAAGTGAAGATGAAGGGTCAAAAGGCCAAGTGTCAAACTTTAGAAACTAGTTATAATGCAATAAAATGAAGTGGAAAAATATTTCATGAAGTCCTATTAGAGAGGTATCCATCATAAACATGACAACTTCCTTGAAATTGGCATGGAAATCTCCATGGTCCTTGAAACTGCCCTCATGATGATGAGTAGTCCATGTGAACTAGGAATTTGACTCAAGATAGGTTTTAGTATCTTTTTAGTGATAAAATGAAATCAAATTAAAAAACCAACACACTAGCTACCATACATCTCTAGGCCTAGTTACTTAGCTAAGCTTAGTTAAAAATACTAGAATGGAAATACAACTAAAACATGAAGGAGAACAAATCTTTCACCTAACTTGAATGCTCCAAATTATCTTGTAGTAGTGGCTTGCTCGGCTTGTGCTCATGAAGTCTTCATCAAAGGAGGTTTGGATATCTCCTCTTCTCCTTGGCACCTTATGGCTTTGGCTTGGCTTGGCTCAATATTTGGACATTATAAAACTAATTTTCATGAAGCTTTGGAATCAATTTATCATTATAACTTTGGCATGTGAGAACTTAAAATTCAATATGCAAGGCATCCTATTTATAGAATTTTGGAATGGTTTGAGGATCAACTTGAACCGTCCATCTCAAGAATGAGATGTGTGGATAAGGATTAATCAAATTATGTAATTAAAAATACATAAATAGGCTCATCAATATTTGATATAGAGGGGAATTTAAGAGGCATAGGAGGCATTGACGAGGCATGGGAGGGGTTAACATTGATATTTTATGAATTTATGTCCTAGGGATGTCTTCCCAAGAAATGATGTCACCTGATGATGTAGTTAATATAAATAAATTTACATTAAATATTTGTTCAAAAATTTATATGTAAAATTAACTTAAGGCCCTAATTTGGTTTAATTAGACTAAAACATGATTAGTCAACTTTGGTGTAAATTTTGGATCTTTATGCACAAATTAATCAAATTCATCAAAATAGCTTGTTATTGATCCAAAATTTGACTGGATTGGATTTGGAAGTCAATTTAAGATGTTTTCTATCCATTATCCCATTTAGGATGTTACCAACACCAAATAACAAATGCACATATCTTGTGTAAGAGATTTGATAAAAAAAGAGCAATCCAAAGCACCCAAGTACAAAATTAGCATTTTGACTTGAAATGATCTGATCAAAGTTAGTTGGCCCATAATTTTTTTTTCTCATTCAATAATAATCTATCCAAAATCATCACTTTAATATATCAATTTCAACTCATTTAATGCAATTTAGTGTTTTTAGGCCAAATTGTGCACTTTGGTGGATATTGGTCAAAAGCTTGGTTGGAGGTTATCAGTGGCCAGATTTAGGTGTCTATAGTCCATATGTCTTGAAATTATTTATAAATCCTTGAAACATATGATCTAACTTGAAAACATGGATATATGATTTGGGATAGTCATCTATGCCTTCAATTGATAGCCTCCCCTTTGTCACTTTTAATTCACTATCTACAATCATTCATTAGCCTTTTAGGCCTGGTTCATAAACTTGTCATTATGATGAATTGTAGTTATCTAAGGAGATGAATTAAATAGGATGTAGGACACATATTTAATACCTCTTTTTCCTCTATCATATCGAATAGACCTCAAAATTTTAATGTCACTCTTCTCACTATCGCACTTAGGCAGTCACTCTCTTCTCATTATGTTATTCAAGAATGCTTGAAATAAATGGTCTAAAAGAGAAATTTTCATGCTTCACTAAGGTGAGAGATTAGTATGTGGATTTGAAGCAATTCTCTACACATCTCATAAAAATTTTCTCACCTATCCATTCTCCTATATACCTACAACACACTTCAAATACTAAAAAAGATAGAGAACTAAGCTTGTCCATACAAGTGATGGTATGGAAAAAGTGGATGGTGAGGATCATAAGAGAGATATAATCATGTCCAAGTAAATTTATAGGCAGTTTAACCACTTTTGGATGCATCTCTAATGATATTTTCTCCATCAGGTTCATACAAGGGTTTTAGGAGGCTTTGTTTCTTAACGATGATTCATAGAGGTTAGATGTTCAACCCCTAAACCAATTAAACTAAGTTGGAGTATAAGACCCCTTACATCTCTCCCCAAGTGATTGATTCATAATGCATACCATTTGTACAATTATGATTAAAATAACATGACTATTGAGTTCCTTCTTAAGCATTCTGGGTAGGCCTGAGACATGTTTATGCCAAAAGGATCAATTATGTGATGTTATTTACAAATAAATGTTTCTAAATAGTCCTCCACTCTCCCCTGAAGACTTTTAAAGTGGTTTTTAAGGTCAAGTTATATTATGAATGGCATTAGGCATCTTGAGGGCTCATGTTCAATTTTAGGCCTAGACTGTGTTTTTGTGCATATGACCACGTCTAAGTGGTTCTAATGACTATGGGGTCATTTCAATATTTGTTCACCTCTAACTTAATACTACACATCATCCCTCAATGCATTAAAGCTCTACCCTTCATCCATTCTTCAGTAACGGAGTCATGGTTTGAAGGTTACAATGCATGTGGATTACCTTCTATCTATAACAAAATAGAGGGCACTTCCCCTAATCATAAAACTTGAAGGATATTGTTTCTCTTAATTTGTTCTCATTTCTTAATTTTGGAAGAAGATAATAAACTAGTAATAAGGGTGTGGTATAAATACCTAGTTGATGATGTACGTATAATCCAGATGAATGTTGAGAACTCTTCTTTAGCTTGGAAGGAATAACTTATAGATAAAAAACACTAACAAAGGGGTTTTTATCAAGATAGTTGGGTGGACTACCTAGCATGAGCTAGATCTAAGAAGTGTGATCCTACTAAGAGGCTGTCAATCCACTCTTAATAACAATTAAGTTGAAAGAGATAAAAGTAAGGTACTTACATAAATTAAATGAAATATAATACAATAAGAAAGTAGAATGTTTTTTAAATAAAATGACTAAATATAGAAAAAATGGGTCAATATTCATGCTAAAGGGGGTAAAGTTAGGTTCAAAAAATCAAAAAAATGTTTGTGAACAAGTAGGAACATAGAAAGTTAGGTTTGGTTGGGGTTAAGGGTTTAAAAATAAATTTTTATTATTTTCTACCACAGTGACCATCAATAGTTGGGTGAACCATCGATAGTTGGGTAATTGTTGATGATTGGGGGTAATCATCAGTAGTTGTGCTAACTATCACCGATTGCATATGGATTTTTGAAGGTACTTAGAAAAGATTTTTAAAATAGGCGAATGGTGTGATAATGGTTTTGTTAAGGTTTTTTAAGTTGAGAAACAAGGTGCAGATAGGTTTGATCAGGTCAGGGGGGTTAGAAATCCAATGAAACAAATAATAAGCATAATATAACTATAGTTTTTTAGATGGTTAATGGTTGAAGGCTAGAGAAATTTCACCAGAGTAACAAAAATTTGGCCTCAAAATCAATTTGGTAGAGGTTCAGGTCTCTTTTATTGTTGTTGAGTTGTTGAAGGAAGACTAAATGATGGAAAGCTTGAATACTTGTATGTAAGAGTGCTTGTGATGATGGATTGTGCATCCATTTCACCTCTTACTCCCCTTAATTTATAGGAAAAGAGAGATGAAGGATATAAGGTTCCCTAATAGGTTGGTGTTCTAATTTTAATGCTTAGAAGTTTGTTAGCACCACATAAGGTGAACATATTAAATTATGCCTCTTTAGCTTGCACATATCTAGTGATGGGTTAAAGAGGTGAGGACCTAACCATCGATGCTTAAGTTGACCATTAGTGGTCTAGTGTCCAAAGGAAAAGAGGTTAAGTTAGGTTTAAAAAGGTGGGTTAATGTTCAAGTTAGTAAGTTGGTGAATTTAGTTAGATAAGTAGCTAATTAGACTCAAGGTCTGATGGGTTGGTTAGTGGTTTAAGAAGGCCTAGGGGTGTTTTGATAATCAAAACTATAGTATGCAAAAATTTTATGTCTATATTTTTCCCCTTTTTGTTATGTGGCTTTGAATTAACAAGTTACAAAACATAAATGGATCGTTAATCAATGGTCAAGTTTGCCCTGAGTATGGGAGGAGGTGTTCCCCCTCAAACTAGGATTTGATGAGGTGAAATTGAAATCAGGTCAGGGTTTGATAAGTGATATATGGTGAGTCACAAATTTAGTGAAAAAAAAGGGTTGGGAATTCAAAATGCAAACATGTGCACAAAATGTGACTAATTACAATAGTAAAGATCATGCAAAGACAAAGATTGCCAATATTGGTAAAAATAAGGTCAATGTTAGAAGGACAAGTGAAAGGGTAACTGGTCCATAGCATTGGTCATATCTTATTGGGTGACTCTATAAGTCTCCTTAATAGGGTTAGTGTTTTATCAGGTATTTGAGGTAGGAATTACTCCCTTGAAAAACATAAATGGTCTAGTTGTGCACTAGGTGGTGTAAAATGTAAATGGTCAACATGGCAAGGTTGGTCGATGCAATCAAAAAGACCAAGCAAGGTCATCACAAAATATATGATAGTTTGGGTCAAAAATGACCAATCATCAAGGTGGGCATAGTCTAGTGGTTGGTCAAAGAAGGGTAATCTCTAAAAGTTCAAGTGTTGGTTTTGGGGAGATTAGGTGATCTCCCATAATTTTGGACTTAGTTATAGGTGCCTAAAAATTAAAAAGTGATACCCTAATTATCAATGGTAGGGTTTCTAAGGTTGACCATCAATGGTCAGGAAAAACCCCCAAAAATCTAGAATATAATAAGTGAAAATGAATTTTCATTTTCACTTTTGACATTTTGACTTTTGAGCTTTCCATGCGATCTAGCAATCTAACGATTTGGTCTGTAGTTGAGAGAGTTGACTGAGTGTTTGGCTAAGGTGAAGGTATTTAATTGGTGAGAGACATGTGTTGAGGGGATCTACATAGACCAAAAATGTAGGGAGGATGATGACATGGCTAAGCAACAAGATGCAAGCTCTGACCTTGATAGTGATCAAGAAATGAGGTAGGTGATGTTTTGAAATTTTTAGTTAGTTGATTTGGTTGTTATTGAAGTTAAATTTAGGTAATTAGTGATTATTTTGGTAGAGTTTTGGGAGGTTTGACCTAATTTTAGGCTTTAGTTAAAATTAGTGGGTGAAAGTTAAATTTGAATGAAAATTTGGGTTGGGGGTAGGTTATAGGTTATATTTAGGTGATTTAGTTTTTGAATTTTGTTGTTTCAATGGTTTTTAGGTGGGTAGGTGAAGGTTTTTATCACTAGTGGTCACACACAATGATCGTCAGGAGTTTGACCTAATCATTGATGATCAAACTTGATCATCGATAGTTGACCACCAAAGAAGAAAGGGTGACTGGACCATTGGTGGTCATAGTGTCATTGATGGTTGAGTTGTTTGGGGAAGGTGGGTGAATAAAAATATTAGGAAAAAGGTTTTTAAATGGTTAATATTTTTTAAAAGGTGTTGAATGTGTAAAATGTCAAGTGTAGGTAAAGTTAGGATAATATCCAAGTAAGATGGAGATGTTAGAATGGTTGTTGGGTAGAGGTAGGTATTAGTTTGGTAGTTTTAGGAAAGGTGTTTTTAAAATGTTATGGGGTAGGGTAGATGTTTGTGATAAAATCATTAGGTGATGGTTTGATAGATTATGGTGGATGTTAAAATGTCTATAGTATTAAAAATAGGTTGACTTAGGTGTTGTTAAGTTAATAAATAGGTTGATGTAGGTAAAATGAATGGAGTGAATGGAAATGTAAAACTAAGTGTGCATGCTAACCTAATTATTTTGTAGGCACATGACTAGATCCAGATGAGGGATTGGGTTCCTAGGATCTTTATAGAGATCTATGATAGGATGATTGGGATTAAATGGATGCACATAGAGGAGGTCAGCCTTGGAGCCATGGTTCACTATCAACACCTATCATAGGATGCAACTATGATTGTGTCCCTCATCAAGAGATGGGACCCATCCATGAACACATTTTTATTTTTGATAGGAGAGATGACCATCCTACTAGAGGATGTGCATAGGATTACACAATTGCCCCATTCAAGGGGAGTCAATTTACCTCATTAAGAGTGAGGAAAGGGATTATCATATGGAGCTATTATATGGTGAAGACTGGGTCCATACCAGTGGCTTTAGCTATAGGCCATTGTACCAAAGGGCTCTAAAGGACTGATGTTTGATGACTATGATAATGATGGTAGTGTCATGTTTTGTATTTTCATATTTGAGTAGTGGTTAATTTCCATATTTGCTACTGGGAGTGTTGGTAGAGATGTTACTAGGTACGATAGTGTTTAAGTGGGCTCTAGTTTTGTTAGTATAGATTTATAAGGAGCTATAGGGATTCTAATATCATAAGTGATATGGCATAAGTATTAAGTTCATACTTCATTATTGGGCATATGTGCACATTAGGGTGTTGAGGCCACTCGAGCTACCATAAGAGGGATATTCCTAGCTACACTTCATAGTGGGCTTTGATTGGTTGAGGGGAGATTATGCAATGATAGGAGCACCTAGAGGTGCGAGGGAAATTGACTAGTTTTGAAATGTGTTGGAGGGTTTGGTTATGTGTGATGTGATCTGGAGGTGATATGAAGGTTGGTTTAGGTGGGTCATCTACATCTATCACACTCTATCTTTACAGATCTAGAGGTGGGTTTATGGGAGGTGAGATGGTGAGACCAATCTTATCCCCTTTGATAGAGTTCAAAGGTATTTTAGCCTTGTGTAGGGGATTCTAGCTCTATTCTTGAGATACATGAGGGAAGATGTAGAATTTCTACTTCTAGAGATGCAACCACAAGATGTAGTGCTAGATTATGAAGAGTTATTATCCAAAGCAGTGATAGATGATGTTGGTTTTATTGATGGATATACAACATGGTATCAGGGCCTATATGCATCAGCTAATTTTGGGTGGGATGATGGGGGACAATAGGCCATGGATATGGATCTAGTTGGGGCTTAGGTGTAGGGTGGTGGTCATGATGAATAAGTAGTGATAGCACTGATAGCTATATAAGCTCAAATTATAGGTTTACAGGGATAAGTGGCTACATAGCAAGGCCATATTATCACTTTATAGGGTTAGGTTACCATTATTACAATGGAGAGAGATCAAGCTCAAACCTCATTGGGATTGGTGACTTAAAAGAGGGACACCTTGAGGCAAAGGGTAGGAGCAGTGGTAGCACCAATAAGATGGCCACTAGGTATGATCGTTATAACATGATACTTGGCCACGATTGAGGAGTTGAGATATTATGAGGCCATAGTGCTAGCATAGTGTTTAGAGTAGTTGAGATGGGGAGAGTAAAATGTCAACTTAGAAGTTGACTAATTATGGTGACTCTAGGGTAGTGGGCATATACAATGAGTGGACATACAGGCATCCCAAGAAGACCGATACCAGATGGTAGTGTAGGTATAGGAGAAGGAAGGGAAAATGGTAGTGGTGCCCCAAGGGCATGATATATGATATGTTATGTAGGTGTAGATGTGCATGATTTTTATACCAGCCTGTGTGTTGATGATGCAAGATGTAAATGAGAGAGAGATATTTATGCATTATTACATGTATTTTTTATTTGATGTATATGATGATGCTTGTGATACTCATGATATATATATATATATATATTCATGGGTCATGGTTTACATGTTTTGATGGATGTTTTATGTTTATGAGATGTGTACTCTGTATCTTTAGGAATGTGATGATTTATGGATGATGTTTTTTTGTTTTTTTCATGGATATATGATGATTATTTATGGTTATTGATGTGGTTTATGATATGATGTTTATATGGTGTTTGATGTGATATTACAGTAAATAGATAGGATGATATTATAGACAGATATATGATGTATAATGTGGTTCATGATGTTTTGATCATTATTGTTGTGTTCATCATTGATGTTTGTTGTTCATGATCATGGAGATGAAATGTGATTTATGTTTAAGGATGTAATGAAAATACATAAGTAAGTTAGATAACAAACTAAATGTGAGAAAAAGAAATCATGAGATGGATGTCTACATGAACCAATGATATGAGGGTAAGGAAAAATAATGATGCCTTTTCATTAGTAAATACCTAGAAAAACTAAAGCTAGATTATTTTAAGGAACCTAAGCCATTTTAATGCTTTGCATTAGCATGATTTGGTGGAAAAAATGGTGTCTTGATGGCATTGTGTCAAGTAAGCTCATAATCCCTTGATTCATAGATGGTATAAAGAGGAGATAGGTGATGGGTGAAAAGGTAGATGGGTGGATAGGTAAGGTAACCTTATGTGGGATAGTTTTCCCCTTCTATAGGTGATCTAAGAACTATTTAGATAAGTCCACATCATAATGCTAGGTGTAGACTGATCGATGTGGAAATTCTACTAATGTTATATATGAAAACTAATTATAACTTTCTTGGGATAGCTTATTCTATTTTGATTTACGGTCTTTTATTGTTTTTTTTTATAGGTTGTGATGTTGATTAATGCGGGAAGCTTCAAATGATTACTTTTGACTGATTTGACCTAACCATACTTCTATGGAGTGGTCTAAGTTTGGGTTTGTATATTTGGTTGCTGTCCTTCAAGGGAGCAGTCTATCTTTTAAGAAATTTATTTATGTAGTTATCCTTTATGGGAGAAATTTTTTATGCTAGAGATATAAACCTAAGTGATGTTTTGGTATCCTAATTATTTTGATGTAAGGTTTTATACATGGATGAGTTTAATTAGGCTTATAGGTTAACCTTTATGATGTCAAAACTTTTAGCACAAGAAAATAATGATAGGTAAAAGGGGTGATTTTGAGAGATAAAAGATCATGGGATTTTGTGTGATTAGAGACAAAAATTATCCATGAGAACAATGCCATGGGTAGAGCCATGCTACCCATATTTAGGATTAGGATATGACTGCAATGATTAATCACATGGTTCTATGTTATAATCAATTGTCCTCAAATGGAGAGGGATATGTAGGTGAAGGTGAAAATATCATAAATCAAGGGATGAGCTTAAGTTAGATAGAAAAGTGAGTTTGATCCTTTTTTAATAAAAGAAAGGATGTAAATGCCAAGCATTGAGAGGCTCAAGTTCTAGTTTGACTTCAAGAGAGGAAAAATGATAAGATATTGATCCATACTTATGGGTTATGATGTAGGGTCCAAGCCAATTGAAAGAAAACTTACCTCTTTTGATTTTATCCATGTTGGTTACATGTTATTTTTCCTTTAAGATGAGGTCTTTGATATTGAATTCTCATTATTTTAGGTGTTTATTATATGAACACTTGATTCCTTCTTGATAGACATGAAGATGGTTAAGTATTGTGAGGCAATGTTTGTCAAGTAGCTCAAGTCATGCTAGATGTTCATGGTGATAGTCACCCTTAGAGATGATGTCTTGTAAAGATATGTGAAGAGAGGGAATATGGACTTTAAGAGGAAAGACTTCCTCTACTCTGAAGACTAGAGAGAAAGTGGTAGCACCCATAGAGGTTCAAATGCTAGTAAGATAGGCCCATAAAGTGAAATTGATGTATAAATATCAATCCTTACCTAAATAACTAACTCCTTTGGTCAACATTTTGTTAAGGGTTTTGTTAGAGGATTCTATCTTTCCATTTACTTTTGGATGGTAAGGAAATGAAAAGCTTAACTTAATGTCAAATTCATTGTAGAGACCTTAGACTTGCTTGTTATTGAAAGATTTACCATTATCAATGATGATCTTATGGGAAACACCAAAATGATAGATGATATGATGGTTGATGAAGTCAACTATCTTGTTAGCTTTGGTTGAGATGAGAGGAATAAATTCCACCCACTTGGTGAAATATTAATTAGTGGTGAGGATGGATTGGTGATGTTGTGAAGAATGAGGATTGATCTCCCTAATGAGATCTAAGCCCCATTATGAGAATGGCCAAAAGTCTTTGGATACTTAAAGACCATGGGTAGGTGTGAGATGTAAATCAACATGTTGTTAACATTTTACACACTTCTTTACATAATCATAGTAGTCCTAGTTGAGGGTAGGCCAATAGTAGCCAAGGTTAAGGATATGTTTATTGATAGCTAAACCACTAAAGTGTCCACAGATTCCATCATGTGTTTCCTTAATGGCATGGAAAGCTTCTTTACTACAAATACAATGAAGAAGGAGGTTGTTAGAGCCATGTTTGTAAAGGATTCCCCCTAGTGTGATATAATGAGAGGTGTTTTGAACAAAGGCTCTTCAAACATTCCTAGAGAGATTGGGAGGAACAATGCTAAGTTGAGGTAGTTAAAACTTTGCTCGTACCCTATGTCAGATGAATATTGATTTACACTATAAATGGTAGGAAGGTAAAAATGGATATAAAAATATTTGATAAAATAGTTGATGGTAATAAAGAGTTTATATTCAATAAGTTGAGATGGGATTTGGGAAGCAAGAGAATCCATTGTATCTACAAATTTGTTGGTAGATGGAGGAATTAACTAGATAAAGTAATGGGAAAATGATTCTAAGAGTACATATATGTGTTGTTTGTACTTTTGAAATACATCATTATTACATTGGTAGGATCTATTGACCTGGTTGACCATAAGTTGGTAATTTCCAAAGACACTAATGATCTTAATTCCCAAGGCTCGGTTGGTTTGGAGACCTATGATGAGGGCTTCATACTCAGCCACATTATTAGTGCATTCAAATTCAAGTTTAAATGAAAGAGGAAGAGGTTTACTATCAAGAGGAATGATAATAACTTGTGCACCTCTACCACACTAGCATTTGGATCTAACAAAGAACATGGTCATTTGGTAGGTGGTGTCATCCTGAGAAAGAGTCATGATGGACTCATCAAGAGATGCAAGATGAAGTAGTTAGTTATCTAGTATGAGAGCTTTAGTGAATTGGTTAGTAATAACTTTCCCTTTAATTTACTTCTATTAAAGGAAATCTAGGTAAAGCTTAGCTAAAAACATGAGCCACTTAACCATACATTAGTTTTGGTATGGTTTAGAGTGCATGTACTTGAGTGGGTCAGTGTTAATAATGACATAGGTCTTGTGATTAAGAAGGTAATGATGAATTTTGGAAGCCACAAAGACTATGGTGAGACAACATTTCTCAGGATGGGTGTATTGAGTCTCATACTCTATAAGCGTTCAACTTAGGTAGTAGACAAATTGTTCTTTATGTTGTTCATCATGGTGAGCAATCATTACCCCTAGAGAATGGTCAATGGTAGAGATGTAAAGGTAAAAAGGTTGATCCTCTTTAGGTCGGATAAGAACAGATGGAGAAAGAAGGTATTATTTTAGTGAATCAAAGGCTTGTTAGTAGTCTTTGTTCCACTTAAAAGATGTATCTTTCTTAAAAATATGGTGAAAGGGTTGACATATATCAGATAATTGAGAGATGAAGTGACATATTGATTGGAGTTTCCCTTGTAGGATGTGGAGTTGCTTGAGGTGGGTTGGAGGAGGCATCTCCAAAATTTATTTGACTTTTTTAGGGTCTACTTCAATTCCTTGAAGAGAGATGATAAACCCAAGAAGCTTTCCAAAAAGGACCCCAAAAATACATTTCTTATGGTTGAATCTAACATGGAAATGGATTAGGCATTCGAAGATGATGGTGAGAATGGCTAGGTGAACTTTGTGATTTTTAAATTTACCAAGGAGATCATCCACATAGTTCTCTACAATTTTATGGATGAGATCATGGAAGATTTAGGTCATGGCACACTAGTAAGTTACTCTAGCATTCCTTAGACCAAATGCCATGGCTCTATAGTAAAAGGTTCCCCATGGGGTTATAAAGGAAGTTTTATATTGATCCTTAGGGGAAATAAAGACTTGATTATATCTTAAGAAACTATCAATGAGAGATAACATCTCATGGCCAGCTATAAGATCAACAAGTTGGTTGATCCTAGGCAAATAAAAGTCATCCTTTGGGTAAGAAAGGTTGAGGTCAAGAAATTTGATATAGAGGTGAAGTTCCCCTATGGTTTGGTAATGAGAATGATGTTAGAAACCCATTGAGGATAATTTATGGTTTGGATGAATTCAATAGACAAGAGACACTGAAGCTCTTCTTTGACTAGAAGGGTGGTGTGTGGGTGCATCCTACAAAGCTTTTGTTGAACAAGTTTAGCGTCAAGATGGGTGACAATGTTATTGAGGGATATGGAAGGGTCAATCCTAGGCATATCTTAATAATAACAAGTAAATGCTATGCTTTGGTCACAAATTAAAGAAGGGTAATCTTTTTCTCTATGGAATCTATGGATTGACCAATCTTGACAATGTGAGGGTTATCTTGAGTACCCAAATTGACATTGATGGTTGATTTACTCAATATGGTTTGGTTCTTAGGAAGAAGGGATTTTTGGATAGAATAATCCCCCACACCAAGATAGGTGAGAATGGAATCATCATCCTAATGTTGGATGGTGTTGATGGTAGGAGAATCCTTTTCTACCATTTCAAGATGAATGAGAGGAGCGATTTTAGTTCGGTCATTCTTTTGATAGTTCAAGGGGCCCAAACTAATAGTATTGATTGAAAAATTTAGATGGAATGATATTGAAATCCTTAGACTTGAAGGATATGGGGTTGGTGAGGATGGAATATCCTCATCGATGTTCAAGATAGGTTTAGGTGAGTTGGTTAGTTCTTCTAGTGGTATGAAACCAAGGCCAAATAACTCACAAGGTTTGTGGGTTTTGATTATAGGTAACTCATGAGGTCCATACTCATAATGGCCTAGGAAAAATCCTTTCCAAGTAAACTTGTGGAGGTATAACTTGGGAAATACTAATTTTTCAAGATATGAGAAGTCAAAGGTAAATGGTTAGGTGATAGAGATATTAGTGGAAGTAAGAAGCAAATGATCAAGTTCCCCATAGATTAAGTTGGTTTGATGGTTGGGAGGCCTAAAATGGATAATGGTTTCAAAGTTGGGGTAATAACTAGGATTATGAGTGAGTTTACCATACTCTTAAGGAGTAGGGAAAGCATCCAAGGCTAGAAGATGATATTCCCCCAGTGAGAGATGTTGGAATGTGGGTTCCAAGGGATCCTCTACAAGAATCTAGGAAGATTGGATAAATGATCTAGTTGAAGCTTCATCGATGGTAGGGGTGGAGGTGTTGGTGGTTTTGGTTAATGAGGTGATTTTTTTTTGGTTTATGTTGAGGTGGATAAAGGAGGAAGAAGAATGTCGTTGGGTTGATCTATCATGTTTCATGATGCAAAGGACTAGGGTCAGCTCTTATGGTAACAACTTGACCTTCATGCTTAAATTTGACACATCAATGTAAGGTAGAAGGGACACAATTCATAACATGGATCCAAGGGAATCTAAGAACGATGTTGTATTAGAACTTTCCCTCTACAATTTAAGAGAGTTATGGAATGGTGCGAGGTCTCACGTGGATGTGGAAGATGACTGTCCTCAAGGTAGTAGCCATAGTATCATTAAAGGAGTAGAGGACCACTTTAATTTTTTACATGATGTTCTTAAGTAATTGAAGTTGGTCATAGGCATGAAAAGTTATAATTTTTATGATATCTCCTCCATTAATCATCACCCTTTTGATGTGGGTTTGATTGATATATGCAGTAATGAAGAGGGGAGGATCAAGATCTTCAAAATGGATAGAGTGTATTTATGAATCTTGGAAGGTAACAAGGTTGAAATTTGAAGGGCTCAGACAAAGGATACAATAGGTTGAGGATATTCTAGTTGAACCTCTATTTATTTAAAGGACTCTACCAATGTTTGGAGATGATGGGGTGAGGTGTTGATTAGTTCATAAAGTCTCATCTTCACCAATGTTTGGTGAAGTTATTTTAACACTACTTGTTGGATGGATTTAAAAGGGTTGGAAGGAGAGGCACCAAAAATGGATATTTTGGGTTTTGGAAAAGTTGAAGGTAGAGGTGAGGTACTTGGTTTTGGTTGGAAGGTTGAGGGGTAGAAGGGTGGGTCCATGGTATGGACACTTTTGCTTTTCCCTTATCCTTTTGTTGGGCCCTAGATCGGGTAACCATATGGATAATGTGGATTAAGGGAGGTGTTGGGATAGATGGTTGATTTGGTTCCTCCTCACTTTGAAATGAGAGTGGAGGAGTGGGTGAATGTTGGATGGGTCGATTTGGCAGTTGGGTTGGCAACGGGATCAAGGGAGGTTCATCTGATAATAGATCATCCTCATCCCAAAAGCTATGGATAAGTGCTTCAAGAGATTTTCAATTCTCTATATTATGTCGAAGTGTCTTATGTTATGAGCAAATCAAATTGTTAGTGAACCATGATGGTTTAATATTTAAAGGGTTGAAAGGTTTGATAGGTGGTAATGTTAAAAAATAGGTTTGCAACAACCTTTTTATATTGGTCGAAGACGATTTGATCAAAGGTGTTGGGTTTTTGGTTTTAAGAGTAGGAGCCTTCCTAGGAGAAGGCTTCACCATAGAAATCATAGGTGGTGGAATGGTTTTGGTAGGTGGTTTCAGTTGGGATTGTTTGGTTATGGTTGGTTGGAGGTTGAAGATTTAGAGGTGGAGGGTGAAGATTTGGTGATAGGTGGGAAGGTAGAGGTGGATAGGTTAGTTAAGAATGATGGGGAATTTGATGATTTGGTGGAGGCAGTTATAGGTAGAGTAAAAGGAGAAGGTTTACTAGATGAGGAATAGGTAATGGGGATAATAGAGATATGGGATCCTAAGATGGAAGGTAGGTGGGAAAGAGGTGGTATAGGTCTAGTTTGATGTGGGAGTTTAGGTGGTTCCACCTTCTTAGTTGGGTTGGTTGGGGTTTTCTTTGGTGGAATAGAATGGGTTAAGTCTAACTTCAAATATGGGTGAGTAAGGCTAGGTATAGGAAGTATTCCTAAATTATTGATGGGTCTAGTTAAGGAGGTGTAAGGTGATTTAACAAATTTAGATGGAGGTGGGTTGGATGGTTCTCCTATGATTTTATAAATAAGTGTTTGAGGATGGGGTTGAGGTAATAAGTGTTTGAGGATGGGGTTGAGGTAATGATAGGTTTGATGGTGGATGTAAGTGAGGTTGAAGGTTCAAGTTTGTTTTGGTAAGGGAAGCCAAGACAATGCCAAAAAGTGGCTCTATCTAGGTTGGCTTGGGAAGTAAACTCTAGATTTTGGACAAGTCTATAAAAAGGCTTGTAAATGGGTTTGATTCCTTGGTCATTGGTTTTAAAATTTAAGCCTATATGGGAGGTGGGGGTGAGTTTATTCACCTATGTTCTTGAAAATAGGTTCCAAGGTTTGGGAGGACGTTTCCTCTATGGAAGGTGTAGGTAAGGTGATCTCTTCCTTTGGAATGGTTTCCAAGGAGGGAGTGGTTGGTTCCATGGTATTTAAAGAAGGTGTGATGCGGTCAAGTGAAGGAATGGAGATGGTTGCTTCTTTCATTTGGATGTCCAAAGGAATGGTGGGTAACTCAACCACTTGAATAGGTGGATTGGATGTAGAGGTGTTTAAAGTAATGGTTTCCTCCTTTGGTATGTATATCAAAGGAGATGTGGATAGGTCCATGGTCTCATCAAGTAAGAAAATAGGGGTAGTTGCTTCCTCTATTTGGATGTCCAACGGAATACAAGGTGAGTCCATTACTTCAATGAGTGGAATGGTGAAAGAGGTAGTTGAGGTAATGGTCTCCTCAATAATAGGTTCACTAATAATGACATTAATCGTATGGACCTCACAAGTGTGAGATGATTCTAGTTTATTATCATCATAGTTGGTAGAAGGGGCATGGTTGGGAAAAGGTTTACAAAATATATCAAGGGACTGATTTGGAGGTGCATTTGGATTATCAAATATGAGTTCTCTCTTATCAATCATATTTTAGACAATAGTTTTAAAGGTATTTCAACTACTAACATCATGTCCAATGACACGGTGGAAAGCACAAAGATCATTCTCATTGTACCAACACCCTCATTGTACCAACACCCTCTAGAATTTTTGTTTCATAGTTTTAGTTTTTCCTCATCAATGGCTTGGATTTTTAATTTTTTTGCCTTGGTCAAAGCCTCATCAAAAGTCTTGAAAGTTTGAAATTCAAGAGTAGGTGAAATATATTTGGAACACCCTCAAAAAAAGAGTTCAATCAACTCAGGTTGGGTAAGGAGAAACAAAGTTAGCTGATGAGACCTCTCCATCTAGCTATGAAATTGATAATTGATTCAACATCAAATTGGCTAATGGAGTAGAGGTCAGTAATAGAGACCTTTTTAGATATGTTGATGAAAACATGATCCAAAAAGACTTGGGAAAGTTGAGAAAAGGAAAAGATGGAGTGCTTGGTGAGAGTAATATACCAATCCAAGGATGGTCCTGATAAATACATAGGGAAGGTACGAAGGAGAAGAGCATCATCATAAGCAATCAGATAACAAGAATGGTAAAATTCTCTCAAGTAATGTTGGGGGCCCTCCTTGCTTTGAAACTTGGAAAATTTGGGTAGTTCCCATTGACGAGGATAGGATCAGATAAGAATGGATGGATGGAATAGATTCATTGTAGATTTGATCATAGGATAAAAGGTTATGAGCCCCAAAGTAGATGACTCAAAATTGGACATTTTATCCATCAACATCTTCACCAAATTTGTTTAAGGTTGGGAAGCTCCATAATTGGATGGTAAGTTTGGTTGAGGTTGGGTGGAAGAAATGTATGGATAAGAGGTAGGGGGTTAAGAACATACCACATATTCGTATGTTATCATTGTAGATTGGGATGGTGCCACATAAGGGTTGATGGACACAAATGGTTGGGTAGAAGGTGTTATGTATCCTTTTGGATTAGGAACATATTGGTAAGATGTCATGGGTATTTTTTGAAGGATAGATATGGGTTGATTTGTAGGTATGGATGGGTTCGTAGATGGTTAGGTTTGAGCAGTAACTCTTGTGCTAATAGGTGGAAAGGTAGGGGGTATAGAAAGTACCAAATTTTGAAGAGGGGTAGAAATGGGTTGGTTGGTGGTGATAAGAAGAATGATGGAAAGAGGGGTAGAAGATACCCCCATTGTGGATGGGGTATAAGTAAAAAGAGGTAAGGTTTCCCCTATGTTGGAGGTATTGGTTGGTGTAGGGGGGTTTGGCTATTGGTTAGAATATTGTATTGTGTTTGGGTGGTGGTAGTGGATGGGATATTTTTAGAAGAAGATGCTTAGGTGACCATAGGTTGGGTAGAGGTAACACCAACCATGAGAGGGGTAGGCATATCATAAGGTGTATCTGTAGGAGCAACTGAAGCAATAGGGGTGTAGTGAGCTAAGGTGTTGAGATTGTTGGAGGGCCATGGGGTTTTTATCAATGAAGGTAGTGAAATCTATATCACCCTCAAAAAATATCTAAGGCATAGTAGAAGGAGAAAGATGAGGATAACTCTCAACATCTAAAGTATACTCCATGTAAGAAGAGGAGGAAGATGGTGGTTCTTGTTTGTTTTGATTTTTCAACTATTGTCTGATAAAAAACATGTGAGAAATACAAAACAAATGATGAAAAATCACACCTCAAACAAAAATGAATCAAAAGGAAAAGAATCTCAAGACAATCCAAACATACACTAGAAGTGCATTTATAACTTAGGATTCTTTTTAGATCACTTTTGGCTTATGCATTATAAAGTGTGAAGAAGAAATTTAGCTTATAGATCAGGTACTAAAGAGGAAATATAAGGTTGGTTTTAGGTTGTGTTTAGGTGCTCAAAAGAAAGAATCTGTATTGAACATTAGTATGTGGCTTGATATTAGGGCCTAGCCCCTCACTTCACACACTATAGTGATAAGGGTGTCAGGTGCTTAGCCAAAATATACTAAATTTCATATTTTATACTCAACCAAAGCCGAGTTGGTTCTACCCTTGGTAACGACCTCTAAGTAGGATTACCAAGAGAGGGTAAGGTTTATCACTAGGTGATGAAATCCTAGTTGGGCCTTGTCTCAAATTTGTTTTGATGTGTTGATTGATTATGTGTATTGGTAAAGTGTTTGATAATAAGAGTGCAAAAAATGATTAATTACTTTGCTTTTAAGTTACTAAATGAACTAAAACAAAAAAGCAATCAATGTATGCAAAGGATTTATTTTAAGCCCAAAAGAAATTTTAGATTTCATTAGATGAGCATAGAATAAAGTAAGAAATAAAAGGGCACCTAGATGATGCTAGGTCCCACCGGGCGTGACAAAAAATTTCTCTTAATTTTTTCTTATTTCTTAATTTTGGAAGAAGATAAAAAAAACTAGTAGTAAGGGTGTGGTATAAATACCTAGTTGGTGATGCACACATAATCCAAACAAATGTTGAGAACTCCTCTTTGGCTTGGAAGAAATAACCTATAGATAAGAATCACTAACAAAGGGGTTGTTAGCAATATAGTTTGGTGGACTACCTCGCATGAGCTAGATCCAAGAAGCGTGAGCTTGCTAGGAGGTTGTCAATCCACTCTTAATAACAATTAAGTTGAAAGAGATAAAAGTAAGGTACTTTCATAAAGTAAATGAAATGTAATGCAAGAATAAAGTAGAATATTCAACATAAAATGTTCCCTAGATGAGATTCTAGGTTATGACTATGTGCAGGATTTTGATAGAGTTTCAGAAACTTTAGATAGGATTGTAGGTTGAAGTTCTTACTTCTTGAAAACACCTGAGAATGTGTCATTACACTATGAGAGTGGTTTCAAATATGGACATCTATCCTACATCTCTTCTCATCAACTAACTAGCATCCTTAATTGCTTAGGCTAGTCTTCAGTAAAAGATTCCAAACTATAGATGTACATCTTAGGGAATATAGATTTCCTATAGGTTTCTATTTATGCATGAACATTGTGTTTTCAGACCTACATCTTCACTTGAGGTCACTAAGGACTATCCCACACTTGAATGTATTCACCTCTACCTACAGGCCATGATCTCATCTTTACCATTAATGCACTAGGAGTTTGAAAGTTCTAAGTTTACTTTTTGTCTGATGGGATTGTAGTTACTGAGTGTTTCTAACATAATTTTAATTGAGTTAAAACATATTCTACCATTATCTTCTCTTGAGCTAGAAACCTCCTGTCATGTTTAGATATTACCTTTAGGCCTAAGCTACAAGAATGAAAACATTAGTCTCACACATACTTCATGGTCTTCAAATAATAGATGACACTATCTAGAATAAAAATGTATTTTAGAGAAGTTAAAGTAAGGCTTCCCTTTAAGCCACTTTATTTAACTATGCACCTATAGGTTTGCTTGAAATGGTCATAACTGTGTTGATGACTTGATAAATCGATTCAAGTCTCTTTCAATGGCTCAATACTATTGTTGTTACCTTGAGAATATTCTCACAACTTTGAAACACCAAAATTCATCAATACTCAGACCTCTATGGCATCCTTACTTCTGTTGGTCTCCATCTAAGCTTGACTGTAGCAAAAGGTTTCACTGCTTGTAAACCTAGTTCTCTTGCTAGAGATGATATAAATCTTTAATATGTTATAGGCAGTAAATATGGTGAATAATTATCAGAGAGCATATAACCTGACTCTCCCAAAGATGATTGACACCTCCAATCCTCTATGACATACATATTTAATATACATTATGCCTACAGCAAATAATGAGGATATAGATCTATGATAACTTCAAAATAGGTTTGCTTGCAAGATAAACTGCAACTTAGAGAACACATTACATTTAGGATGATATTCATCTCAATTTTCCTTACAAACCTCAAATTCATACCTTTACCTGTAACTTATTAAGACGTTATTCTATAGACAATCACTGTGTTCACTTCTTAGTACAAGGAGTGATTATGATCATCCTACCATGTTTGCACATGTCAACCTAGTTAAATTCAATCATGAAATGAGTGTATATTCTCTGCAAGACCATATACACTTCTTGGTTTACTTTCAATCAAAGAAAACAAAGAAGAAAATTGAAGCCATTGGGGATGTGCAAGCAATTTAGAGTCACTAACATTCTTAGTGATGGTTCATGAAGCACATGCCACCAAACTAGAAACTATTTCCATGGAAAGGAATTCCATAAAGGATACTATCACCCTTAAAGTGAACTTACTTGAACTCCACATTCAGCTCCTCCTGTCCATATTAAAGGAAAATTATTGACTTTTCTTAAGTTATCGAAGAGAATGATGAGAGAGAGAGAGGTCAATTTTGCTTAATTTTTTATCTGTCAAAGCTTCCCAAGCCTAGAATTGAACTGTGGGGATCTAAAGGGACCCTCCTGAAGCTTTCACATGTGTTATAATTACCTTGCAGTCCATACAACAACTAAAACTCCATTTCTTCAAGTGATCTTGATTTAACGTTGAACCTATAGAATTTAGTTTCAAAACTACCATCTCTGACATCTTTCAACATGTGGGACATTGGTTAGATTCTTGACACACTTATCCTAAGTGGAAAACTGTACAACTCATTTAAATGGCCAAAAGGTGGCATAATATGACATAAGATAAATTTAGACAAAAATAACCAAGGTTGAAACATATTTTATGACTCCATGCGATGACTTGACATTATTCTAAGACCATGGTGACTATTTTATGACCTAGAAGGTCCCTATAGGAATTTTGAGTATATAGGGGGTTAACCTAATTTGACCTAGAGTCAAATTTGCTCTATAATAACCCATTAGGAGGGGTTTCCAATGCTTCGATATCCAAGCATGGAGATCTGGAAGTTTTGACCAGTGATCCACAAATCTGCAAATGATACCTTTGGTTGATAAGTAATCTTCTGATCTAAGCACTTGCCTAGACTCCTCCTCATCAAAGGTCACAACCAAGTTAGGAGTTGCAGGTTTGGTGGGTTTGAGATTCACTCTTGGAGTTATCTTATGAGATACCACTTTGACAAAGGAGCTTAGCTTTAGGGATCTAGCTTTCATCTTGGCTTCAACCTCCATCTCCTTTACATCCCAACACCTAAAGTTCTTGTGATTTGGGTTGTTGGTCTTGGGATGTATGTAGCTAATGGAAGTTTTGGATGCCTTTTTCTACATATTTATGTGCATGCCTATGATGTCATTTGCCCTTGCCACTAGGCCAGACACATTCCTCTACCATTCTAGCACAAGTCTAATAGGCAGCCAAGGATAAATCCATGAGCCATAGCACCTAGATAGGGCTGACAAATGCTTTGGGGGGTTTGAGCATGCATCCTCAATAATTAGGGGTGTGGAGTCAAGGTTGAAGGCAAAGTCCTAAGATTTTAAAGGCAAAGTCCTTAGATTTGGAAGTTTTGACTAGTGATCCACAAATCTGCAAATGATACCTTTGGTTGATAAGTAATCTTCTGATCTAAGCACTTGCCTAGACTCCTCCTCATCAAAGGTCACAATCGGGTCAGGAGATGTAGGTTTGGTGGGTTTGAGATTCACTCTTGGAGTTATCTTATGAGATACCACTTTGACAAAGGAGCTTAGCTTTAGGGGTCTAGCTTTCATCTTGGCTTTAGCCTCCATCTCCTTTACATCACAACACCTAAAGTTCCTTTGATTTGGGTTGTTGGTCTTGGGATGTACGTAGCTAATGTAAGGTTTGATGCCTTTTTCTACAAATATATGTGCATGCCTATGATGTCATTCATCCTTACCACTGGGCCAAACACATTCCTCTACCATCTAGCACAAGTCTAATAGGTGGCCAAGGATAAATCCATGAGCCACATGAGTCAGATAGGGGGTTGACAAATGCTTTGGTGGGTTTGAGCATGCATCCTCAACAATTAGGGGTGCGGAGTCAAGGTTGAAGGCAAAGTCCTAAGATTTTAAAGGCAAAGTCCTTAGATCTGGAAGTTTTGACTAGTGATCCACAAATCTGCAAATGATACCTTTGGTTGATAAGTAATCTTCTGATCTAAGCACTTGCCTAGACTCCTCCTCATCAAAGGTCACAACCGGGTCAGGAGATGCAGGTTTGGTGGGTTTGAGATTCACTCTTGGAGTTATCTTATGAGATACCATTTTGACAAAGAAGCTTAGCTTTAGGGATCTAGCTTTCATCTTGGCTTCAGCCTCCATCTCCTTTACATCCCAACACCTAAAGTTCTTGTGATTTGGGTTGTTGGTCTTGGGATGTACATAGATGATGTAAGGTTTGGACGCCTTTTTCTATAGATTGATGCACATGCCTATGATGTCATTCACCCTTGCCACTGGGCCAGACACATTCCTCTACCATTCTAGCACAAGTCCAACAGGCGGCCAAGGATAAATCCATGAGCCATAGGAGCTAGATAGGGCCGACGAATGCTTTGGGGGGTTTGAGCATGCATCCTCAACAATTAGGGGTGTGGAGTCAAGGTTGAAGGCAAAGTCCTAAGATTTTGAAATCTCCCTAGGTGGGAGGGTTTTGGTGGAGGATTTTAGTAGAGGCATAGTCATCATTAGGATTTTATTAATGTTTGAGTAACTATATTGTTGTGTATGAGAAAATAATGTAAATGAATTTTAAATCACCTTAGAATAAAGATACGAGAGATATTTGGGATATAGCTTGATATTAGGTAAGTTAAATTTTTTTAGAGATCCATGATAAGGTTTGACTTCTAATTATAAAGTGTTAAACTTATATATTGTAGTCATTGCTAAAAAATAAGATATCCCAAATGAATTAATAATAAAGTAGTGAAACATATTATTAAGTGTTGAAATTGGATATAATTTACACAAATTCCTATCAAAATATCTACTTAGTAATTAGGATAAAACATGAGATGGAAGATAATATCTTATAGTTAAAATGTGTGTGTGTGTGTAAATTTTGAATAATGAGTAAATTTGATGGTTATATATATATATATATATATATATATATATATATATATATATATATATATATATATATATATAACCATCAAATTTACTCATTATTCAAAATTTATAACATAAAAAATTAGATATTTATAATGGTCAAGGCTTAAATTTGATATGCTTATTTAAATATTTTAATTGTAAAATATAATTTTTTTTTGAAGACCATATTAAATGAAAAGTGAAATTTTAGACAAACCATCACAAACTATGATGTATTTTATACATACACATATACACACACACTCTCTCTCTCTCTAGTATTTCCTTTTTCTATTATAAATTATATTATCATTTTAAAGACAAAGTTGAATAGATAACTGTCATTAAAAATTGTATAATAAATAAAATTGATTGTCAAATTCAAAGCTTGATAGAGGCTATCTAATCTTGGGATAAATGATATTAGTTGTATATGCATAATAACTTGACTCACTTTTTTGCATTTTAATTTGCTTTTTTTTTTTTAAAATTATTTGATTTTTTTTTTAAATTATATATTTTAACTTAATAAAATATATAAAAAATATATTTACAACCATTTGAATGAAAATCATAAGAAAATATCTTTTAAGGAACCTCATGCACCTCAATAAAATAAGCACTAGTATTCAAAGTAATAAAGTGAAGAAGACAACTCAGTTATTAGCTTTTAAATGAGCGAACGTTGGCCTCTTGTTTAAATTTGGTATTTATTATAAGCATGTGATAGGAAGAGGCCACCCAGATTGATAGACAACAAATGCAAACAAATGGCAATAATTCCAAGGGCATAATTCCAAGGGCAGGTATGTTAGAAGGCACCCAGATTTATATACAACAAATGCAAACCAGTACCCTACCTGAATTCCTAAGGGCAGATATGTAAGAAGCAATGATTTTATGGAGTTGATTCCAAACAAATGAATGAGAGCATAGGGAAGCTGATGCAAAGTACCATGAAAAGAATAACTGGATTCACAGAAACAACTTGTTCAATTTGCACAAAAAAAGTGAGTGAATAGAAAGATGTTGACATGATAATCTGCATTGAAGAAGTACAAAGCATGTGGCAAAAGCAGTTTTGGGAGGAAGAGGTGATCTTGATCAAAGAATTCAATTTTGAACATGGGTATGATTAGACAGCCTACATATATATGCAATAAAAATTCGTATAAAGGTAAAGATTTGACTTCATTAAAGTTTAAATGTCTGTCATTTTTGTACTTGATTTTTAAAAAATAATTATATTTATATATATATATATATATATATATATATATAAATAATACAGTTTATTTTTTCAATGTATATATTAGGAAGGTATTATAATTTAATATATAAATGAATAAACTTAAAATTTATATTATTATATAAATTGATTTTGTTGATATATATATTATAAAAATAAACGACAATTAAATGTTTGATCAGTTTTAAGTGTTAAATTTTATCTTTATATTTTTTTATTAATTTAATTTTTTTAAAGAAATAAAACAATTTAAAAAGAAGTAATGTTAATAAATAATTTTTAAAATATAAACATGATAAAAAAAGCATATATAAATACACGAATTAAATGGAGAGCAAAGATTCTTGTAATTTAAATAAAGACTAGTTAATACCCCTTTAATCATATAAAAAATTGTAGCTTGAGAATAATGAGAATTGAGTTTCATTTATGTTAGAATGTACATTCTACAATAATATTTAGGTGAGAGGTTATAAAGATATCTCTGGAAAGTAGCTTTATGCCAAACTTTTTGTTAAAAAAGAAGAAAAAGTTAGATTAAGGAAAATACAAAACTTTTGACAAAGATTATTGACAACTTTTTGTCAAATATCACATAAAAATATCTATTAAAGACTATACACTTTCCTAGAAGGGATAATAATATTCAAACTATAATTCATATGTTGAGAAAATAATTTGGTTATATTATACGCATATGAATTTTATACATTGTAATTAGAAGAGAGGACAAAGACTTAATATTTGTGATACAATATATTTATTTAAAAAAATTAAGTTAATATAAAAAAGAATTAATAATTGTTTAACTTGTATTCATTAATCATGTCTAAAAGAAAATCCCAACATATTTTATAGACCTTATGAATATTGAAATGTTATTTACATACTTTAATACTAACTTATATTATAATAAATAATTTTTATCAATTAAATATTCCAATAATTTTATTAATTAATTATATTTATTAAATCCTAAACATAAAATACATAAATATTAGTTCTATTTCTTAATACAATTGTAAGTTTTATTCTATGAATGAATGAGTGAAAGATTTTAATATTTTTCGGGATGGAGGGTTGTAACAATATTGTCTTTTGTTAATATAATTCTTTAATACGAGTGCTGCCCTTCTAATCATACAAAATATCACTCTTTTAATATGAATTTTGATAAGAAAACTTACAATACTAATTTTTCTTCTGTAAATAAATCATTAATATTATCAATCTTAAACTTACAATACTAATTTTTCTTCTGTAAATAAATTATTAATATTATCAATATTAGTTCTATTTCTTAATACAATTGTAACTTTTATTCTCTGAATGAATGAGTGAAAGATTTTAATATTTTTCGGGATGGAGGGTTGTAACAATATTGTCTTTTGTTAATATAATTCTTTAATACGAGTGCTGCCCTTCTAATCATACAAAATATCACTCTTTTAATATGAATTTTGATAAGAAAACTTACAATACTAATTTTTCTTCTGTAAATAAATCATTAATATTATCAATCTTAAACTGTCTTTGTACTTAATAAAAATATCATTATAAATTATAAATTCCATAAATAGTTTGTGTGCAGCCATAACTATAAATACATGACATTTCATTTCACATCAATGGTAAATTTGGCAGTTTATTACCGACATATCAACTTGCAACTACAAAGAATAGTTCTCGTTTTTGGTGCTAATCTTTGGGTTGATGACTAAATCGTACAAGAAGCCCACCTCTCTTAAAAACTTGTTAAGTACAGTCCTGTCCTGTCCTCTGCTGTAAGTTTCTGATCCACGTCATCTACATTGGGAAATTTGTGATGGGAAAGAAAAATGGGCACAGAGATAAACTGACCCTTAAATGCTAATGCGTGCTAAAACTTAAAGCTGTTCGAATAGTGCCAACAACATTCTGAATGCGACATTTGAGCTGCCAGGGAATGGAGTTTAGTGGATAATGGTTTTATGCATTTTAATGGACATTCAAGATTGCAAGTTGAAATTAAAATTGTTATTTCTGGATTTGAGAAAGTGATGTGATATTTCTGGATTTGAAAAAGTGATGCGATACCATTTCTTTTTTTGGGATCGAGTTTGACATTAAATGAATGGGTGTGATGGTTAATAGAGAAACAACTCCTTTGTCTGTTTCATAATTTATCTTTATTTTATTTTAGGAATTTTTGTATAGTCCTTTGAGTAGTAATTTGAGTAGTATAAGAACTTTTCCTAAAGTTTGTTCACATATTGTTCAGGTTTCAAAGGACATTCACAAATTTTATTGTGTATTTATTATCTTAAAAAAAAGTTATTATGAAGATTAGTTTTTTTAATTGTAAAGTTTAATTTTTCGTTGTGTAAAGTAAGTTTTTTTTGTGAAGCTCATTTTTTTATTGTGAAGCAATTTTTTTTCTGTAAATTTTTTTGTTTTGCATTGTCATCAAAACAACATTGTTTTCTACATTCTTAATAAAACAAAGCCCTAATATAACTTGATAGCCATATTTTGATTGTTAAAATTTGATGTTGATCAGCGCACTTGTCGAAAGGCAAAAATCTACACATGTAAATGTTACACTTCCAACCTTTGTATATTAGTTATTTAACCTCTATGGCTTTGTAATATATATGACTATATATGCAACATCATATAGTAGAGTATTATGGATAAATAGATCTAATTTAATAGACAACACAAATACTTGTAAACATTTAATTAGGCTTAAAATAATTTTTAAATAAGATTTAGTTTTTTTATTCCACCACCAGAGAAATAGAGAGCATGCAAGGTTTAAAGATGTACCTAGAATATCATGAGAACTGGTTACAATCATCAAGTTTTGACAATGAAAAATAGTGCTTGAAAACAATGATAAGATGACCCAAAAAATACATGAAGATAAAAGAAAGATGCCCACAACATAATGTTTAAAGTGTCCATTGTCTAAAGCGTCAAGTTCCACACTAGTCAAAATATCTTGTATCATGTAAACTTTGCTTTGACAATTATTTTCTCTTAATCCAAGCCTCAGAAAACCTCTCTCTATTTTCTACATCTTTGCTTAGATCATTAGTGAAATTGACTTTTTCTATTTTATCTAATTGAGTAACCTGACCTAGAACCTTAAGAAAAATAAATATATATTTTTGTGTATGCATTATACCAAGCAATAGTAAGTTGTCTTGACATTTGTTAGGCCCCTCACTAATATACAATATTGAAAACACCATTCTAATAATTGTAATAGTTCATTAACCAAGAAAACAAGTGAAATGTAATGTGTCCCTACTATGAACATATGTGCTTCAATGATTGCTCTTATTTTTGCTTGTTTTTAATAATTTTTTGTAAATCCTCAATAAATTTTTGTGGACAATAAATAACTTAGCAAGATTTCAATTGATTCTTCTTGAGGGTCTTAGATTCCTAAATGAAAAAAGGTATTTATTTTTTATTGATAACTTGAGTTTAATTTAAGGCTCTAGTTCATGACCACAACTACCTAGTGTATTGATTTTGACAATTATTGATACTATTATGATTTGTGGACATTATATTGTAGATATTATCATTCATTTTAAAAATAAAATAAAAAAATTAAAATGATCTTTATAGAACATTATATGAATATACTTGTATAATTTATGATGATGATAAGACATTGTTGATGCCTTTGTGGGTTTGGTTCTAGGTTTATTATAGATAAGCATAGGTTGGTACTGTAAGCTAGTGTGCAATGATAAAAGTGGAGTATACAATTAATATTAAAGCATGATGTAATAGTGTCACCACCTAGTTTAAGTCCTTTTAATTATCATTTTTGAGTTGTGTTCATTTACCTTGTGTATCAATGTTTTCTTAGTTGTGTAGTGTAGGATTACGAAGGAGATTATCAGCCTTCTCTTGTTAGTGGAATTAAAAAACCCCAATATCAACTCAATGAAAGTAACAACTACTTGTCTAAGTACTTAAGTGAGAAATGACAAAGCTAAACACAAATATAACTAAGAAATAAAGATAACAAACTAACTTTACCTCCCTTGTCAAATGAACTTGTTTGTTGGCATGTGAGTGTGTTGGTGCTCAGCTTATGTATGTAATGGAGTCTTTTGGTTAATGCATTTGCCTTGTGGGCAACACCTCTCCTTGTCCACCTTAGCTTAGCTTGGCAAAATCAAGCTATCTCTTAAAAATTTAGCATTCTAACTCTACATACGAAAAATTGTTAAATAATGGCCTTGGCATTTGTATTTATATGTTCTCTAACTAACTCTAACTCAAATGCATTTAGGTTAGATTTAATTGTGGTTAGGTTTAGTTTAACCATGATTAACTTAAAGATGAGACAAGCAATTAATATTTGGAATAAAGATCTCATTTATTAAGCATGGCTCTCCATTTCTAAACTTAAGGCTTTAATAGAGATATTTCCAATTCTTTGACTTTGAGGATGGTAACACCATCATGACCTCATTTTCACTGGAATTTTCTTTTTAACAAATTTATATTCACTAATTGCACATGGAAATTTCATTTAAATAGATAATCAAATTTGGTTAGTAATTCATTTTGCTTAGCATTTTTGTATTTTAGGAATTGGTTAAATACCCTATTTAATGGGTCAAAATGCTAATGTATCAATTTCTTAGGTCCTAATTTGATTGGGGATGAATTCATGGGAGGTTATTGTTACATATAGGATAATATCCCAAATAGAGATGCCTCGACATGATTCTGGGCACTAATGTTTGATGTGCAGATAAAATCAGGACATTTAATGATTTATAGGCTTAATTCACATTGTTTGGTAGAAGTCAGTCTAAATTTTGATTGGAACATGGTTGTAGATGAAATGGAGTGTCTACCGTTTACCCCTATTTAAGAAGGCATTATAAAACACATGCACAATAAAGTCTCCTCAAAGAATGAAAATTCGTTAATGCCTTGACCAATGCCCTAGAGAGCAATGGATGAGCCCTTGATACCCCATTAAAGGATCAAGTGACAAATAGAGTAATTATATGTTCCCTCAAAAATAAAAAAATGATACAATCTAGAGGTAACAGAGGTGGAAATACCAATTTGCCTAAAGATAGTTATAATCTATGGCATAATGATTTACCTTATTAGGTCAGATGGGTGAAAAATAATAATTTGCCCAAGGGAGGTTATAATCATTAGCATAGTAGATTTCCCCAGTAGGGTGGACTAAGAAGGATAAAATAAAATTATGCACCAATAGGGCAGGATAGAGTGGTAATCAGTCAAAAGACATTTGTCACATTTGAGCGACTTGGCAAAGGGATCTCATGAAATAAATCCATAAATGGAGTGATGATGAGTTAGCATACAATAAAAACATGAATATAGAGAATAAAATAGTATAAAGATACACATTTGAACTAGCACAGGATAAGTCTAGAAAATAATGTTGTTAAATGGGTCTCTAAAAGGCCCAATAACATGGTCATGTCAAAAAATAGTGAATGTAAGATCAAATGTAATGAAAAACAAACCATAAACTCATAAATAAGAGCTCCTAGAATGAATGACAAAAAACTTTGGCCATGGGGGGTGAAAAATTAATTTTAAAAACTACATATTCATCCCATGGGATGAAATTTTTTCATTTTCACCAAACCCTTTAAGAATTTGGAGCTTTGAACTTGCATAAAGAAGTGACAAGGAATGGCATGTGGACGAGGATAAAGATACGTTAGTGACCAAATGAGGGAGCACAGGGAACTGCCACACAATGAACCTCTAGTAGTGACCTTAACCTAGCCTTTAAATGTATTATTTACACATGTACTATTATTTTTAGGACCAATAGTTCCAAAGTCACCATTTTTGTGGAAGGGAAAATGACAACTTTACAAGGAAAAATTGACTACTTCTTATGAATTCATCATTTTAAAAAATGAAGATATTGTTAAAAAACCCTAAAAATTGCTAAATGGTGATCTTGCCCATTTATAAGTGAAGTCATCATTTTCATAAAAAACAAAAAGGGTGATTTTGCCTAAAATGGCAGAAAGTGCCAAAATGGTGATTTCACCTAAAAATAGAAAAAAGGCCAAAACAATGACTTTGCCATTTGGGAAAATGATGACTTTGCCCAAAAAGGCAAAATAGCTTCCTTAAAAGACCTAAAAGGGATCCAATCTCTAGAAGAGAGGGGGAAATAGGTTTGGTAGGGTAGATATAGGCTAGATGGAAGCAAAGATATAGCCTAATGTTAATCCATATGTGGTAATAGGAACAACTTACAATACTCATAATGTGGGAGCAGTGATCTCATTATTTACAAATGCTACAGATATAGACATTAGAGATGGTTGTATTCCTACAGGCCTTGGATTTATATGATGTGGCATGGATGTGTTGGAAATATGATTGTCATTGATGTCAATAGGGACATTATGATCATGCCATTAATGCTCAAGGATGAATATGGTGATCATGGTGATCCTATTAGAGGTCAAGGATGATTCGAATGTCTGTGTGCATGAATGGAATTCATTTGGATTTTCATAATGATTGTCTAGACATTTTAGGTCCATATAAGAAAATATAAGTAAGCATATTGATGAGGTCAATGTTTTCACACATGGAGGTGTTAAGATAAAATGATCACATGTGTCTATTTAGTTTTGTGCCTAGTTTATATGCACTAAATCTCAGGTCACATGGTGTATCACAACAAAAGATATTCTTGAGCAAAGCAGGGCTCCAAGGCATTTTGACAATGTTTTCCAACACTTGGTCAAATTTACAGTTTTCAAGAAAAATATCAAAGGCATTTTTATGAAGACATCTTCCACCTATGAAGCCTTCAACACCAAATAGATTTATGGATGGAATCCCCTATGTAAGATGATCATATGTACTAATTTTTAGGTCATCCGACTAAGTGTAACAAGATTTATGTAGGTGAAAAGTTATCTTTCTAGGCATATTAAAATGGTCTCCATTGTTAGTCAAATTTTCACAAAGGTCATGCAAATTTGTCATGATTTTACAAAGATAATCTATGGACATTTTCAAAAGAAATAGATAGTATATCTGTTATGGGTTTTTCATGAGCATCTTGAATATATGGACTGCTAGTTCAAATGAGAAGGAATGAGCCTAGAATTGAATTATCTTTGATCTTAGAATAGATAGGGTTTCTCAATAAAACCCTATGGGTTTAATTTATGGCATCAATGAGCACTTTCTATTTTGATGGTGACTTTCTATAACTTGGACCTAATAGCTTAAGTTATAGCTTAAGACTTTGTCATCGTTATGAAACTGGCCCCTAGACCTAGTAATTAACGATTCAAGTAGTGATCAAAGGAATTAATACTTCATAAGTCTTAGACTTGATATTATGTCCCAACTTGATTAATGACATGTGCTTCATCGTACATAGATGATCCAACAAAGTGTGATGAAGTCAATTTTCAAAAGCTACTCTGAGTGAAAGTGCAAGTGATAAGTGTCACATTCATAGATCTTGTTAGATAGATACCTAATGAGCATAATCTTGTTAGAGTTAGTGATCAAGATTACTGAGAAGATAAATGGTTAGTGCTTAATCAAACATTGGAGATCTAATAGAGTGTAGTGAAGTCAAAGTGTCAAAGGTCCCTATGAGTGAACGTGCTAATGCCGAGTGTCCCAAGCACATGAGTTTATCAGATAGAAGACTAATGAGAGTGATCCTATCAAAGATAAATATCAAGCTTATTAGAAGATCTGATGGTGCATGGGTGATCAAGTAAAGGAGATCTAATGAAGCAAATAGACTTAAATGCTATAAAAAGATAGACATTTAACAACTTAATAGAAGTAAAGATCATGCATCTTTAAAGATCTAATGACACACGGAAGCTTGGATGAGTAGATCCAATGGAACAAGTGGACTCAAATGGAACAAAGTGATTGATGTTTATCAATATAATGGCGAGTTAAAAACCAAGCATGTTTGAGAAGATCAACGGAGTGAAAGTGATCCAAAGATACATGAAGTAGTGAGATGAGGTTAAAGTGTTGAAGTTTAATGACCAAGTCAAGGTAAAGATTGTGCAAGTTCAAAGATCTAACAATACATGGGAGATGGGATCTAGAGATCGACATATGTATTTTAGAAAGTGAAACATTAAAGTTTAGTAGTTTACAAAGATCAGATGGAGTGAGAGAGCTTGGAGATGGTGCAAAGAAAGAGATCAAAGGCTAGTATTTAAAGTGTTCAAATTCCAATGGTCAAGTGGAGAAACATGTAGGAACATGCAATAACTTGTGTATAAGCTCTATATCTCGATACAAATAATGAGATTGATCAATCTAACTGATCAAATATACATTAAAGAGCCTGTGCATTAAAACTTGAGTCTAACAAAAAGTCTCACCATTCGTGTAAAATATGAAATGAGGCCTGATTGTTTCTATATTATAGATAGAGTAACACAGAGACTGACTTGTGTCACCTTCAACAAGATTCTCAAAAGTAGTTAAAATCAGTGGAGATCACCACGTGTCCCTTGTCAAGGATACACGGAAAGCACCACCTGTCCCTGTTCCCTTCTTAAAGTTACTCGAGCGAGAAGTGTTGTGGGTCCCATTCTCCATGAATTGTTAAATGTTGGGGATCAACCAACAATAGATTACACTTGTGAAAGCAATAAACGTAGAATTAAATCAGATAGACAAGTAACTAGAATGAGATAATAGCAAGAATAAGAGATGTCTTGTATTAACAAACTCTTTACAAAAGGAATACAATTGATTCTTTCTTCCACACCTCTCCTAGATGCATAGATCTCTCACTAGATCTCTATTCCTCAAGAACTCTCTCTCTCAAGAACAATCAACTCCAACAAACCTGGATTGATTCAATTCTGTACTGTTCTTCAACATACCAAATTCTATAATTACTACAATAAGCTAGGAAGATCTAATTCTACATATAGAATTAGGAGACTTGAGCATGCACTTACAACAAACAGTTAAGCCTCTTGAACAAGGGCTCTAAAAGTAATATTACTAATAATAGAGACGCGAGCTTAAGACTACAACTTAAATTCATCATGCAAACACTCGCTTTTGTCCTCGAAAATAGCATTCTAGATGCGCAGGTAACTGACGCCGGTTCCTGCTTGCTTGCCTGTGACTACCGTCGGCCGACACACTGCCGACGCCGGCGTCTCTGCAACTGCACCTGACTGACGTCGGTCGCTCTTGACCGACGCCGGCGACTGTGTAGACCCAAAACTGTCAAAGTGTGCTCCTTGGTGAAGCTTTTAGCTCCACACCCTAACATTAAAGTTTGAAGAAGCAGATGACAGATGTCGAAGATGGAGCACCCCAATGCGAAGACATAGTAAAGAGTATAAGTATTGTGGAAAGTGCCGTGTGTCTTTGGTAAGTGCCGCAGAACATGCCAAGCGTCATTTTCCAGTGCCTCCTAAATAAAAAAAGGTTTTCAAGTAGAGTAAGGGAATCAGTGAAGTGTCCTCTCCCTTTTGACAGAAGGAAGCATCCTGTGTATCTATTTCAGCCAATGAACTGTAGGAAGATGGAACATTTTAGAATCTAAGAAATATCTTCTATTATACACTTCCAGTTTAGTTAGAGTTCAGTTGGGCCATTAGATTGGGAACATGCAGACAATCTGGAGTGAATCCAATGCTATAAAGAGGGGTGCAAAGATCACCAGAAGGATGATCATCAAAATATTGAGAGATTTTTCTATGAGATATTATTGTCAATAGTTTTTAGACTTTCTTTAGCTGTGATTAGGAGTATCATTTGCCTTTGTTCTATTTTCTTGAGTTACAAAGTTTATGTAACTGTGCATTTTTTTTGCCTTTTATGTGACTGGAGAATTAATAAGAAGACTGAGTTATGTGCCTTTTTTGATATTTTTTCTATCATTGCAAAAAGTAGTCTAAGTTGTGAGCTGCTATTTCTATTATTTTTCATCTTTTACATTAATCATGCCTTGTTCGCTCTTTAATGTAATTGGATCTTACATATAGCTTCACTGTGCTTAGAATTAAGGGTCAAATTAAATCCAAGCGCATCACCATAGTTAGATTTCCTTTCATTTGCACTTGTGTTTCTATTTGATTCCTATCCCTTTTCCTAGTATACACTTGATATAAAGAAGAACCAACTTCTTTAAAATCTGGAGGTTGTTTTAGGTTGCAAGTCCCACATTCCTGAAACTTCCCATTGTTGGTGTTAGAAATAGCACAATTTTAACCATCAATAGTTTTTGGCACGCCCAGTGGGACACCATCTTAAAGTTTCTTTCAAGACCATATGAACCAGAGAGCTACAAGGAGTCAGAGCTATGGACCAGTAACCATATCTCAATCTGCTATAAATCTAGGTATTCTTTTACCACCATTGGTGACTAGTCCAAGAAGAAGGGTCAATCAATTTATACCAATACCAAGAGAAAATATGGGAGCACCTATAGCCCCAAGAAATTATGCAAGTTAGAACACTTGTAGTCCTTTGATTCTCCCAATACCACCAGCCACTTGGGACCCTATTCCAGTAAATGCCTTGAAGGCTCTACCCAAATTCAGTGGGCAAGATTTTAAAACACTTGAAGAACATCTTCAAGATGTATATGATGTCTGTGCTATACATGTGGTCACACAACAGAATGTGGCTATAAGATTATTAGCAGCTTCTTTTAAAGGGAAGGCTCTAGAATGGCACCAATCCTTGACTCCAAATACAATATCTACATGGGATCAGCTTGGAGATCTTTTCTTTGAAATATTTGAAGAAAAGGGTGATAAATCTTCTCTATTGCAACAATTGATTACTATTCAAAGAACACCACAACAAGCAATGACTGACTTCAATTCCATATTTCAAAAGACTTGGGAAAGGATTCCTACTATAGCTAGACCATTACCAGGTATGGCTATAGTATTTTATCTTAAATCTTTAAATTTAGATATATCTGTTATGATTCAGTCACTTGAAGGTTAGACTCTGCCAGAGGCTTATGACTATGCAGTCAGAGCTGAAAATAATTTAATAGATGCTGGAAAGTTACCCCCAAGGCCTCCCATGCCCATGTTTCCAAAGATTACCTTACCATTGCCTCAAGAAGCCTCTAATTCCATATCCTCACCTGTGTCTATGTATAAATATCCTCAACCACCTGATAAAGAACTTGTCCCTACCTAGTCATCTGAGATGGATGATATCAAGAACATCTTAAGGAAATTTTCTAATGAGTTGATTAACATAAAGAGACAACAAAATCCTTACCCTAGACCCCAATATCAAGGCTACCAAAGAAATAGATTTTCATCATAGCCAAATCAATATCAGGGTCCTCAAAGGCAAAAAGCCCTTAGCCATCAAATTAATTAGTTGCAGTCCCTACACCCTCACAAATTATTCCCCCTAATTTGAATAGGGAGATTGTTCAAGGGCAAAATAATAATGTAGATGGCACTAATGTCTGATTTTTTCCTTGTAATAATGCTCATACACCTAGAGATTGTCCCATGGGTAATCTACAGTAAAAAGTAGCAGAGTAAAGAAGAATGGATGGACAATTTGCAAGTACTAGTGACAATCAAGCCTACCAATCTCCTGGTATGCAAAATTCAGTCCTAATGGCTCAGATGCAAGGGATGTCTTTACAAAAACAAGAAGAAATAGCCCAAAAACATGCTTTGTTCTCATGGGTTGAAGATGAAGAATTAGTATTCTTGAATGAAGCTTCTACTTCCAAGAAACTAGTGGTGCAATCAGACTACTATACTAGAGCAAAGAGAAGAATGATGGAACAGCCTGAAGTTGCAAATAATAAAGTTATGGAGAATCCTTCATTTCAAGGTCATCAAAACAAAACTGTTAGAAAAGAAGTGCCTCAGCCAGTGCAGAATCAAGTAGTTCTTGGACAAGTTCAAGAAAAAGCAAGGTGTCCTTATTTTCCAAGAACCCAAACTCTAGGACCGATGAATGTGGTGGATCAATTGAAGAGGACTCCAACACAAGTATCAATATGTGACATTTTAGCTATCCCTAAACAAAAGACAATATTACAAGAAGCTCTACAAGGCCAAGCAGTGCCCAAACATACTGAGATCAAAGAAGGACCTGCTGTAAAAGAAAATCTCAAAGACACAGTTCATCTGCAGACAATAGCCCTAGTGAACAATCCACCAGAGGTAAGCAAATCCAAACCAGACCCTTTCTATTTGACTTTGATAGTTGGAAAGAAACTATTGCATAATGCAATGATAGATTCAGGGGCTAGTACTATAGTAATGCCTAAGCAAATAGCATATGCTTAAAAGATAAAGTATGATCCACTCACTAAAGGAGTTATGTAGTTAGATGGTAAATTAGTACAAATAATAGGGAGAATTAAACAACTCCCATTACAATTATATACTTGTCCCAGTATAATTTTCAATCAAGATGTAATACTCATAGATATACCTCCTATTTTTAGTTTATGTTTATCCAGAGACTTTACAGCCAAAATAGGAGGATATATGTCTCTTGACTAGTCTCGCCTCATCCTAAGAACCAAATATGGCTCAAAGATGAAAATTCTATCTGAACCAGTATCAAAGGATCATATCACCAATGAACCAACATCAAAATTAGAGGTAGATCATGCTATGTTGAATAAAGAAGAAAGGGTTTTTGTTGAAGAGCTAGGTGACTAGACTGAACATGATCAAGAAGAAGAAAATAACCATTTGTTAGCTATGATGCATAGTGACCCATATGGAAATTATGACTCTACTGGTCTGGGCACTTATGTCATTTTTAATGAGGATCATGAAATCCCAAATGTTTTAAGGAAAGAAATGCCAACTACTCAAGAATCCAGAAAAGGAGATTCAGAGATCTGGACCTTGAATTTTGATGGGGCTAGAAGTAAAAGTGGTGCTAGAGCAGGAATTTATCTTGTTGCTCCAAATGGGGAGAAAATTTTGAGAGCTGTCCATTTCCAATTTGCTTGTACTAATAATGATGTTGAATATGAATCCTTAGTACATGGACTCATATTAGCTAAGAAAAAGGGAGTAAAGAATCTTATAGTAAAAGGAGATTCATAATTAGTAGTAAAGCAAATTAGGGAAAAGGCAATAGCCATAAATATAAGAATGAGATCTTACAGACACATAATGTGGGACTTAATAGAAGATTTTGAAGCTTTCAATATTGAAGTAGTCCCTAGGATTCAAATTTTTGAAGTTGATAGGATGGCCCAAATTGGCTCATAGTTTGATCTGGCAACTGGCCTATTAATTAACAATGAGTCAGTAAAAGTTATAGTAAGGCCAACTATTTTAGACAACGATGAGAATTGGCAAGTATTTGAAAATGATTCTCAGGTACTCTCATTCTTATAACAATCAGAGGAGTTTGCTGATCAATTACAAACTAAAATTGAAGAGGCATATGGAGACCAAGTTATACAATTGAAGACTAATAAGCTTTCCAAAGGCTTGATCACTTTAGAAAACCTATTTGATCTAGAAGATGTAAGCCTGGAGAAGAAAAGGTTCCAAGTAAACAAAGCAGATTATTCTGAAATAGAGGCGAGTGAAGGGAAAAAATTAAAAGTTGGAAATTTTGCAACTCAAGAAGAAAAGGAAAGACTAATTGAATTGTGCAAAAAATATGACAGAGTCATAGCCTGGAGCTATGAAGACCTTCATGGATATAATAGAGACATTATTCAACACACAATAGAACTGAATGAAGGATCTAATCCCATCAGATAGAAATAGAGGCCAATGAATCCAAGGATTAGGCCTTTAATGGTGGATGAGTTGTAGAAACTTTTAGATTCTAAAATAATTTTTCCAATCAAACACTCAACCTGGGTATCAAATCTAGTACCAGTTAAGAAAAAGAATGGTGATATAAGACTTTGTGTAGATTTAAGAGATCTAAATAGAGCATCTCTGAAAGATCACTATCCCTTTCCCTCCATGGAACAAATTTTACAGACTGTGGCTGGATCTGAAAGGTTTTCTTTGCTAGATGGTTTCTTTGGATACAATCAGATTTGGTTGGCTAATGAAGACCAATACAAGACTGATTTTACTACCAAATGAGGAACATTTGCATATGTTAAGATGCCATTTGGCCTGTCAAATGTAGGAGCCAATTTTTAAAAAGCTATGGATGTAGCATTTGGATAACTTATAAATAAAATCATCCTGATTTATCTTGATGATCTTCTTATTTTTTCAAGAATGTTGTTGATCATTTTGATCATTTAGAATCTATTTTAAATAAATGTCAAGGATTTGTTGAGTTGTGGAGCTAAAAGCTTCACTAATGAGCTAATGTGGAGGTTGCTGGGCTTACACAGTAATCGGCATCGGTCAGAACCAATCGACATCAGTTAGGGGTCAGCTGAAATCGGTCATCTTCAGACCGACACCGACTTTTGTGCATTTTCAGCTTTTTTATTTTTAGAAGAATAGATTTGAGCCTTTGATTTAAGAGGTGGATCTAAGGGTGGTGAATGCATGGCTCATGAATCCTAGTGTTGTAGTATACTATATAGTATGGTTAGATCCTCATAGCCTGTACAACAACTCATTAATTGAGTTGATTGTAATTGATTGAGAGAGAGAGAGAGAGAACTCTTGAGGGAGAATTACTATACATCTGAGAGGTGTGCGGAGAGAGAGATTTTTTCATTGTATTTCCTTCTGGAAGAGTTTAATACAAGATTGATTGTTTCTTGTATCTTTTATTATTTGTTGTTTCTGATTTCTAGTTACTTATTACTTCTAGGTTCAATTCCATGTTTAGTTGCTTATACAAAAGTAATCAATTGTACTCTAAGATCCTAACAACTGGTATCAGAACGTGTTAGTGTTTGTTGATTACAGAATTCACTCACAGGGGTTTCTAATTAAGTGGGAGAAAAGCAATGGCAAAAGAAAGTAAACTAAGATTGGAGAAATTCAATGGCAAGAATTATCAATTATAGAGGATGCAGATTGAAGATTATTTGTATCAAAAAGATCTGTATTTACCGTTGGGTGGGGTTTCAAGGAAGCCCATAGATATGGAAGATGAAGAATGGAATGTTCTTGATATAAAGGTTCTTGGATCTATAAGGTTGAGCCTGGCAGCTTATGTGTTTTCCAACTTATCACAGGCAAAGACAACGGTAGAGTTAATGGATACTTTGGCAAATTTATATGAAACACCCTCAGCTTTGAGTAAGGTATATCTTATGAAGCAATTATTTAATTTGCAAATATAGGAAGGTGGATCTGTATCTAGTCATCTTAATGATTTCCATACAATAGTAAATTAGTTAAATTTAGTCAAAATAGTTTTTGATGATGAAATTAAGGCTCTCTTAATCTTATGCTCTTTACCTAAAATTTGGCATAGTTTGGTAATGGTGGTTAGTAATACTGCATCTACTTCAAATATCTTGAAAGTTGATGATGTTGTTAGTGTAATTTTGAATGAGAAAATTTGCAAAAAAAGCACAGGGGAAATATCAGGTAATGCTTTAAGTGTTGAAAGCAGGGGAAGGCAAAGAGAGAAGGGCAAGCAAGGGAAATCAAGGTCAAAGATGGGAAGTAGATCCAAATCTAGAAATAGAAGAATAACCTGTTGGAATTGTGAAAAGAAAGGACATGCAAAGAAAGATTGTTGGTTGAAGGATAACAAATAAAATCAGCATGAAGGTAATAAAGAAGCAAAAGTTACAAGTATTGTTGCACAGGATGCTCTTATATTTTCTTTAGATAATAAAGTAGAATTATGGGTTTTAGATTCTGGTGCCTCTTTCCATGCAACCCCAAATAGAGAATTTTTCAATGATTATGTCCATGGAGATTTTGGAAAATTTTATTTAGGGGATGATGAGCCTTGTAAAATTGTTGACAAAGGAAAAGTGTAGCTGAAATTGCAGAATGACAACACATGGGCGTTGAAGGATGTCATGCATATACCCATCTTGAAGAGGAATCTGATTTCTGTAGGAAAGCTGGGTGATGAGGGTTGCACAGTAACTCTCATAGCTAAATCTTGGAAAGTTTCCAAGGGTGCACTTGTATTAGCAAAAGGTAAGAGAGTAGTTACACTTTATCTATCTACTTGTGTTACTAATTATTCTCCTTTTGTTTTATCTACTTCAGATGTAGATGCAAAGTTGTGGCACTGTAGGCTTGGTCACATGAGTGAGAAGGGAATGAATGTTCTTAATTCAAAAGGTAAGCTTTCAAATTTGAAAAGCATAGATCTAGATTTATGTGAGCATTGTATTTTTGGGAAACAAAAGAGAGTGAGGTTTCTCAAAACTGGGTCAACAAAGAAGCACAAGTTGGAGCTTGTTCACACAGACGTGTGGGGACCAGCTCAGGTAACTTCTATTAGAGGATCACAATATTATGTTTCTTTCATTGATGATGCTACAAGAAAGGTATGGGTTTATTGCATAAAGAGAAAATATGATATTTTTGACACATTTAAGAAATGGAAAGCTTTGGTTGAGAATGAAATAGGTTTGAGATTGAAGTGCCTTAGATCTGACAATGGTGGTGAGTACTACAGTAATAAATTCAATAGTTACTATTCTATGAGTGGAATACATAGGAAAAGGATGGTTCCAAGGACACCTCAACAAAATGGAGTTGCTGAAAGGATGAATAGAACAATAATGGAGCGTGCACGGAGTATGAGTTTGCATGCTGTTTGCCCTTACAGTTTTAGGCAGAAGCTGTAGATACTATGGTTTACCTGATTCACAGAGGACCTTCTACTGCACTAGATGGTGGAATTCCAGAAGAGGCTTGGATAGGTAAAAAGGTAGATCTTTCATTACTCAGAGTTTTTGATTCTGAAGCTTTTGTGCACATTGATAAAGAAAATAGAAAGAAGCTGGATGTTAAATCTATGCAGTGCACTTTCATTGGTTATGGTTTTGGAGATTTCAGATTTCGATTATGGAATTTAGAAACTAACAAAATTATTACAAGCTAGAGATGTTTAGAGGATGTTGCTGTACAGGTACAAGTGCATCTATTTATCTTCAAGTGGGAGATTGTTGAGTTGTGGAGCTAAAAGTTTCACTAATGAGATGTGGAGGTTACTAGGCTTACACAGTAATCGACATCAATCAGAACCAACTGACATTGGTTAGGGGTTGACCGGCATCAGTCACGGCATCAGTCAGAACCAATCGACATCGTTTAGGAGTCGACTGGCATCGGTCATCTTCAGATCGACACTGACTTCTGTGCATTTCCAGCTTTTCTATTTTTAGAAGAATGGATTTGAGCCTTTGATTTAAGAGGTGGATCTAAGAGTGGTGAATGCATGGCTCATGAACCCTAGTGTTGTAGTATACTATATAGTAGGGTTAGATCCTCATAACATGTACAACAATTTAGTAATTGAGTTGATTGTAATTGATTGAGAGAGAGAGAGAGAGAACTCTTGAGGCAGAATTACTGTACATCCAAGAGGTGTGAGGAGAGAGAGATTTCTTCATTGTATTTCCTTTTGAAAGAGTTTAATACAAGATTGGTTGTTTCTTGTATCTCCTATTATTTGTTGTTTCTGATTTCTAGTTACTTATTACTTTTGGGTTCAATTCTGTGTTTAGTTGCTTATACAAAAGTAATCAATTATACTCTAAGATCCTAACAAAATTTGGAATATCTTTGAATTCTAAGAAATGCATCTTTGTTGTACCTCAAGGCAAATTATTGGGACATATAGTATCTAAAGAAGGAGTCTCCATAGATCTTGAGAGAGTTGCAGCTATAATGAACCTACCTCTTATAGTAAATAAAATAGCAGTTCAGTCTTTTTTGGGGAAGATTAATTTTGTCAGTACGTTCATATTTGATTTTGTAGGCTTAGTAAGACTAGTGACACTCTTGTTAAAGAAAGACCTGATTTTCAAGTGGAGTACCGATGGAAGGCAATCCTTTGAAGAGGTCAAGAAAGCTATCTCAACAGCCCCAGTACTTAGAAACCTAGATTTTTCTAAGCCTTTTGTAATGTATGTCTATGGAGGAGAGCTCAGTATTGTTGTTGTCTTAACACAAAAAGATGATAGATAGGAGGGAGAACACCCAATAGCCTTTTTCTCAAGGACTCTTAGGGAGTACGAAACTAGATACAACTTTGTAGAGAAATAAGCATATGCTATGGTAAAAGCCCTCAATAAATTTAGACACATGGTATCAGGAAGCAAAATTATGATACTTGTGGCTCACCCAAGTGTCAAAGAATACATCATGGAGGGTGAAATTACTGAAAAAAGAGCAAACTAGATAACAAAGATCCTTGAATATGATGTAGAGGTCAGAGGTAGGTGTTTGTGCCAATATATGACTCAAGAGATTGAAAAGATGATACCTAAAGAGATAGATTCAGAAATAGAAAAGGAAATTGTATTGAGGATACAAAAGGTTGATAAGGACTCCTGGGTCACAAACATGATTCATTTTATGAAATATGGGATTTACCCAAGAGAACTCCTTCAAAATAAGAGGAGATACTATAGGATGCAAGGAGTCCATTTTGTTTTAGTTGAACAAGTTTTTTTCAGAAGAAATTTTGATGGCAAATTGTTAAGATGTGTAGAAAAGGATGAGGCTAAGAAAATACTACATAAAATGCATCATGGAGTATTAGGTGGACATTTTTCTACAAAGACCACAACTATAAAGATAAGTGAGGCAGGTTATTTCTGGCCTACTTTATTTACAGATTGTTATCAACTGGTTAAAAAGTGTCAATCTTGTCAATATTATGTGGGGATGAGAAAGAATGCAGCAATGCCCCTTAGTCTTATAATTGTTGATGAACCTTTTGCTCAATGGGGTCTTGACTTCATTGGGATGATAAATCCAGTGTCTAGTATGGGTCACAAATGGATCTTAACTACCACATATTATTTCACAAGATGGACTAAGGCAGTGCCACTCAAAGAAGCAACAAAAAATGTGATCCTAGATTTTCTAGGGAGTATCACTACTCATTTTGGGGCTCCTCGCACCATAATTTCAGATAATGCTAAAGCATTTTTAGGGTCTAAAGTATCTAAATTTGCATTAAAGCATGGAATATATCTAAAAACTTCCTCTAATTATTACCCTCAGGGTAATGGTTTGGCAGAATCAACTAATAAAAACTTGATTAGACTCATCAAAAGAATAGGGGCTGATCATCACAAAGAGTGGTATAAAGTGCTTAATTTAGCACTGTGGGCTGATAGAATCACACCTAAATAGGTTATCAAAATGTCCCCATATGAATTGGTCTATGGAAAGTCTACTGTAATACCCCTAAGCTTGGAAATTCTTGCTCTCCAGCTAATCAAACAGATTGAAATTGAGGAAAATGGCCCCATGCAGGTCAGACTCACAAAACTTTTGAAAGTTCAAGAAAAGAGGGATGCAGCCCACGATTCATTGGTAAAGCATCAAAAAATAATAAAATATTGTTTTGATAAAAGGAATTCAAATCCCCATTTTGAAACAGGCTCAATTGTTTTGAAATGGGATGCAAGAGCCGCCAAGCTGGGTCAACACACTAAATTTGAAGCATTATGGACTGGCCCTTATAAAATTCATGCATGTAAATAGAAAAATTCATTTGAGATAGAAACAATGGAAGGTGAACCTAAAGAGATTCCTGTGAATGGGATCTATTTGAAACATTTTAGTTAGGTTGTGTCTCTAATGTATTATAGTTAGATAGTTTCCCTTTCCTATTTGCTTTGTTTTCCTATTTTGCTTTCCCACTCTTATTTTAAATAAGTGTTCTTTGAACACGTAGCCATAGCTCAGAGTTTTTTTCAAAATTTTCAAAATTCTTGACACATTAAATATCTCCCAAATCTTTAAATTACTCAAGGTACCTTGCGCAGCAACTTGCACAACGTGTCTATCTCACTGTCCCATGAAGATTTAGTAAGATTTGCTAACGGTTATCTGGGTTTAATGCCATTTTGAGACTTGATGGGTCAATAAATACCTCATAACAAGATTTAAAGCTTATATTGTCTCAAACATTCTTGCGTCTATGAGAAAATTTCTAATACTTGCATTCTCAGTTCCTAGTAAACTTGCTTAAGCAAAAGTGCTTTCTATATTGCAAAAGTTCATACCTGTTATCATAGTTAACTATTTTCAAAAATAGATATAGATATGGAGGGAGCACAGTCTTCGCAACAAGGGTCTAGGATTTATGAATCCATTGACAAGTTTCTTACAAGTAAATCATATGCTTCAGCCTCTGCACAACCATTAAAGACCTACCCACGGACTAGAGTCCCTGAAGTTGGTCAAGCGAACGACCCAATAAAGGTAAAAGATTTTGCAGATGGAATCATGGACCCAATTCTTCAAAGAACTAGTAGCAAAAATCTCAGAGAAGGGGCACATCAAAGGTGTCTTTAGAGAGCCAAGGTAGGACAATACGAGACATTCACAATGAGGATATGGACTTCCCAACTGGCACAATTCATTGTCCTAGGTGTGCATCCATGCCTTGACTTGGTCAAAATATGCGCTGAATTATTCCATGCACCCTCAAATACCATACAACAGGGTCCATTCACGGTGTAGATTACACCAAAGGCTATCATCAAAATGTTGGCCCTGTATCATGATAAGACAACCACATTTCCCACCGTTGCTAAAATACAAAAAATGTGGGCAAACATCAATACTCAATTGAGGTTTTTAAGATCAGAATTGCAATTAGGCGATGATGATACTACTGTGCCGACACTACCTACAGCAAGAGCACAATTTGCACAAGCTAGTCAAGATGCACTTTCTATGATGGCTTTCATTTTTGGAATGAAAGATGATATGACCATCTATGGAGAACAAATGGCTATCCTCTTCAAGTTGAAAACTATCAACAAGACTCAGGAATATTGGCTTGATTTCTTTGAGCAGATTGCATATTCAATGGTGGAACAACTTGCCTAGTTCAAATAAAAAGGGGTTTTTAGGTATTCTTCTTATTTGTTTCACCTTATGTTGTATCAAAACTCTGGCATCTTTTCCCAACATATGCATCTTAATATGTATGACCCAAGTTTTGGTCTACAAAGGATCACTCCTGTGTTTGCATGGACACATATTTTGTCCAAAACTAGCGACCCATATGAATTTTGGGAACTTTTTGTTGCCCCTATTTTTTGTCACCTGTGCCCAAAACCAATTGTAAATAGATTGTTCCCAAGTGTATAAAATCTTATGGCAAATTGCCCTATTCCTTGTGATTTCTTTTTTGGATCCCACCATACAATTATTAGAGTCCATGGTTTTAGTGGGGAACCAGTGTTGTTACCTAGGATTTTGACCCTTAGGTTAGCATTCTTAGAGGTCACCAGGTAGGTGTCTATGGTAGATAATGAATATGGCTCTGGAAAGAAGAAGAGGAAAATGTATGATGTCCCATGGATGGCAAACATGGCACTAGAAGCTAGAGATGCTGAGATTGTGTTGCTTAGAAAGCTATCCTTCCTGGGTTTCCTTCTAATTGAAGATAAATGGATATATGACCCAAATGGTTTCATAGCTTCATGGATCAGGACTAATAGGGTTGCAACCAGAATTGCACATGAGGGCCTCCCCTTTTGGGAAAATAGCAAAAATCCTAGGGAAGATATTCCTGAGTTTTATGTTGAATTGACGAATTTGCCCCTTCAACCAAACAGACCATGGGAAACTTTTTATGTTAAGCAAAGGGATTTTGATCCTAAAATCAAAATGACTTCTGGTTTAAGAAAGGCACTAAAGAATAAAGACTGGGATGCTGAGAAAATAGAAGCCTATTGGAAATATAGGCAAGAAATTTGTCAGATAACTCACTCTTTTGGAAATGTGGACTCAGATGAGAAATGGGAAGAACTCTAGGATGAATGCCATCTATCTCCTGTATCTATCCGTGATACAAGCAATTTGCTGACATAGGGTGGAGAGCTAGAAGCTAGAGCAGGATCTAGCCAAACATCACAGGCCCCACGGCAAACTTCAGCTTCAGTCACTATAACTGTTTGGCCCCAATCTCTTAGCATCATTGAAAAAAAAAAGAGTGTGGTATCTTCACCACCAAAATCTTCTCCATCAAAATCAGTCCTTGAATTTCCCATTTTTTCACAACCACCACTAACAACAGTGGTAGATGTTGAAGAAAAAGAAGCACATCTAGAAGAAGAAACACTAAGGAAACATAAAAGGCTGAGGTTTCAACTTGATTCAGAGGAGAGGGCAGAACCCTCACAACACCAACTACAGAGTATCTTGGTGGCTCCTCAGGTAAGTATTATTTCTCCTTCTTCTCAATCTCTCTCTTCTCTTATAGGGGCGATGATTCCATTTGGACAAATGATATCCCCTGCCACCTCTGCTACACCCATTTCTCATTTTTCCCCGTCTATCCCTACTCAAGCTATATCATTGCCTCACTTTTTTCCCTTTGTACTCATGAAAGTACCTCCTCAAATTTCCCCTAGCCAACATTTGGCTATTCCATATGGATTGCCACAAGGTTATCCTTTTGTGGGTGGGCAGATTGACTCTCCTTCTACCTTCCAAACTCAAGCAGATGCTAATAGGAAGGCGAGGGAAGCCCAAAGAGAGAAAAAGAGGATCAAGGATAATAGATCCTTGGCTATGCCACATCTAAGGTCACAATTTGACCCAGTCCAGTAGAAACTGACGGTGACCCATTTGTCACCAAATATAGTCAAGACAAATGACCAGATGCAGCCTAAAGATTACATAATGAATGTAATGGCTATAGACATGTCCCTATTCATACCACAAGATAGGGTCGAGCTATTACATGAATCCACTTCTGTAGTAGCTGAAGATTACTTGAAAATATCAAGGAAGATATAAAAGATGGAGGCTGATCTAGCCAAAGAGAAGGCAAACTGTAGCAGTTTGACCACAAAAATCAATATAAAGGATAATGAAATAGAGAGTCTAAATAAATAGTTTCAAGATACTATTTCTCTTCAGACTCACCAGGCTATCCAGGCCCAAAATGATTCCTTAAAAGTAGGGCTAATGTAGGTGAAAGATGTAGTGATGACCCTAAGGTGATAAAAAGTAGCATTACAAGAAAAATGTGAGGAAAGCCTATTATAGGTTACTCAACTTCAATAAAAGTTGCTGAATGAACAAAATAATACTACTGCTATATAGGCCCAATTTCAAGTTTAGCGACAAAAGATAGAATAATTGACACTAGAGTTGGCTAATAGGCCAAAGAGTGCAAGGGTTTTGAATATGGTTAAGGAGATTTATGAATCAATATGGAAAAGAATCTCTTAGGAGATTATTTAGCTCAAACCTTCTCTAACCTTTCTACTAAATGCATAGAAATTGTGTGAAAAGGTAGAGACTTCAGTTGAAGACACTCTGTCTACTATTTTTGGGAGAGTGTTGGACTCCCAAACATTGTTATAAAAGCTATATGATGCAACTAATGGAATGTTGTCAGTAACAAGGACTAATGACAGAATGGTTGTTGCTAAACGAGTGAATGAGGTTCTCAATTATAACTCCATAGCAATCAATTACAGAGAGCTTCTCGATGTGATGAAAGAAGGAAATAGCAAAATGAAACAACACATTGAAGACCTAGTGTAATTAGGTCTTCCTTCCCTTTTTCCTTTTGACAACACTATGTTGATGATTGATGAAATTAAACCATTGTTATTAGCTAGGCAGAATGATCAGGTAGTTTTTCAAGGTTTAAGAGATGATTCCTCAGTGCCTAAAGTAGAAGTTGTTTTGATTCCCTTTTCCCAGTTGGAGTTTAAATTGAAGGATACAATTCATATTTTGTAGAATTTTTCACACAAGGATATTATCAACCTTGATTTAGCCTTCAACGAATTGCAAAATAAATAGGGATTACCTGATGATGAGTGGTCTGCTTATCAAACAACTTTACTAAAGTTGTAATTTTGTCACATCTGATCGAGTAGGAGATTATGGATTTTCCTTTTGAGCAGGCTCAAAAGTCCTCGGGGTCACCAAGAATTATAGAGTAAAAAACTCTACATTTTTTTATTTCAGTTATGCACTCCAAGTTTTGTCCCTGTGCGCTTTGGTTTGAGATGGTGAAGTTTTTTGACTCAGAGTGTGGGCTCATTTATTTTTTCCATAATTTTGTCTAAGTATTAAGATCAATCAGAAACTGCCAAGTGTTAGCAGTTGAGACACATTTCATAATTTTTGTAGGTTGCTTGGAATGTGCCACATATCTCATAGTAATTCAGTGGAGTGCGACAAGTGTCAACATCTACGTCTCATGTTGGCATCCACGTTTCAAATTTCTTTTGAATGGAAGGTTTCAACAAGCTAAGTATCAAGATCAAGTAGAAGGTGCCAAGTGGCAACTGCAGAAGGCTTCAATATGTTTTTCTAAAAGCAAAGGAAGATGCCATGTATCCCTAATTGAGGAAAATAGAAGTCACCATGTGTCAACATCTAGAATATCTTCACTTTGTTTCATTGATAAGTAAAGACTATGGTGGGTCCTGAGTTTTGTTTCTAAGGCAAGCAGAAGCTGCCAAGTGTCACCGTCTGTGTTAAATATGAAATGAGGCCCGATTGTTTCTATAGTATAGATAGAGTAACGCAGAGACTAACACGTGTCACCTTCAACAAGATTCTCAAAAGTAGCTAAAGGTAGTGGAGATCAACACATTTCCCTTGTCAAGGATACGCGGAAAGAGCCACCTGTCCCTATTCCCTTCTTGAAGTTACTTGGGCGAGAAGTGTTGTGGGTCCCATTCTCCATGAATTGTTAAAGTTTGAAGAAGTGGATGATGACAAATGCAAAGACATAGTAAAGAGTATAAGTAATGGGAAAAGTGCCATGTGTCTTTGGTAAGTGCCATGGAACATGCCAAGTGTCATTTTCTGATGCCTCCTGAATAAAAAAGGTTTTCAAGTAGAGTAAGGGAATAGGCCAAGTGTCCTCTCCCTTTTGATAGAAGGAAGCGTCCTGTGTATCTATTTCAGCCAATAAACTGTAGGAAGACAAAACATTTTAGAATCTAAGAAATATCTTTTGTTAGACACTTCTAGTTCAACTAGAGTTTAGTTGGGCTGTTAGATTGGGAACATGCAGACAATCTGGAGTGAATCCAATGCTATAAATAGGGGTGCAGAGATCACCATAAGGATGATCATCAGAATATTGAGAGATTTTTCTACGAGAGATTATTGTCAAGATTTTTTAGACTTAATTTAGCTGTGATTAGGAATATCATTTGCCTTTATTCTATTTTCTTGAGTTAGAAAGTTTATGTAACTATGCCTTTTATGTGACTAGAGAATTAATAAGAAGACTGAGTTATGTGCCTTTGTTGATATTTTTTCTGTGTCACTACAAAAAGTAGTCTAAGTTTTGAGCCTCTGTTTCTATTGTTTTTCATCTTTTACATTAATCATGCCTTGTTTGCTCTTTAATGTAATTAGATCTTACATATAGCTTCACTGTGCTCAGAATTAAGGGTCAAATTAAATCCAAGTGCATCGCTAGAGTTAGATTTCATTTGATTTGCACTTGTGTTTCTATTTGATTCCTATCCCTTTTCCCAGTATACACTTGATATAAAGAAGAACTAGCTTCTTTAAAATTTGGAGGTTGTTTCAGGTTGCAAGTCCCACATTCCTGAAGCTTCCCATTGTTGGTGTTAGAAACAACACAATTTTAACCATCAACAGATACCAAGAAGGCATATGAGACCAATGCTAAGGCAAAGAATGTTTTTGTTTGTGGATTATCCAAATCAGAGTTTGTCAAAGTGATGCATTATCAAAATGCACAAGATATCTAGAACAAGTTAAAGAGCATATATGAAGGTGATGACAAGGTAAAGCAGGCCAAACTATAAACATATAGAGCAATGTTTGAGATCTTAAAATCACCAAAGAAGAGAAGATTTTAGACTACCTTCACAAGGTAGATGAAATAGTCAATGCAATCAGAGGCCTTAGAGAAGAAATGAAAGAATCAATCATTGTCAAAAAGGTCCTAAGGTCTTTGCCATCAAGGTATTATTCTAAAATATCTACAATAGAGGAAGTAAGAGATCTAGATAATCTCATAGTAGATGATTTGCATGGAACCTTCACTACCTATGAGATGAAAATGGGAGAAGTAGATACTCCCAAGAGAGAAGTTGCATTCAAATCATCCAAACATGTAAAAGTAGAAACATCTAAATCTAGATTTGAGAAGACTAATGAAGAAGAAGATAAATTTTTCAAAATTTTGAAAAGAAGATCTAGAAATTACAAAGGTAAGTTACCCTTTAAATGTTTTAATTATGGTAAAGTAGGACCTTTTTCTGCTAAATGCCCTTATGAGAAAAAGGATAACTCTGAACAAGAAGAGGATGGAAAAAGAATGAAACCCCACTATTCCAAAAGGAGTAACTTCTCTAAAAACAAGAAATGATTATATATAAGAAAAGATAGTGACTCATTAGATGATAATGATATCTTAGATGATGACCATGACTATGCCTTTGTGGTTGAGGGAAATGAGTCCATGTTCATGGCATTATGATCAAATTATATAGATCTAGATCAAGAGGAAGTTAAAGACTCTGGTGAAATATAAGGAGAAGTGGACCTTGAGTGTGAACTCATCTGTGCTCTAGATGAGATTGATAAGTTGAGAAAAGAGAACTCAAGGTAGAAGAAGCTTGGACAAAAAAATTAAAAAATTATTTGAAAGTCTTGAAATATCTGATCAGATGATACTAAACCTCAAGACTCAAGTTCAAGAGGATACAAGAATAGAAGATGTAGTCAAAATTGAACTATAAATCAAGTCTATTAAATGTATGAGGCTAGAATTAGAGATATTATATTTGATAAAAGAGATCCAAAAGGCTAAAGAACAAATAGAGAAAGGTCTAAAGCTAAAAGGAGGATTAGATACTCTTGATGAATTGATCATCTCTCAAAATCCATCAAAAGGGAAATCTGGTCTTGGTTATGAAAAAGAGAAAATTCCCATAACTAGTACATCTGCTAAGTTATATGACAAATTCAAAGCAGAAGGATCAAGAGTAAAGAAAGAGAAATCTTGTAAGGATACAAAGACAAACACAAGCAATGCTAATGTGAAGAAGGCTAAAGATGAAAAGAAGCCTAAGGAAAAAGAATAATAATTCCATATCTACAAACTCAAAGAAGATGTAGAAGACAAAGACAATTGATGTAGATGGTTATATAAGGGTAAGTGATTTGAAGAAGCAAGAGTTGAGAATAACTCCCCAACCTGCACAAAGAAAAGCTATGACCAAGTATTCCTCATCTTTCTATCATTATTGTTATAGCTGTAATCATTTTGGTCATAAGGCTAGTAATTATAGAGTTGTACCTATAAGGAGAATCAATCTTGTAAGCAAAAATTTATTAGCACCCTTGTTAGATACAAATGTAATGTGTTATAATTCTAATAATTTTTGTCACATAGCTAAACATTGTATAACAAGCTTTGTAAAATCAAAAGTATAGAGTAAGAAGAAAAGCATGCTTTGTAGTGTGAACAAAGGTTCACAAGTCTCTAGAAAAGAGAAAAGTAAGCCCAATAGGACATATAAGAAACCCAAGCATGTATGGAAAGTGAAAGATCAAGCCATGATGAAGAATGCTACAGAGGCTGGAAAATGTCAAGAGCTCTCAAGGTCTACACATGTTGAGAATGAGAAGACAAATCCCAACAAGGATAGTTCTAAGGTATCTACAGATTCAAGTGAACATCTTGATACTATAGAACAAGTATCAAGCATAGAATATTAGTCTTCTATGCCTAGTGATGAGATTTTGAGTTGCAAGGAAGATTCATCAGATGAAAAGGTATGTCATGAATCCATGTTGTCTCCATGTATTGTTAATCCAAAGGAGAATATCATAGTGGATGAGCATGTTAATTCTCTTAAGCCTAAGTATAAGAAGAAGAACTAAAAGCATAATATGATAAAGGAGGAGAAGGAATATGAAGAGTTATGGGCAACTCCTGGTTTCACATTGTTCTAGGACATTGTGAATTAAGGTGTCTCTATCTATACTTCTTAAGAGACCCCTCTCAGTGGAGAAGCAAGTCATATATGCTACAAATAAGAACTCAAGTAGGTTGTGATAATGACTTGATCAAATCAAGTCAAGTGTTATGTATGTAGTGTCTACAAGGGTAGACTGAGTGCTTCAATGTGACATAATGAGATTCAAGTATATATCATATATATGTCTGTAGGTTCAATTGATATAAGGATTCTAATGCAAAAAACCCTTGACATGGTGTATATTGTGTTGTACAATGAGTTGGGTCACCAAACTTAGTGAACATGTGTAAAATTATGATATACATGTGACAAATGAAGTTATGATGTGCTATAGGCAGGCCCTTGATGTAAAGATAGAGCATGGAGAAAAGGGGGGCTAGATTGTTTAGTTTGTTAGGATCAAGAGGGCTCAAAGTAAAAGAGCTTTGTGATTGGTTAGGTCCTAGGATTAGAAGATAATAAGGGACTAAGAGAGAAGGCTAGTAAGCTTGTATGAAATCTCCTACATCACATCACTAGATACTAGTGATAGAGTTTAAGTCTAAGGTGAGGACCATAAAAGCTTTATTAATTCATAGAAAAAGAAGAGAAAAGGCAACTCAAGTATGTATGTTGTGAAAATTTCTAATTAGTTGATGGTTGTAGATTCTTGGACAAAATCCTTTATATGAGAACTGGGGAGAACATTTAGACAAATAGTAAATAATATTCCCTTTGCCATTTATGTCAAAGGGGGAGAAAATGTGCAAATGCTCTTTACGGGAGAAGAAGAGCAAAATGCTCTCTGAAAAAGTTTGGAGAAAAAGTACAAATGTCAAAGTGGAAGCAGAGTAGGTGTCCAACTTGAGTATTAGGTAAATGTGCCATTGTCTAAGGGGAAACAATTTTGGTATGAACAAATTTGGTTCAAACTTATCATAAGCCAATGCAAGCAATACTAGAGAAGGAGCTGAATAATTGAAGATCATAGCATTTTGTTTGCCATCAATGACAAAGGGGGAGATTCTTGGAAATATGATTGTCAATGATATTAGAAGGGACACTATGAGCATGTCATTAATGACATATTAGGGATGAATATGGTGATAACGATGATCCTATCAAAGGTCAAGGATGGTTATAATACTTGTGTGCATGAATGGAATTCATTTAGTTTTTTATAATGATCATCTAGACATTTTGGGTCTAGATAGGAAAATATAAGTAAGCATATTGATGAGGTCAGCATTTGTACACATGGAAGTGTTAGGATAAAATGATAACATGAGCCTATTCATTTTTATGCCTAGTTTATATGTGCTAAATCTTAGGTCACATGATGTATCAAAACAAAAAATATGCTTGATAAAATTAGAGCTCCAAGGTATTTTGACAATGTTTTCAAACACTTAGTCAAATTTGTAGTTTGAAAGAAAAAGCTCAAAGGCATTTTTATGAAGAAATATCTTGCACCTATGAAGGCTTTAGGAGAAAATGGATATATGGATGGAATTCCCTATGTAAAAGGATCATATGCATGAATTTTAAGGTCATCTAAGTGCGACAAGAGTTATACAGGTGCAAAGTTAGCCTTCTAGGCATATTGAAATGGTTTCCATACTTTGTCAAATTTTCACAAAGGTCATTCAAAGTTTTCATGATTTTACAAAGATAATCTATAGACTTTTACAAAAGAAATAGATAGTATATCTATTATGGGTTTTTCATGAGCATCTTGAATATATGGACTACAGGTTCAAATGAGAAGGAATGAGCCCAAAATTGAATTATCTCTGCTTTCAGATTGGATAGATTTTCTTAGTAAAACCCTAAGGGTTTATGTCATGGTGTCAATAGGAACATTATATTTTGATGATGACTGGTTATAGCCTAGAACCAATAGCTTAAGTTATAACTTAATCCTTTATCATTGTTGTGAAATTGGCCCCTTAACCTAGTAATTATTGGTTTGAGCAGTGATCAAAGGACTTAATATTTCCTAAGTCTTGGACTTTATATTATGTCCAATTTTGATAAACAACATGCACTTCATCATACATAGATGATCCAACAGATCACAATGAAGTCAAATTTTCAAAAGGTGCTTCGAGTGAATGCACAAGTGACAAGTGTAACATTTATAGAGCTTGTTAGATAGAGACCCAATGAGCACAAACTTATTAGATTTAATGATTGATCTGGTCTATAAGATCAATAGTTAGCACTTAATTGAACATTGGAGATCTAATAGAGCATGGCATATTCAAAGTTTCAAAGGTTCCTCTAAGTGAATGTGCTAATGCCAAGTGTCACAAGCACATGAGTCTATCAAATAGAGGACCAATGAGAGTGAGCCTTTCAAAGATAAATATGGATATTGTAAGAAGATATGATGGTGGGTGAGTGATCATGCAAAGGAGATCCAATGGATAAAATGTACTCAAATGTTATAAATAGCTCAATATTTAATAACTTGATAGAAGTAAAAATTGTGCATCTTTAAAGATCCAACAACATGTGGAATCTTGGATGAGTAGATCCAATGGAGTGAGTGGACTCAGATGGAACAAAGTGATTGATGTTTATCAATATAGTGGTGAGTTAAAAACTAAGCATGTTTGAGAATATCAATGAAGTGAAAGTGATCCAAAGATGTAGGAAGCAGTGAGATGAGGTCAAAGTGTCAAATTTTAATGACCAAGTCAAGGTAAAGATCATGCAAGTTCAAATATCTAATGACATGCATGAGATAGGATCTGGTGATCGATGGACACATTTTAAAGAGTGGAACATTAAAGTTCAGTAGTGTACACAAATACAATGGAGCGAGAGAGTTTAGAAATGGCACGAAGAAATAGATCAAAGGCTAGTATTTAAAGTGTTCAAATTCCAATGGTCAAGAGGAAAAAAATGCAAGAATATGTGTATAAGATCTATATCTTGACACATATAATGAGATTGGTCGATCCAATTGATCAAATATACATTACAGAGTATGTGCATTAAAACTTGAGTCTGATAGATGCTATAAATATTAAAGAGATCTATAATTATGGCATAACACATGGAATCAAGACATTGGAAACTTACAATCCAAGTAATAATGAACTAAATTATATAATTGGTGTGATGTGTTATAGTGATCTGAATAATATTTTAGGTGACAATTCAGGTGATGGTTCTACCTCAATTGGTGGCAAAACTTCTGGGAGCCAAACTTTTGCACTGTAGCTCCGTTTGACTCCCTGTTTAAAACATTGGAAAGATAAGAATGAGGGGAACATATTGAGATGGAATGAGATCAGATAGATGGGTTATTACCCCCACAAAATAAATGTAAGTTCCAAAAATTTCAATTTTAGTAGTGCAATTTAAAAATAGTAAGTTTCTAAAAATAGTAATTCCTTGAATTTTGTATTATTGTAAATCATGGAAGTTGAACCACTTAATATCCCTTGAGATTAGTGACCTTCCAAATCCTCCTCCTACCCTAAAAACATGTATAAATGAAGATGTAACCCAAAATGGAAAGGAGACATCTCTTCTCAGAGATAGACATATGTTTGGGTCTACAAATTTGATCAATAAGACATCTCTTCTCAGAGATAACATTATTACAACTATGTTGTTCTTGTTTCTTAAATTATCTTTCAACCAAAGATTTTGAGTTTTGGATCATATATTATGATTTTGAACATAGAGAAGAAGCAAACCCTAGATCAAATGTTTATATATATGACATCTAGGATACTATCAGAAGCTGTTGTTACTAAATTTGAAGCTACTGGTACAACTAGATAGTGTCAAATAGAAAATATATAAACATAGAACTAGAGGGTAGAGAGGGAAAAAAGAGGCTACAAAAAGAGATTAAGTGTGTTAAATAGATACATATATAGACAGAGAGAGAGGATCAACGAAGAAGAAAGGCACATCGAGATAATGTGTAGAGAATGAGTAGTTAAAGATTAGACTTGTAATAGAGATAATAGAGTTGGATTCATTTATGAATCTATTTTTTATACTGGAGTTGTATCTCCATAGATCTAATTAGATGTGCCATCAAACAATTTGATTTGGTGGTCAGTTATGGGATTGGTGTCTGCTTAGGATTGGTGCCCTTAAACATTGTAACTAATGAGGTTAAGTTGAGTTGGTGCTTAGTTAGGGAGTTGGTGCTTCCTTAGAGTTGGTGCTCTTAAACTAAGGAATTGGTGTCTCCTTAGGATTGTTGACCTTAAATGTGTAACCAGTGAGGTTTTTCCAGTGAGGTTAGATTAGAACATTAGAATCTAGAATTTATTCTCACTGTGGTTTTTCCCTTTGGTTTTTCCACATATAAATATGGTGTCATGTGTATTTTTATGTGTATGTGATCTCTACATCTATCTTTTAATCTACATATGATTTTCAATTTTCTTTAAAAGGATTCAAGGAATGGTTTTATTTGATTTATTGATTCAACCCCCTCTCAATAGATAGTTGTGTTGTAATAGGATTCATGTTATTCATGTAAACCAAACATCCTTGCGTGCATTGGCAAAGTGATGGCACTCAGAGACTTCTAAATTTCATTTACTAACTAGGGAGGCCATGGTTACTATTGTCACTTGGATTTGCACCTATTGAGGAGATATAAATCTCTCCTCATCCAAGTGGCACAATGGAATCACCTCTAGGCTTGTGGATAGCCTAAGGAATGAGGTGAATCTCTAGATAGGGATATCTCCCTTGATGTACCACTTTAGATTGTAACTAAAAATAAACTTGGGACGTGAAAAGGGAGTAGGATAACTAAAATAAAACTAACTTAAGGGAGATGATACACAAAATTACATGATGACATCCAAACATATGCATGTTACACTTGAAATCAAAGGACAAAATCAATATACACTTCTCCAATCTTCATCTTCTCACATCAATGTTACATTATGAGGTTATGGATAAATTTATAAATTTAGGACTAGATAAGAGGCCCCAAATGGAACTAATGAAAATACTAGCTCGCTCAATCTTTGAAATTTCCTAAAACACTTCACATGCCTTGCAAGAAGAAGCTTTCCAACTGTAAATAGGATGAAAGAATGATAAAACATGATAAGGAATCCATAGTCTTCACTTATGTAAAATTAAACATTCTAAATTAACACACTAAAACCAATCATGGAAGAGGTAACAATCATTTTTATTATTGATTAAAAGGTATACAAATGAGCAGGGCTTCACTATACTTAGGTGGAGCATAGAATACAATGGACAAAATGGTTAGTTCTTACATAACTTATGAGAGAGAGAAGAAGAGAAAAATGTATGTTTAGTTTTTCCTTTAATTTCAAGTGTAACATGCATATGGTTGGATGTTATCATGTTATTTGGTGTATCACCTCCATTGGGTTAGTTTTCTTTCAGTTATCCTTCTACCTTTTTATAGTTGTAATCCAAAGTGGTACATTAAGGGAGCTAACCCTATCTAGAGATTCACCTCATTCCTTAGGCTACCCACAAGCCTAGAAATTATTTCATTGTGCCACTTGGATGAGGTGAGATTTTACATATATTCAAAGGGTGAAAATATAAGTGACAATAGTATTTGGCATGCCTGGTGGGACTTTTAGTCCAAGAAGTTGAGAATTTTTTTGTGTTGTCTCTCAATGATCAGCCTTTGAAGGTATCTATCAAAGCATCAATGATGACTTCAAAAATACATCAGCTAGTCAAGATGCCTAGGTTATCCTTTGAATATTTTTATCAATGTAATTTTTTATGTTCTTGTTTTCAATGAAGTTTTATGGCTGACTTTGGTGTTGATTTTTGTTCTCTACAAGTTTGTGAGACATTGCAAGCTTGTGTCATTCCCTATCAATATGAACAAGTCCTTGGTCAATCTTGTCATAAACCTTACCTACCTTAATATGAATTTTATTATCCCTAATATTATCTTTGTTAGCCCATGCATGAAGTATATCAATCCTATAACCAACCTCTTCAATGTTTTGCTCCTCCTAATCAACCTAGTCACTTCTTAAGCCAACCCATTTCCACCTTCAAGAAGACACTTTTGGGCTATGAGAGACATGTGTTCGATCTTGAAACACAAATAGGATGTGGTATATATATTAATAAACATGTCATTCATAAGGTGAGATAAGCACTAGAGTTGGTCAAAAGAGAGTGGGTACCTATTGAGAGAGCCAATTGGTAAAGGCTCACAAGTGAGATATTTGATGTGAGTGGCCTAGTTTATTCCTTAGAGGATAGGTTAGGGGTTCATGAAAGGAAAACTCACAAAATATATCATCCTTCATATCCTATTCCCCAATTTTCCTATCAACCATATATGAACCCTACTCATGAGCCAAATTAAACATATCAAATTCATCCTTTTCCCAATCAGTTAGAGGAGAGAGTTGAGAGGATAAGTCTTGTGTTTGAAGCTAATATTGATAGGAAAATTGATTTGACTAATATTAATTTGCATTATTCCATGTTAGTATCAAAATAAGTGGAGTTTAATCCCTAATTACCCTCTTATATTGCATCCCCACCACCTCAAAAGGAGACTCATAATCCCAATGTCCTAAGTTGGAACAAGATAGTGGAGTCATGGGGAAAGAAATAGGAGAAAAGTCTTGACAAAGAATGTGAAGTTGAGAAGGATATTGATCCTATAAAAACCTCTCCCACCCATCCTCAAGAAAATAATTCTAATCCTAACATCCTAAGTTAGAACAAGATAGTGGAATCATGGGGAAAGAAAAAAGATAGAAGCATGGTCAAGGAGTGTGAAATGGAGAATGAAGTTGATCCTTTGTACGTCCCTTCCACCCTGCCTCATGAGGCTTATTATGTTCATGTCAACCATCATGTATTATTAATACTCATGATGATTCTTATGATCTTAAATAAATATTTTTCCAAGATAACCTAGCTAAGTAAATCAAAGAGTTAGAGTCAAAAATGAAGTTGCTAGGTCAAGGTGTAATGGTAGGTATAGACCCCAAAAAAGATCCTATGCCTAGACACATCCCATCCACCCTTCCTCAAGAGGCTTTTAAAGATAAATTATATGTAAATGAAGTGGTTTTAAAGTGTAAGGAATAAAATTAAGTGGTTTTAGCCCAAGGTTTACCTCCTCTTCTTCAAGATCTCCCAAAATAATTCCCAACTTTGCATTCTCAAAAAAAAAAATTGAGCCCTATTTTCCACCTCCACCAACTAGTTCCTTTTGTTCTCATCCCATCAACCTTTTAATTGATGTAATTGTGGTGTGTAAACCTAAAGAAGAGTATTTTGTTGAGGAAATTAAAAAATCATCCTTGAAGAAAGTGTAACTCTTTGGCAGCCTTATTGGGCTAGGTTACTAGATTTTAAGATACTTAGTCTTAGCATCACTAAGAAAGAATTTAAAGACCTTTTATCCCTTAACCAACAAGATAATATTATGAAAATTGAGGTACAATTTGAAAACCGTGAAGAGGTCCTAAGTGTTGAATAAGATGTGAGCTCATAATTTGAATCTCCTTATTTGGTTGATGATGAAGAATACACTCCTTGTGTTGAAAAAGAAATCTTGGAAGAGGTCCTATTAGAATCTAAAGAAGAAGATGAAGAATATTTTATTATTGTTCCCATTCATGATGCTAATCAAAGTGAATATGATGACTTGTGGTATATATTTGAGGACACTTGAAAAGAGTTTGAATCTCTCAAGAGGTCCATAACTCCTTTAGAGCTGGTTACAAGTGATGGTAAGAAAGATAAAATTATTCAAGATGTCATATATGAGCAAGATGAAATTGTCCAATATGTCATAGGTAAGAAATAAAAAAATCCACATAATCCTTTTTAGGTCAAGATAAATCTTTATTGGCCTCAATCTTTCAAAGAACAAGAGATCATTCCTTTTGAGACCATAGCTACAAAGAAGATGAAGGTTGATCATGAGAAAAAGAGTGGGCAACAAAATGAAGCATGTGTACAAGGTCAAGAATATGTATACATTAGATACCTATTTGAAGATGATATACTTGAGAACAATTCAAGTGAAGTGCTAAGGAATAGGTCTAATCCATTAAGTGTTCAATCTAAAGAGCAACATGCTTGTCACCCTCACCATCTCATGCAAAAGGAGCCTCAAGAAACTTTCCATTTGATCTCGGAAAGGGAGGTATGAATTATTTTTAGTTGTATATAATAGTTTTTTTATATTCCACTAAGTGACGTGAGCACATGTGTGTATGTGTGGGTTTGCTTCCTTTGTTGTGTGCATCTTTTCATTTGTGTGCTTGAGGTAGTCTTTAGTTATCTTGTCTTGATCAATGGTCAATGGTCAAAGTTTTCCTTCTTTATCTCAAGATTTAGATGACTCCTAAGCCCAATGGGTTGATAAGGCTGCTAGTCTAGTTAGTATAGCAGGCACCTACCCTTATGAGTTACCAATTTGTTGACCAAATTTGACTTTTAGTCAAATTGGGGCACCTATAGGTAAAAACTTGACCATTAGGTCTATAGGGGGTGTAATATGAGTGTCATGGGGTGTATTACATGTTAATTAATCTAAATTTATGTCATATTGGCCTTGGTCAATTAGTTTTTAGTGTCCATGTATCATTTTGGGTCATTTTAGGGGTCAAAAAGGTGAATTTAATGCTTTGTATAGATTTCTTGGGAAATGTGAAGGTGTCAAAAGATGATGTCATGCCTTATGTGTTCTATAAGTCTTAAGTAATTGACAAAGTTAAAATATGGTAGGCTATGTAGAAGAAAGGGTAGTTTTTTAAAAAGAAAGAGGAGTTTGGCACTTATACATCCTCCTTGGGAATTGTGCCATATGGGAAATGGTCAGGAAGTAACTCTTCATCTTTCCTAAGCTTAGTTCCATGTTTGGTTTGATTTGTAAATTCCATTTCTTTCTCAAGACCATTCTTCTCCTTTTTATAAATTCTTGACAAGTAGAAGTGACTTACAGGTTTATACTTGGTACAAATAGCTCAAGATGTTTTAGGAAAAATATTTTTGGGATGTTGTTTTACACTTAGAGACCTTCATTTCCATATAGGTACTTTTAAAAATGGTGGCATGTAAGTCATGAACCTGTAGACACCTAAAACCTACACACAACTATTTTTAGTATCACACTACCTTTAGACTTTTATCTAAACCCCTTTATAGCTAAATGTTACCAAACCCCCTTGAAACATATCATCTAATTCACCCCTTTTTCACTAGTTTTCCTTTAGGCTTAAGATCACCAATGGTTAGGGTAATAGTCAATGGTTAGACTAACCATCGATGGTTAGTTTTTACACCTTGATTTAATAAACTTTAAAGCATTTATATCTCTTTGTGTGAGATTAGTAACTCCAAGAAAAGGCAACTTATATTTAAAATAAGCTTTTAAAACTATAAAAATAGGCAGCTTTATCCTCTATCAAATTGGTAACTTCCTTTATTTCATTTAGTAACTTTTTCTTATAAAAGGAGTTGAGGAGGAAGAGAAAAGGGAGAGAGAAATTAGTCATCAGACATTCAAGATTTCTTGTAGGTATTCATCATCTATATCAGCAAGCGAGCAACCTCACCAAAGATCCACATTTTTTTCAAAATTACTCTAAAAGGCTCGAAGCACCATCACTCTAGCCACATTACTTTAGGATTCCTCCATTCAATTACATGTATTTTATGCTTGTGTTCTTTGGTTTATCTAGTTTCTAATCCCCTTTTCCCTATCAGATCCACCAATACCCCACCTTATACTTCACAACCCCATATCTAGCCTCTATTTGACTAAAGTCCCATTCTTTACTTCTTGATTTATTCATTCCCAGATTGGCATAGGTAATGACTGAAGGTTACCTAACTTCCAATGATCACCTAACCATCGATGGTCACCTAAACTTTGATGGTCACCTACAACTGCTGATAATTTCCCAACTACCAATGGTTTACCTCAACCACCGATGGTTCTCCTAACCACTGATGGTTCACTATGGCACCATTTTTCAACAAGCCTTTTCCACCTCTTTACCTCAAATCAAGCTCCACTTTTTATGTTTCCCTCTGACCACATTACCCTTTTTGATTTTTTGAACCAAACATTGACCACCCTAGCATCAAAATTTCATTAGTTTCTTTAATAAGCAAGTTATATTTTACTTTCTAGCAAGTATTTAATTTCTTATCATTGAATGCAAATATATTACTTTATCACTTCAGACTTGATTGTCATAAAATTAGATTGACAAACTCCTAACAAGAATTATTCTTCTTAGATCAGAGCATGCTAGACAATCCACTCAACCGACCATCTAACAACCCCCTTTCAATTATCTCTTGTGATTTATAGGTTATTCCTTCCTAGCCAAAGAGGAGTCCACACCTTCATCTAGATTTATGTGTGCATTCTACCAAGTATTCTTCTACCCACCCTATTACTAGTTTTCTTTCATTTACTTTCAAAATTAAGAAATGAGAGAAATAAATTGAAACATTTTGGTATGCCTAGTGGGGCCCAGTTCCCTTTCCTTAATGTTTTCTCATCGAATAAAATTTAAAAATTTCCTTTTGGGCTTAAAATAAACCATCTATATACATCAACTACTTGCCTATTTTAGCTCACTTAGCTTAGTTAAAGGCATCATAATTGAATAGTAGTAAATTTATGTTACACAAACCAAATCACTTTCACAAAATAAACATCTAAACATACTTGAGATCAGGCTCAACTAGGATTTCATCACCTAGCGGTAACCATACCCCTTCTCGACTATCTTTCTTAGATTTCACCACCAAGGGGAGAACCAACTCAGCTCTCTAGCTGAGTATAAACTCTAAACCTAGTATATTCTTGCGAAGCACCTAACACTCTTATCACTATGGGACTGTGATATGAGGGGGTAGGCCCCAATATCAAGCCACATACTAAAGTTCAACACATATTTTTCTCTCTTGAGTGCCTGAACAACCTAAAACTAACCATAGATTGCCTCTTTAGTACCCAATTTATGAGCTAAACTCTCTCTTCACACTCTCTAAGGTATAAACCAAAATAAATTTAAAAAAGGAATCCTAGGATAAATTCACTTTAGTGTATGCATTGATTGATTTTCTTTCTTTTAGTTACTCTTTGTTTGAGGTGTGAGTTTTGTCATAATATACCCTAATTTATCATATGGTCTTTCCTAGACAACAACTAAAAAATCAAACCAACCAACCACCACCATCCTCTTCTTCCTCTATGGAGTATACTTCTGATGTTGAGGGTTCCCCTCATTTTCCTCCTCCTACCTAGATTCTAGTTATTTTTGAGGGTGATACAGACTTCGCTACCTTCTTTGACAACAATCTAGCTACCCTTCAACATTATCTAAATAGATTACCCAACCATACTTCTTTTATTTTGATCCCTCCAATGGATCCTCCTTATGGTATGCCTCCCCATCTTATGGTGCAGGTTACCTTGAACCAACCCTCACTAATCCAATCCTCTTCTTCTTTCAACATCCCATATACTACCACTACCCAAACTCAAGACAACATTCTAACCTCCAACCAAACTCCTCCTACCACCCCACACTTCACATGTAGGTTCAAATCTACCTTTAGTCACCTATACTCCCCCTACCATGGGGTTATCTTTTATCACTGCTTCTTCCCTTCCCTTTATCTTGATAAATCTACCAACTTCTAACCCATTCAAAATCTACCCAACCTCTACCTACCACCTCAACTATACCTTTAATACAACCTACATCCATCCACTAATAAGTACCTATTACAACCTACAAATATGGGTACATACATCCCTCCACCCAACCATTCATGCCAATCAGCTCGTATGTGGCACTATCTCAACCTTTTGTTACTACTTATCAATATGTGGCCTCTTCAATGCCTTTAACCACCTATCCTTATATAGTTTCCACTCAACCCCAATGGAATTGAATATACCCCTCAATTATTCATCTTCCCAACCTCAGCTAGATTTTATTAAGATGCTAATGGATAAAATGACTAACTTGGAGTCATCTATTTCCAAGTTTCATAAAATTTTATCCTATGACCAAATTTGCAATGAACCTATCCATCCATCTTTTCCCATTCAATCTTATCCTCCTCAATGGGAATTGCCTAAATTTTCCAAATTCCAAGGCAAGGAGGATTCCTAACAAAATCTAAGAGTATCCGTCATTCTTTTTACTTAATCACATATGATTATTCTCTCCTCTTTTGAACCTTCCCAATGTATTTATCATGATATATCCTTGATTGCTATATCTCTCTCCGTATACATTCCATATTTTTCTTCTCCCAACTGGCCCAAATCTTTTTAGAACATTTCTTAGTAAACATAACTAAAAAGGTTTACATAACTGACCTCTACTCTATCAAACAATTTGATGATGAGTCAATTGTTGATTTTGTGGCCAAATGAAGAGGTCTCATCAATCAAATCTTTCACCTTACCCTAACCCAAATTAATCAAACTTTTATCTAGGGGTTATGATAAGCATACTACACCTACTCTTCAAGTTTAAACCTTTAGAACATTTGATGAGGCATTCACCATGGAATGAAAACTCAAAAATCATGCCATTGATGAAGGGAAACTAAAATTACAAATTAAGAATTCTACTTTTAAACCCAATGATCCTCCCTCCACTAAAACCACCAGCCAATCCAATACTAAGGAAAAAAACATCCACAAATTTGGTGGTTCTAAAAACTGCCCCACCTACAATTGTTAACTAGTCACATCAAAACAATTCTTCCAAACCTCCTCATCAAAAAAATCAAACCCAAAATTGAGTACCTCAAAGACAATATACTCCCATTGGGGAGTCATATGCATCTATTTTTGGATAAAGTGCTCAAGGCCAACCTTATCCAAATTCCACTAATTAAACCACCCCAATAATTTGATTCTTCTCACCTAATACCTAGGTGGTATAATAAAAATGACCATTGTGCCTTTCACCGAACCATTAGACATGACAATGATAGATGTAATACCTTTAAAAGTCTTATCCAAAATATAATTGATAGTGGGGAGCTCACATTTGATAACCCTAATGCACCCCCTAATCAATCTCTAGAATTTTTTTGAAAGCCTTTCCCAAATCATACTCCTTCCACCCAATATCATGATAGTAAACCCAAATCATATAATTCATATGAGTCACATGCTATCAATGTCATTAGTAATGTGCCAATCATTGAATAGATCATTACTACTATTACCTAAATATAGGGATTTAACCTACCATTTATTCCTTTAGAGACCTAAATGGAAGAATCATCTATCTCTCCTTTTGTTGATCTAGAGGATAATTTAGAAAGGTCATAAAGTAGATAAAAACTTATACCATTGTGTAGGGCCCATTGAGACCTTTCTAACAGTATGTGAAATGTATAAAATAGAGCTCATATGCTTCTTGTGTAGGCAGTCAAAGTTCTAGTCAAATTAGGTCAACATGTGGTTAAAATTGGTCAAACTATAGAAATTGACCATTATGAAATGATTCAATAATAATTCTAATGTATAGAACACTTTGAGAGCTTTTCAACATAATTTATAATTCATGAAACAGAGTCCGTATGTGCAAGTTATGGCTGGTCAAAGTTGTGGTCAAACTTGGTCAACAAGATGACGTGGTAAAATGTGGACCAGTAAGAACGTGACATGTGGTTGTCAATTCATGTGATAAAATAGTGGGTTTATATATTTTGTCTTCAATAGGTAAATATAGATCATCTTTGATAGGCGTATTTGGCAAAAGGCTAGCTATAGGGGACTATAGCCGGTGGAGTCCACTTTTGTCTCAGAGGGGGACCCTACCACTGATAGAGCTTTGGAGAAACTAGTGGGATGACAAAAAGTGGTGAGTGGTCGACAAGTTGTGAGTGGTCAAAAATTGGTGAGTTGATAACAAGTGGCGAGTGGAGATCGGACCACATGGTGGGTCCTCAAACCACCACATAGTTTGCCACCATTTATCCTTATGGTCAAATTTTAATAGTCATTTAATTGACTATATTATTAATTAATTATCATGCCAAAAATGTCACATTATAAACCCACCTACCATGTTTCATGCCCTAATATCCATGTTCTATGCCATAAATGCCATGTTTCAACTATTTGATATCTATGTGAAACTCACATGCCACCATAATTCCATCAAAATAAATGGTAATGCCAACCACTTGACATATTAAACCATGAAATTCATGGTATTTAAATCCTACATGCCGCTCCCCCCCCCCCCCCCCCCACACTTACCAATGTGGAAATGAATATAAGTGTGGACCACCAAATGCATTGGGATGGGGATTGAATCCTTAACCACCTTGGATAAAAGGATAAGGCCCAACTATTTGTGTTACGGGGTGGAAAAACTATATAAAGTTGGGACTCTACATTTGTATTTGAATCAACAAGAGTCCTTAGTCAATATTGCTAAGGCATAAGGACCTGCTTCTACTCTTCCTCCAATTTGAGGAATCTGAAGGCATTTTTAGCTCTCGATGTAAACTAGTGAAATATTCTAGTTTTAGAGCCGATTGTAACCATATATTGAATGTCAAAGTTAGATTATGTTTGATGCTAATTTTGATGCCTGGAAGTGATATTTTTGAGTAGAAGACATCCAAATGTGTTTTTTGATAAGGTGGAGAATCTATTCATGGGTTTACCAGGATTCTTCGAAGGGCCAAATATATACATTTGGATGTGTTCGATAAGGTGGAAAATCTATTCATGGGTTTACCAAGATTTTTTAAAAGTTTAAACAATTACAAGATTGAATTTGCATAAAATTAAGGTGGAAGGTCTGTTCATGGGTTTAACGAGAATTTTTGAAGCTCTGTTGTTGATTTGTGAGCAATATTTAAGTGTCTATTTGACAATTGTGAGAATTTACCAGGTACTCACTTTTCACAAAAATGAATTAGTTCATATTATAAGCAAACTTGAAGATATAAGCATTTACTGAACTTCGTAATCAACTTATATGTAGTGTGGTTGGTATTCTTGCATTGATTTTCATTTAAGTTGATTATTTTATAGAATTAATATCCATATATTTAATAATTGCCTATAAAGAATCCAACGTAAACTTTTTGAATAAAAATTAGTGTTAGTTTATAGATCAGATTTGGTATCAGAGTGGTTAGTGTGCTGGGCTAACTTATATGTAGGCATTACTTAGATACATCATGTTGTCCCCCAAAAATATCACTCATTTTTGGAACAACATTTGAACTATTTTTGTCCTAAAGACCAATATTGTCTCTTCCCTTTTAAAAATTTGTCCTGGGCATTCAAATTCCTCATTTTTCAAGCTTCTCAAAAATCTACGGACTCTACAAGATTAAATCTATGGACTCTACAGGCTTAAATCTACGGACTCCCCAGGAAGAGAAAATCTACAGACTCAGCAGGAAGACTTGATTTCTATGAACTCTGCAGACAGGTTCATTTCTACAGGTTCAAAGGCTTTTACAGGCGGGTTCAACCAAAAGAATCAGTTTCTAACACCTGGTCATTTTCAAGATTGGTTCAGTGCCTTGATTCAATCAAAAATGTCTATCGGCAAGCATTCAAGAAAAAGAGGCTTGAACCATTGAACCGTTGAACCGTTGAACCACTTTGGTTCAAAGGTTCAATGAGTTCAAGGTTCAATCATTTCAATGCTTTTGGTTCAATCAGTTCGTTTGATTTTTTTCAATGTTTTGGTTCATCCTTTGGTTCAATCAAATGGTTCATCACATGGTTCAAGGCTTTGTTTGAACCATTGAACCAAAACCTGGTTTAACAGTTGGTTCAAACAAATGGTCCATCAGCTTGGTTCTTTCAATTGAACCATCAGCTTGAACCATTTTGGTTCAAAGCTTGGTTCAACCGATTGGTTCAATGAAGTGGTTCAACAGTTGGTTCATCACCTTGGTTCAACGAAGAAGTTCAATGAAGAGGTTTAATGTCTTGTGGTTCAATGGAGTGGTTCATCGACTTGGTTCAATGCCTTGGTTCAATAGAGTGGTTCAACAACTTGGTTCAAAGGAGTGATCCAATGTAAAATTTCAAAGAGCCTCTTGAAGGACAAGTGCCCTTGTAGAGGGCACTTGGTCAACAAAAGTACCCTTCGGAAGGGTCATTTTCAAAGAAGGCCGCAAAGGTAATTCTTTCGGAATTCAAAAAAGATTAAGGTAAGAAATAATTCCTTTAGACTTTTTGTTCAAAGGAATTACTTTGGACAAAAGTCTGAAAGAATTCAGACAATTCGTGGGCGGAAAAAACCTGAAGGATTTTACAAAGGCAAAGTGAGCAAGAAATTTCTACAAACTTTTTGTATGCGGGAATTTGTCCCCAGACTTTTTGTCCTCAGGAATTTACCCGTGAAAAAATCCCGGGGAAAATACCCATGAGAATTGTCCATAGGAAAACCGAGAAATAGTCCACTAAAGAAAAGGCCACCAAAGGACCCCAAAGGGCAAGTGCCATTGCGGGGGACTCTCGGCTGCCAAATTAAATGATACTTCCCTGAAGCTGAAGGGTCACCTTCCCTTCGAGAAGATGTAAAACAAGAATCCCAAAGGCCATTCAAAGATCATTTCTTAAGGCCCGAAAGGGCAGTTTCTTTCCAGAAAAGTGCCAAACAAGAAAGTTGAAGAAGGACCAAGGGGTGACGTGCCCAAAGACATCAAATTCAACACAGTGAACTAGTCATTGAAAACATAGTGACAGGTATGCGAACGTCAATTTTAAAGCTCATAAAATAGCCATTGATCCTTTGAATCTATACACCCAAATGCATTCACAAACTTCAAGGCCAAGACTAGCAAAAAGTGAGGAAGGAATAAAATAGCAAATTAAATCCAGGCCCTGATTCAATTAACCAGAAAAGGAGGAATGATGAAGGTAGGATCGGATCGCCAGGTAGACACTAAAAGTTGCAAACTTTCAATAGCGTGACTTGTTTCTCTGCATTGATAAAATCAAATGGGTAAACACCCCTAAGTTCTAGCCTATCTTCTTAACAGATTCCAACGTAATATGATGTGTTACTATTCTCGAGTCCTTCTTGAAGAGGCTATATAAGGGACTCTCTTTTATTGTAAATTTATCTCTTTTTTGACCATCAAAATGAAACTCTGCCCAAATTGAAAGACACTTTTGAGACTTTGAGCTCAGTTTGTTTATCATATTTTGTTATTGGAATAAGAAAGCAAATGGTTTTTCAGACTTTGTGCTGTAATATCTTTGTTGTTGAGGAAATTGTTCTTATGTCTTTTTATTCAATATATCTTTTGTTCCTTTAATTTAACAAGAAGAATTAGTGACAATAGTCAAAAAGGTGTCTTGAAGAGTCAACTGTGGAGAGACTTTGTGCCCGCATAATTGCCTTTAGTGTGTTTTCTTTTCATTTTTGTGTAAAGGACCTTGGGGCGACTTTGTGCCCTCATTATCCTTTGTATCTTACTCTTGAGCAATCCAGGTGAAGACTTTGTGCTACATCTTGATTTGCTGGTTATTACATTCTTTGTTACATTTTGTTGTTACTACCTGGAGTATTCTTGTGGCTTGCTGAATAGTACTTTTGAAAGAAGAGGAGTGATTTCTGTCATTTTCCTTAAGTTTCTCCTTTGATCCGCACACATCATCTCTGAAGAAAGAGAGATGGATGGTTTGTCCTACCCTTGAGTATTATTTTCTATTTATATATATATATATATATATATATATATATATATATATATATATATATATAGCCTATCTAAAGGGAACCTCCCCTTGATGAGAGGAGAGATCAGTCCCCTTCTGATGTGATAAACATACACATTTGGATGACTAATCTTCCTACTTTGGCTGATCAGACCTATTTTGTTTATTAGTACGTTGATCGACAAAATATTCAACCAACAATTTTTGGCGACTCTACTGGGGATATAATATCCATTATCCATTTATAATCTATCCATTCACCTCCACACTAACTGGAAAAGAACACACAGTTTAAAGCCTCAATCTTTAACTGAAGCAAGGTCAATTCTTTTCCCATTTTTGTTTCACAATCTGGCAGATTCAAGGTATACACGAAGCTAAAGGGCTAAAGGTATTGTTGACCCTATGTTTGAGTTGGTATAGCAAAGTGATTTTAATCTATTTCCTTCACCATCTTGTCTCCAATGAACCAAGATCTTTCCTCTTATTAAAGTCAGATCTCTATTGCCAGATGAAGTATCTACTTCTACTGTTGATAAAGCTTTGCCAATAATTACCCCTCTGAGATTTGTTATCCCTCCTTTTCATAATCCTACAATGGCAGTTCAAGGCCCCTGGGGTAATGCTTTTGGTCCTCTCAATCTTACTCCACCTCTACATGATCTTCCACGTAGTTTTAGGAATAATTTCCCCAAATTCTATGGTGTTGGGAAAGTTCATCCTGATGAACACATTATAGCCTTCAGCATAGCTTGTGGAGTAATCGGAGTAGAATTTGAAGATGTAGCCGACAGGATTTTTGTGGAGACACTACAAAGTGCTGCTATAGATTAGTTTTATCATCTATAGGCTTGGTCAGTGACTGATTGGAATACTCTCAAAGCTATGTTTGAAGCCAGATTCAAACATGCAAAAGATTCACATGCACTTCTGACTCAACTTACACAGATGAAGAAAGAGCCTCATGAACCTATGAGAGACTTCATAGCCAAATTTGACAAAATGAGAAACAAAATTCCAGTAATAGCTCAACCTACAACTGAGAATCTCAAATGCTTTTTCATTAATTCTCAGTTACCTAAAGTAAGTTTTCTTTTGAGATGTGTTGGTCAAATAGATCTTGCTGTAGCTCAACTTTTGGCCACTGAGGTAGAAGATGATCTCATCTTAGCAGGGAAGATAAGAAGAGATCCAAATAGAAATAAACCTTCATCATCTTCTGAATATGCATCTACAGGCACCACTGATCCAATGGTGCAAAAGCTGGCAAATGAAGTGCTAGCCTTAAAAAAGCAAATGGCTCAAGGAATGTCTTCTGCTCCTTCATACAAAAGGACATTCCCAAATTATTCATATCAGGGCAATGTTACTAGGAATCAAGGTCAATAGAATCGCCTTCCTCCCCCACAAGGGAAACTTGCCCTGGAGGCTCTTCCAGCTAATTTAGCAATGGGATATCTTGAAGTAGAATCAGAGTTTTGTTTCCAGCCTAAATTAAATCAATAAAATGACACTGATCTCTTCACGAAGGATCAAGAAGAATTAGTTGGCAAATCCCACATTGGTTTCCTAAACTACCAAGATGAACCTAGAAGCAAAGGAGAAACTATTGATGGATCATATGTAGTGTTTACCAGGTCCAAGAACCAATCAGTCCAGAAAGATGATAAGAAGAATACAGAGGAGCAACCTCAACCAACAATTACAATTGCTAAGCGTGGAACCACTCTGCCTTTTCAGTCAAAGGATCCAGTGATCACCCAAAATGTAAGTACATCAATTTCACCTTCACCTTCTACTTCAAATTCACAAACTAGCCCACCTCTCATCCCTCCTAAAACTCAAAAGGTTGAAGTACCTTTCTCTGTACCTATCTCAATTTAGCCATTTGACATAATTGATCATGTCAAAAAGACCAAAATTCAAATGTCTAAATTCGAATATTTGTAGTCCAATCCTGATCAATTAGATAGGTTGGTCCAATGTGTCAAGAACTAAATTGTACCTACAAGACAAGAGGTTAAGAAAATAATTCTTGATTCCCCAAAGAACATGCCCATTCCAAATAATCTTGTCATTAATCCTCCAGATGCTCCTGGGAAAATAGAACCTTTCTATGTTTCCCTGTTAATAAATGGTTATCAGCTCAATAATTGCATCATTGATTCTGGGGCATCTGATAATGTCATGCCTACTAAATTAGCTGAGTCTCTGGGTCTCACACTGACCAAGACATTTGGGAGATGTTTCTCCATGGAGAACAAGCAAGTACCATTTTTGGGACAAATCAAAGATGCCCAATTTGCATTTGCAGCCTTTCCAGACAAGAGAATCAGGATGACTATCTTGGTGGTTGACGTCCCATCATCCTATGGCATTTTTATTGGATGAAATTTCTACAAGGATGTGGGAGGAGAACTAAGCATGGACCTATCTAAAGAAAGGATCCCTATCTAAGGCATAATGAAGAGATTGCTCCCTGAAAAGGAGGCAAAATATGTGGTCACCCAAACATCAGCCCCTGCAACACAAATTCTATTTGAGTCTTCAAGTAGGGGTAATTATTTATTTACCATAGAGGATGTTCATGTTTATATAGATGAAAGTATTGTAGCTGAACAATCCAGGAATTGATCCAAACAAGACTGCAGGAGAATTGGTAGAGCATAGTATAAACAAGGAAGGATCTTCCATCTCTAATGAAGAGAAATCTGATAGGAGATCAGCTTCTGATGATGACAATAATTCTTCCACCAATGATGGAGTTGGCACTGTGTTGATATCTCTTCAAAGAGATATTATTCATTCATGCAAATTTCAAGGTAGCAACACCAACAACACAACTGGATGTGAATATCTGTTGCTCAGATTAAAGATTGCTCAAGATGAAAAAATCAAACTCCTTCACATCAAAGGAGATGCTAAGCTGATAGTTTGTCAGGAGTTTGATATGGACAATCTAATCATGTGCTAGACTGAACCAGAAGAACAACCAATTATGGTAATGGACCATGCTATTGTAAATCAAAATCAAGCAAAGGAATCCTTCACCAAGAGAGCAAGGAGTTATGGTTTCCAGTTTGAAGACCACATCCTGCCATGGGACAAGAAGAAGAAAAAACCAAGGGGAAGACACAAAAAATTGGTTTCTTGGTGGAGAAATCCATTTTCCCATCACCATTTCTGGGGACAAAATGTCTTCTTGCTATTTTATCAAAATAGAGCACTATTTTCACTGTCTCCCAAGAAGCAGCATCTAAAATATTTTAATTCTTGAAGTATCAGATCATTCCATCTATACATATTTATATTTGTATAGTTTTTAATTATGTTTTGCTTTGTTTGTTTCCTTTTTTGATGCCCTTCATTTCTAGGTAGCATGAATCCATAGCCCAATGGTACACATGAAGACACTGGAGATTCTGGATTCTACTCCTTCCAATTCTTTTTGAAATTGACAGAAGTTCCCCAACTAGAGCCAGCTGTTGTCCCCCAAAAATATCACTCATTTTTGGGACAACATTTGAACTATTTTTTTCCTATAGACCAAAATTGTCTCTTCCCTTTTCAAAATTTGTCCTGAGCATTCAAATTCCTCATTTTTCAAGCTTCTTAGAAATCTACGGACTCTACAGGCTTAAATCTATGGACTCTGCAGGCTTAAATCTACAAACTCTGCAAGAAGAGAAAATCTATGGACTCAACAGGAAGACTTGATTTCTATGAACTCTGTAGACAGGTTCATTTCTACAGGTTTAAAGGCTTCTACAGGCGGGTTCAACCAAAAGAATCAGTTTCTAACACTTGGTCATTTTCAGGATTGGTTCAATGCCTTGATTCAATAAAAAATGTCTATCAGCAAGCATTCAAGCAAAAGAGGCTTGAACCATTGAATAGTTGAACCGTTGAACCACTTTGGTTCAAAGGTTCAACGAGTTCAAGGTTCAATCATTTTAATGCTTTTGGTTCAATCGGTTCATCTGCTTTGTTTCAACATTTTGGTTCATCCTTTGGTTTAATCAAATGGTTCGTCACATGGTTCAAGGATTTGTTTGAACCGTTGAATGAAAACTTGGTTCAACAGTTGGTTCAAACAAATGGTTCATCAGCTTGGTTCATTCAATTGAACCATCAGCTTGAACCATTAGCTCGAACCATTTTGGTTCAAATCTTGGTTCAATTGATTGGTTCAACAAAGTGGTTCAACAGTTGGTTCATCGCCTTGGTTCAACAAAGAAGTTCAACGAAGAGGTTCAACATCTTGTGGTTCAATGGAGCGGTTCATTGACTTGGTTCAATGCCTTGGTTCAACAGAGTGGCTCAATAGCTTGCTTCAAAGGAGTGATCCAGTGTAAAATTTCAAAGAGCCTCCTGAAGGACAAGTGCCCTTGCAGAGGGCACTTGGTCAACAAAAGTACCCTTTGAAAGGGTCATTTTCAAAGAAGGATGCAAAGGTAATTCTTTCGGAACTCAAAAAAGATTAAGGCAAGAAATAATTCCTTCGAGACTTTTTTTCTGAAGGAATTACTTCAGACAAAAGTCTAAAAGAATTCAGACAAGTCGCGGGCAGAAAAAACCTGAAGGATTTTACAAAGGCAAAGTGAGTGGGAAATTTCCGTGGACTTTTTGTCCATGGGAATTTGTCCCCTGACTTTTTGTCTGCGGGAATTTACCCACAAAAAAATCTCAGGGAAAATACCCATGAGAATTGTCTATAGGAAAACCCAAGAAATAGTCCACTAAAGAAAAGGCCGTCGAAGGACCCCAAAGGGTAGGTGCCATTGCGGGGGACTCTCGGCTGCCAAATTAAAGGATACTTCCCCAAAGCTAAAGGGTCACCTTCCGTTCAGGAAGATGTAAAACAAGAAGCCCAAAGGCCATTCAAAGATCATTTCTTAAGGCCTGAAAGGGCAGTTTCTTTCCAAAAAAGTGCCAAACAAGAAAGCTGAAGAAAGACCAAGGGGTGACGTGCCTGAAGACGTCAAATTCAACACAAAAAACTAGTCATTGAAAACATAGTCACGGGCGTGCAAACGTCAGTTTTAAAGCTCATAAAATAGCCATTGATCCTTTGAATCTACATACCTGAATGCATTCATAGACTTCAAGGCCAAGACTAGCAGAAATGAGGAAGGAACATAATAGCAAATTGAATCTAGGACCTGATTCAATTAACTAGAAAAGGAGGAATGATGAAGGTAGGATCAGATCGCTAGGTGGACATTGAAAGTTGCAAACTTTCAATCACGTGACTTGTTTCTCTGCATTGATAAAATCAAATGGGTAAATGCCCCTAAGTTCTAGCTTGTCTTCTTAACAGATTCCAATGCAATATGATGTGTTACTATTCCTGAGTCCTTGAAGAGGCTATATAAGGGACTCTCTTTTATTGTAAATTTATCTCTTTTTTGACCATCAAAACGAAACTCTGCCCAAATTGAAAGACACTTCTGAGACTTTGAGCTCAATTTTTTTATCATATTTTGTTATTGGAATAAGAAAGAAAATGGTTTTTCAAACTTTGTGCTGTAATATCTTTATTGTTGAGGAAACTGTTCTTATGTCTTTTTCTTCAATATATCTTCTATTCCTTTAATTCAACAAGAAGAATTAGTGACAATAGTCAAAAAGGTCTCCTAAAGAGTCAACTGTGGAGAGACTTTGTGCCCCCATAATTGCCTTTAGTGTGTTTTCTTTTCATTTTTGTGTAAAGGACCTTGGAGTGACTTTGTGCCTTCATTGTCCTTCGTATCTTAGTCTTGAGCAATCTAAGTGAAGACTTTGTGCTACATCTCGATTTGCTGGTTATTACATTCTTTATTACATTTTGTTATTACTACCTGGAGTATTCTTGTGGCTTGCTGAATAGTACTTCTAAAAGAAGAGGAGTGCTTTCTATCATTTTCCTTAAGTTTCTCCTTTGATCCACACACATCATCTCCAAAGAAAGAGAGATGGATGGTTTATCCTACCCTTGAGTATTATTTTTTGTTTATATATATATATATATATAGCCTATGTATAGGGAACCTCCCCTTGATGAGAGGAGAGATCAGTCCCCTTTTGATGTGATAAACCTACACATTTGGATGACTAATCTTCTTACTTTGGCTGATCAGACCTATTTTGTTTATCAGTACGTTGATCAACAAAATATTGAACCAACACATCAGATTTGGTATCAAATCTATTCTTGCCTTTTATGGCTATTGAGACCATCTTAAAGCCATGGATTTATATCCATGGATATAGTTTCCCATGATACTACTAATATTGGGGTCAATGGTATAAATGATTGTGTCACATCGATAGGAGTAGGTATAATGGATAGTGTAACTAAACACGATGGTGGTGGACATGAGTGCCCATCAACACACTCAGGATCAATAGATCATTAAACTCCAATAGAAAGTTGATTCTCTTTTTGATCAATTAGAAGAAGAGTCAAGATGGAAGAAATATCATTTAGATGATCACAATACTTCAACCAATCGTATATGCAGTCATTGCTCGAGACATGGACATGAGGAATGGTTTATCTGAGGTATGACAATATGTTATTGTACCTTATGATTTATAATTGGGAGATAGTTCTCAGACATGGTGACTTTCAATATCATTCCATTGGATATGAACTAGATGGTTCTAGGAAATTTATATCTCTTCTCTCGGTAGGAATCTTTCAGAGATGATAACATTGAGATTCGCTTAGATCACACTAGGATCATGCAGTTTAAGATGGGACAGGTCTCTAGACCCAATCATGATGATTCTATCTAGACATTAGACTTGTATGTACCAGGAGACCATCATGAACCTAAATACAAGCCACATGATGATATGTAGAGTGATTACTGAAGGAGTCAAGACCACACCAAAATCCTATAGCTAGTAATAAATCTTAGGTGTATTTTGGGTCATCTATCTATACATAGTTATAAAAACAACATAAACAATATTCTAAGTTAGATGTATGAATAAGACCCATATGGGCATTATTGTGACATACATCATGCACAATTATAAAAGACCCATAGGGCATTGTTTGTATCTGTATATACATGCATTATATAATTGCATTTTGTTATGTTATGGATGTCACCTATAGAGAAATATTGAGGGACATGTTTATCATACTCAATTTATCTTCTCACATTTTTGGGTAGACATTTTCCATTAACAAAAGTATATATAGACTAGGGTCCACTTCTTTCTATAAGTATTATTTTTTAGAAAACCCAAGAAAACACTTGGTCCACACATACTTCTATAAAGGCCATGCAGTAAAAAGAGACATTAATGGATGTGCTAAGAGATCACTAGACTTATCTATGAAGCCATGCAACAGAGAAATTCATTGCACTCCAAATCCTAGTTTTGTGTAGATGCTATTGATGTTCATGTAACAACAAAAGGTATGCAGAAGATGTGATCAATCATATGTTCCAAGCATTGTAGGTATAGTTGTAGAACCTGAGTAGACTGATAAAGACCCATCATAATTCTTTAAAATTGAATGACATTTTAGAGGATCAATTTGGGTACCAACTTTTTGAAGACAAAAAGGCTTCTCAATGGGGAGGATTGATCTAGAGGATAATTTAAATAATGCCCTAAAGTAGATTAAAACTTGCACCATTGCGTAGGGCCTGTTGAGACCTTTCCAACAATATGTGAAATGTAGAAAATAGAGCTCATATGCTCCTTGTGAGCTCGTCAAAGTAGGGTAATAGGTGGTCAAATTTGGTCAAACTATAGAAATTGACCATTATGAAATGATTCAAGAATATTTCCAATTCATAGAGCATCTTGATAGCTTTTTGACATAATTTATAGTTCATGACATAGACTCTATATGTGCAAGTTATGGCCGATCAAAGTTATGGTCAAACTTGGTCAACAAGATGATGTGGAAAAACATGGACCAGTAAGAACGTGACATGTGGCAGTTAGTTCATGTGGTAAAATAGCGGGTTTCTATATTTTGTCTTTAATAGGTAAGCATAGATCATCTCTGATAGGTGTATTTGGAAAAAGGCTAGTTATGGGATCCCATAATCGGTGGAGTCCACTTTTGTCTAAGAGGGGGACCCTGTCATCGATAGAGATTTGGATCATCTAGTGGGATGATGATAGGTGGTGAGTGGTTGATAATTGGTGATTGGAGTTTGGATTACATGGTGGGTCTTCAAGCCACCATGTGGCTTACCACCATTTATCCCTATGGTCCAATTTTAATAGTCATTTAATTAGCTATATTATTAATTAATTATCATGCCACAAATGTAACATTCCAAACCCACCTACCACATTTCCTACCCTAATATCCATGTTCCATGCCATACATGGCATGTTCTAACTATCCAACATCTATATGAAATCCACATATCACCACAATTCCATCGAAATAAATGGTAATGCCAACCACTTGGCATAATAAACTATGAACTTCATGGTATTTAAATCATGTGCCGCCCCACCCCCCCCCCCCAACTTACCAATGTGAGAATAAATATAAGCATGGACCATCAAATGCTTTGGTATATGGATTTAACCCTCGACCACCTTAGATAAAGGGATAAGGCCCAACTACTTGGGCTATGGGTGGAAAAACTATATAAAGATGGGACTCTACATTTCTATTTGAATTGACAGGAGTCCTCAGTTAATATTTCTAAGGCATAAGGACATGTTTCTACTCTTCCTCTGATTTGAGGCATCTAGAGGCATTTTCAGCTCTCAGTCTAAACTGGTGAAATATTTTAGTTTTTGAGTTGGTTCTAACCATATGTTGAATGTCAAAGTTTAATTCTGTTTGATGCCAATTTTGATACCTAAAAGTGATATTTTTTAGTAAAAGACATCCAGAGGTGTTTTTCGAGAAGGTGGAGAATCTTCTCATGGGTTTATCAAGATTCTTCAAAGGGTCAAATATAAACATCTAGACATGTTTGATAAGGTAGAGAATCTGTTCATGGGTTTATCAAAACTCTTCAAAAGTTCAAACAATTGTGAGATTACATTTGCACAACAATAAGGTGGTAAGTCTATTCATGGGTTTACCAAGACTTTTTGAAGCTCTATTACTAATTTGTGAGCAATGTTAAAGTGTCCATTTGATAATTGTGAAAATTTTCCATGTACTCACTTTTCACAAAAATGGATTGATTCGTACTATAAGTGAAACTAGAGACATAAGCATTTTATGAACTCCATAATCAACTCCTATGTAGTGTGGTTAGTATTATTGCATTGCTTTTCATTTAAGTTGATTATTATATAAAATTAATATTGGTATATTTAATAATTTCCTACAAAGAATCCAAGGTAAAATTTTTGCATGAAAATTAGTGTCAGTTTATGGATCATTTACACTTGATGTGACCATGGCTTTATCTACCCCTCCTTTGGTAGAAACACCCAAGGAGGCAACCATTATTTTAATGACTTCCTCTACCTCTCCAACCTAAGAATCACATACTTCTTTAAATGTCCAAGCTAGGGAAGAAACCATACCTATTCCTTCCCTTGAGAATACCACACTCACCTCTCCTAACATAAAACCATCTTTAGAAACCATTCCCTAAAAGGAGGTCACCTCATCTACCCAATCACTACCTTTCGAACCTTCCATCAAAGATACCAATACTGAAACCACTCCTTCACCCAAAGGTTTAAGCTTTAAGATCAATGATCAAGGAACTACCCCCATTTATAAGCCCTTCTCTAGGTTGGTCAAAAGTTTAGAGTTCACATCCCAGTCAAACTTTGATAGAGCCACCTTTTGGAATTAACTTGGCCTTCCTTATCAAAACAAATCCAACTCCTCAAATTTGCTTGAGTCCATGATTAAACCCATTATTACTACCTCACCAATTACCTCCTATAAAGTTATAAATGAATCATCTCAAATACTTCCACCTAAAATTACCAAGTTACCTCATGCTTCTTTCATCAAAATAATCAAAAATATAGGGATCCTTACCACACCTAGTCACACTCACCCTCCTTTGAGATTGGATTTAAGTCCATCAAACCCATCAAATCCTAATCCAATCAAGTCCCTTAAGAAGGAAGGCCTACCCAAACCTTCACCAAAAAATATACCCATATCACCTCCTTCTAGCCTACCTTCTATTTTAGGATCCCATCCTTCTACCATTCTTGTTACCTATTCTTCTTCTAAGAAATCATCTCCTTTTTCTCTACCTATAATCACCAAACCCTCTAATTATTCATCATTCTTAACCAACCTATCCCCATCTACCTTCCCACCTATAACCAAACCTTCTACATCCAAGTCTTCAACCACCAATCCATTCATATCCAAGCAAACCCAATCAAAACCCCCAATCAAGATCATTCTCCCAACTACAAGTTCCTCGAAGAAGCCTATGCCCAATAAAGCTCTCATTCCTAAAATTAAAAATACACAACCTTCAATAGCATTATTGGAGTCCTACACAAAAATTTTGAAAACCTCTTTCATTAGCTTGCCTCTAATTAAACCTTTTGTCCCCACCCATCCTAAACCACCCTAGTTCAATGATAATTTGATTTGTCTTTACCAAAGGACTCCTAGATATGATACAAATAATTGCAAATATCTCCAAACACTTGTCCATAATCTATTAGAAGAATATGATCTATTAGAGGAGCCCTTTTTACCTCCACTACCAATCTTACCATTGACCCAGCCTACCTAACATTTACCCATTCTACCACTCCTACCTGAGAGTAAAAAGGAGGAACCAAAGCAAATATCATGTCCCCTTATCTACACCATTCATATGGTTACCCATTTTTAGGCCCAACAAAAGGATAAGGTGAAAACCAATGTAACTATCCCCTAGACTTACCCTTCAACCTCTCAACCTACCAACTAAACCTAAGCATATCCATCTCCACACTCATAAACATCAAAACCAAAAGTCTCCATTTTGGAAGCTCCATCTCCAAACCCCACTCCATTCATCCAATAGCTTGTGTTGAAAAAACTTCAAAAAACACCAGTGAAAATGAGCCTTTATTATTTAATCAATGCCTCATCTCAACATCACCAATCATTAATTAAGGCTCTGCATTACATAGAGGTTTAACTAGATGATCCCTAACCTCTTGCATCCTTTGTTGGAGCCCTTCACCAAATTGTCTTTGTCACTTTTTAGGATTGAAAAATCCTACCTTTTTGTACTGAAGACCCTGATCCTCCTCTCTTCATCATAGCATACATCAATCAAACCCACATCAAATGGGTAATGATTGATGGTGGAGCTAGCATCAACATCATCTCCTCCCATACATATGATCAAATACAATTGCCCACAAACAATCATTTTTGAGAGTACAATGGTCCTTTTCTCTTTCAATGATATTATGGCCACTACTTTAGGACCATGGTCCTCCATATCTAGTTTGGACCATGAACTATTACCAAGTTATTTTACATTATCTAGGGTAAGTTTCAATATAATGTGTTACTCAGATGCCCTTAGATCCATACAATGGGTTGTGTCCCTTCAAATTTACACCAATGCATCAAATTTGAGCACGAGGGACAAGTTATTACAATTAAAGCTAATCATAGCCCCTTTGCTTCTTGTAATATGACATATCAGCCTAATGATGTTCTTATTCCTCTATCTACCTCATAACCTAATTCTAATCAAACCACCACATCACCCACCATCGGTAACATGTCCTATCACTATAATCACAAAGCATCCACTAGCTCATCTATTCCCTCATCATAGATTATGGTAGAAGACCCCCTGCAATCAAAATTCTAATGACTCTCACTGGGGGAATATAACCTTCTCGCATTATATGCTTTCCCTACTCTTCATGAATATAGGAATCTTAAAAATGACCCTTCTTATGACCCCACCATTAGCACCATTGTACCCTTTAGGATCCCCAATAATTTAACAAATTTTGTTTATGGGGGACTTGATCAACCACTTCTTGCTCCCACCATCACTCCATATATCCAACAATTCACCTCCAAATTTTCTTATGTAAGCAACCTAGCCTTTGCTAAACCCTACCTTTATTGGTCTACTTGGAAGGGGTTTGGTCTTGGTCTCTATGAATAAGGACCTCATGAGTTTCCCATTATCAAAACCCAAAAACCTCATAAATTCTTTAGATCAGGGTTTTAACTACCATAAGAACCCATCTTGCCAAAACCTATCGCTACCACTACCAAAAAAATTCCATCCTCACCAAACCCATCTTCCCAATCTAAAGAGTCTAACATCATCCCCTCTAACTTTTTTTTGGATCAATACCATTATCTTGGGCCCCTTGACATATCAAAAAGAGGGTTAAATTAAGACCATTTCTCTCATCCACCTAAAAATGATTGAACATGACTCACCCAATATTAACACCATTTTCCATCAAGATGACAATGCCATTATCACTTATCTTAGTGCAAGGAATTATTATGTCCATAAATATATCCATTCTAAGAATCAAACCATGCTGAATGAATCAACCCTTGATTTAATTGAGGTACTCAAGAGGACCCTCACATCATCAAAAAGGCTAATATTTAGCCCATGAAGAGTGGCATGACTATCATTCTTTCCTTCATGATCATAGCATAACATTTGCTTGGTAATATTAGGGTATACCTAGAATTGATCCTTTTATTTCTCTCCATAACATCGTCACTCATCCTGAAGTCAAGCCAATTCAGTAAAAACTTCACCATATGCATCCTTACATAGCTCTTCTCATAAAAGAATAACTTCAATGCCTTATACCTGTTAACTTCATCTAACCCATTGACCATCCACAATGGGTTTTTAATATCATTCCCATCACCAAGCCCACATGGGTCTTTCATCTCTACATTGACTTTTATGACCTCAATCTTGCCTGCCCTAAGGATGACTTTCCTCTACCTAATATCAACCAACCTATTGATCTCATGATTGGCCATGAAATAATATCTCTCATGGATGGTTTCTCAGGATATAATCAAATCTTGATTGTGCCTATAGATCAGCATAAAACTTATTTTATCACCCCATGGGGAACTTTTTTCTATCGGGTTATACCCTTTGGATTGAAGAACATAGGGGAAACCTATTAGTGGGCCATGAACTATATCTTTCATGACCTTATTCATAAAATTAGCAAGGATTATGTGGATGATCTCCTAAGGAAATCCAAACATTGCCAAGACCATCTACCTATTCTCACCATCATATTCAAATGATTAATCCATTACAATGTCAAGATCAATCCCAAAAAGTATATCTTTAGAGTCATATCAGGAAAACTCCTTGGATTTATTGTCTCTCTTTATGGAATTAAAATATACCCCACCAAGGTCATAGCTATTTTGGAGATGTTACCTCCTACCAACCTTACCCAACTTCACAACCTATAAGGAAAACTTTAGTCGATCTGATGCTTTATCTCCCAACTATCTGATAAATGCCAACCCTTCCACCACCTCCTAAAGAAAGATATCTCCTTAAAATAGACAAATGAATGCCAATAAGCCTTTGATGAAATCAAGGAGTAGTTTTTTCTCCACCTATTCTCATTCCTCTTAAAGAGGACCAATCATTTTATCTATATATGTCCACCACCGATCATTCCTTGGGGGTCATGCTCGCTCATCATGATGGATAAAATAAAGAGCTGGTCATCTACTACATTATTTGTACCCTAATCAAATATAAAACCTAGTATATGCATCCTAAAATTTTGCCTTGCCTTAGTTTTTGTAGCCTTTAAGCTCTGTCATTATCTTCTTAATCATAAAACCTATGTCATCACTAATACTGACCCCCTCAAGAATATGCACTCTAAGCCATATCAAAACCAATGTATGGCTAAGTGGCTCATGCTTCTAGCTAAGTTTGATCTTGACTTTTTCCCACAAAAATACATTAAAGGATAGGTCATAGCTGACCATTTAGCTAAAGCCCCTCTACTTGATAACCAACATCTTCCTCTTACCTTTCCAAATGAGTCTATTCCAACCATTTTTCTAAAGAAACCTACATACCAAATGACCATGTTTTTATATGGCTCTAAATGCCAAAATAGTGGGGGTGCCAAAATAATCCTTATTACCCTTAATGGATAACCTATTCCCATTTCCTTTAAACTTGAATTTAAATGTACCAATAATGTAGTTGAATATTAAGCCTTAGTCATAGGTCTTTAAACTACCTTGGCTTTGGGCATCAAAACAATCAGTGTTTTGGAGACTCCCAACTCGTCATCAACCATGTCAGATGATATTATCAATGCAAAGACAGTGTCCTATTGAAGTAAAAACAAATTGTAGATGTACTCTTGGCATAATTCTATCATTACACCATCCAATCAGTTTCTTGATCCACCAATAAATTTGTAGACACCATGGCATCTCTCACTTCCCAAATTCTATCCCAATCAGCCAAATATAAACTATTTGTTATCATTCATCATTTTATCACACCTTTATATATCAGTATAGACCTTCCCACTATTTGTAATGTGGAAACATTACCTTTTGATGTTTGGTATGATTAAACTTTCAATTACCTTAACCTTTACATTCTCCCCCTGATCTTTCAAAGAATGCCCATAGAGCCTTTATCTAGGGTACCTCTCGTTACACTATTCTAGGAGGAATCCTTTATAAATAGGTTTTTGATGTCATCCTTCTCTGTTGTCTCCATCATCATTAATCTTCTCATGCCATCAAATAAGTTCATGATAGCATTTGTGGGGGACACTTTAGTGGCCTAATAGTTGCCGAATGTATCCTTAGCCTAGGCTACTATTGGCCCACACTTAATCAAGATTATTGTGACTATGTCAAAAAATGTGTCAGGTGTCAACAACATGCTAAACTTCATCATGAACCTCCCCATGGTCTTCAAGTATCATAAGATTACTATCGCTTCTCATAATGGGGTGATAACCTTATTGGGGAAATCAACCCCCATTCTTTATAATGACATCAAAATATCATCATTGCTATGGAATATTTCACTAAATGGGTGGAAGCCATCCCACTTATATCAACCAAAGATAAAAATATCATTGAATTCATTAACTACCACATCATTTTTTTGCTTTGGTGTCCCCCATAAAATCATCACTGATAATGGTAGGTGCTTTAAAAATAAAAAGTCTAAGAGCTTTGTGATGCTTTCAAGATCAATTTAAGCTTTTCCTTACCTTATCATCCATAAGTAAATGGATAAGTAGAAGCTTCTAATAAAATTATTATCAAAATTCTCACAAAGGTAGTTAGTACTTCTAGTCAGGATTGGCACCTCCATATCCCTTTTAATTTATGGGCTTATCGTACTAGTATCTAAACCAATATGGGTGTAACACATTTTTCCCTCATCTTTGGAGTTGAGTTAGTCTTGCCTCTAAAAGTCTAAATTCCATCACTTTGTATATCCTTGCATGAAATACTTTTTAAAAGTGACTATTATCAAGAATGCCTCACATGGCTAGATCTTCTTGATGAGCATCACCTTGCCGTGCTCAATCATCTTTGTGTTTATCAAGAGTGATTCAAGAATGCATATAATAAACATTTAAAAAATCATGAATTAACATCAAAGACCTCATCCTTAAATAAAATCAACATGTAACTAACATGAAGAAGGCCAAGAAAGGCAAGTTTTCTTTTAACTGGCTAGGACCCTATATTATAACCTATAAGTATGGATCTGGTACTTACCATTTATCCTCTTTAGAAGGAAAACCAAAACTTGAGCCAATTAAAACTTCACATTTGTATCTTTTCTATTTTTAAAAAGGATTGAACTCACTTCTATATATAACTTAAGCTTGTCCCTTGGTTCACAAGACCTTTTACCCCCTCTCAATTACATCTTTCTTTTGGGAACAATTGATTACAACTTAGAACCATGTGATTCATCCATCATAGATGAAACATGATCCTAAGTATGGGTACCCTAGCTCTACCCATAACATGGTTATCATGGATACTTTTCATATTTCTATAGATAGAATCCCATGATTAGTGGTTTCTTAACCCATCCCTTTCGTCTTCTAAATAACCTTTTGTGCTAAAGGCTTGCCTTCATATAGGTGGATATTTACACCTAAATGAACTTGTCCATGTCTAAATTTGAATTCAAAATCATAGTGTCACAAACTAATCCCTTGAAGGATAGTTACCCCATAATTTAAAATTGCTTAAAAAAATAGATTGCTCCCTTGAAGGATAGTTATAAAAGTCAAAATTTTAGATCACTCCCTTGAAGGATGGCTAGGTAAAAATAATTTGAAGCTTCCCACATCGATCATCTTCAACAACTTACTCTAATAACAAAAGAAATGAACAAAATTCTATCAAAATAAAAAATAAGTAAGCTATAATCAGCTCTTAAAAATGCCATTGGTAGACTTCCCACATCCATCAGCCTACCTAATATACTATCAAGCTAAAATTGGCTCTTCTATATGGCACTAGTAGACTTACCACATTGATCAATCTATATATTACTATAAGTCATGGACTTGTCTACTACGGCCATTTGGTCACCTATAGAAGGGGAAAGCTGACCCATAATAGGTTACTGCTTTTATCCGTGTTGCCTTCATTTTTATTTGAAATTGAGGGAATATGATCTTACTTGATGTGAAATGTTCATGATAACCTTGTTCTCAATCCAGGGACACTCCTATGAAGCACTCAGTAGCTCACACTCACTAAGTCAATCCAAATATGGTTTTTTATTATTGGGTTCTTACTAATTTGAGTAACATGCCTCTTCCTTATCCATTTATTAGGACATGTGGAAATATGTGTTTTCCTTCCACATGGTCAAAGATTCTCATGACCAAAACAATCTTGCACCCTCTCAACATAATACAATCATACCAATACCAATCCAAATCACATCAACATAATAACATCGTACTAATATGATCAATATTATCATATCAAACCTATTCACTATGCTATCACATCATACTAATAAAACATTTTTATATGCCTCAATGTATCACCCCAAATATCATCACATCCATTGTTTAAACTAACTTAAATTAAAATAGTCTAGTCACCACATTATTATCATCATGTCTCAACTAGACAATCAACATAAACATAATCATTACCAAAAATACTCATGACATAATCATAATTGTACATCAACATCAACATCCTAATCCACATAATTATGACCATAATGACATCATCATCATAATACCTAAACTAATAGATCATAAACAATAATCATGATTCTAATCATAAAAATCAACATCACATTGTAATCCTCATAAGGATAATCACATGAATAATCATAAACAACATCAACATCCTAATCCATGTGATCAAAATGATCATGAAAGTCATCATAAATATAATCATCAACATCATCATGATACAAAATAATACATATGTGTCTCTCTCATAAATACATCTTGCCTCATTAGCATATAGGTTAGTGTCAGAATAACATATCAAAAAATATACATCATCAAGATATCATGTATTAAGGACCTACAACACCAAAAATAGAACCACCTATACCTTCTCCACCATCTGGTGGTGGACCCCCTAATGTACATACCTATGCTAAAATTAATGCCCACTAACCTAGTGTAAATACTACTAGACCCCCAACCAGGTTGGTCCTATACTTAGCATATCTCATCACATCTAGAAATTGGGCTAACACCATAGCCTCATAGTATCAAAGCTCTTAAATGATGGATAGGTATCGTGTCCTTGGAACTGATTCAACTCCTCCTCCTCTTGCTATGGTCACCCATACTCTATATCTCAAAACATCTCACTCCTATGTGACTAACTCAAGGCTGGCACTCACCATATCTTGCTCTCCTATTAGAGTGGCAACCTACCCCTATAATGTAACTATATATTCCTATAGCATAGCTACCTATCCTTGTAACCTCTCACCTAAGCTTGTACAACTATAAGGGCTACTACTATCTGGCCATCCAATCCTCCACCCTATACCTATGTAGGATCAACATCCATAGGCTACTAGCCCCCATCCCCCCATATAAAATCTATGGCCACATACCATCCTATATATCCATAAGTCACTCCTGCATCATCTATAGGAGCTCTCACTAGAAGCTCCTCATAATCTAACATAATAGTATCTAGTTACGACTCTAAAATCAAGTACTCCACATCCTTCCTCCTATAATGATGAACATTTGGTGGTGTTTCCTATATCAACCTAAAATACCTCTAGACTTGATCCACTGGGATGTGCTCAATCTCACCATCACATTATCCATAAACCCACCACCAAATCTCTAATGATAACATGTGGTACTTGTAACTTGTCCATAAGGGATAACTCACATAAGGCCTCCATATAATGTCTCCTACCACTAATCCCTCTAGGGCATTTAAAAAACAATCTATATCCCTCACTGTACCACTATCCCTTGATATTGCATAATCACCTTACCACCTCATAAAACTAACTCTGTAGTTAGTCGATGCATATCCATCCCATGGGAGCCCAAGTGGTCTCAGTAGCCATATGTGCTCATATGCCCAATAGTGGAGCATGAAGCTAATGCTCATATTGTATTATATCTATTATTTTAAGGCCCAAATTTATCTATATATATGCACAAGAAACACTAGGGCCCATCCAAAAATTATACCCCCTAGAAGCATCTTTGTTAGCACTCCCAACAACAAACATGAAAACTAGTTGCTACTCAAATCTAGTTTGTTAAATTAGGATATACCCATCATCATCATGGTTAAAAGGCATATATCTTATAGGGCCCTTTACTATAATGGCCCATAGTACACTCCACTAGTATGGTACCTCACCTAGACTCAATCTGCACCATATACCAAGTCTATGAAGTAATCCTACTCATCACTCTCAATATGGTATATTAGTTCCCCTTGAATTAGTAGCTAAGTAATCTTATGGACATCCTCAAGTAGTATCAACATCTCCCCAGTTATCAATAAGAAGGTGTTTATGGTAGGGTCCCATCTCTTGATGAGTGCCATAATCATCACCGCATCATGTAAAAGGTGTTGGTAGTGTCTCATGGCCCCTAGGCCCACATCCTCTATCTACCTCCACTAAGCATTAGTCATCCTATCGTACACCTCTACAAATATCGTAAGGACTTAGTCCCTCATCTAAATCTACTCATGAGCTTATAAAACAATCAAAATAATGTTAATATTTCTAAAGTTGCCCTCTCTTACTTGACACACACCATTCACCTTTATTTATGCCCATCCCTATTAACCTATAATTTCTACCTAAGATCCACTTTTTCCTATTCCAACCCATTTTGAACCCTAACATTGAAATATCTCTCCATAAACCCATCAACTAATTTTTTATGTTCATCATTTCACTCACCTTGTTACCTTATGGGCTGACCCTCTTTTAGCCAATTTACGATGGTTCAAGGAATTGTTGATGGTCCCTAGGTGCATTTAGACCTGGGTTAATCATCAATGGTTGGGTCTAACCACAAATGGTCACTGTGTGTGACCATCAATGGTGAAATCCTATCACCTGGCCTTCTCAACATAAGCCCTAATTGAGCTAAACATGTAACAAATACACAAATTCCTAATTATTTACTTATTATTTTCACTTACTCTCTGCCATCATTTTTCTATCCATTTTGCTTGTTTTCACCTATAACTAACCTTAAGGCATCCAATCTCAGGCCTGGTGTTTTCCCCAACCTATTTTTACTTTCCCCAAACTTCTCTACCCTTTTCTTGTACATAAATTATTACCCTTATATAAAATTTAAAATAAACCCTACCTCATTCTCTAATTGGTGGCATGGTCAGAGCCCTCTCACTGCTACTAAGTAATGTCTTCATCCTCCCTCCATCACACTCAAACACATGCACTTGATCAATCAAGACCTTCCACCTCAGTACATATAATGCTTTAAACACCTAACCAAATCACTTAGGATTCTAGTTAATATTCACCAAAAGTCAATACATGAAAATACCTTCTTGTTATTACTTTTGACATTCAACTTTCTAGGGTTTCACCCTAATCATTGATGGTTACCCCTTGGTGCACCCTAACTATTGATGGCTAAGATCCCTCACATTGTCCCAATGCTCTTCCAACCTGACCTTTCATCATCAACCTACCTCCTACATAGAACTACATTTGGCCTAAAGTTATTTTGGACATTCATATCCATGGAACTATGTAGGTAGCATCTACTCACCTTGTGTAGTTAGAGTCAACTCGACCACCTCTTCACACCAAACCCACCCACCCTATATCATGATATATTTACTTCAATGTTGGTTGTTTTTTGACCTAATTTCTTCACATATTTCACATCAAATTTGAATTATCCTTTGACCACACCAACCAAATTTGCCAAGTTGACTATTAGCATTTTGCACCACCTCATGCCCGACCTAACCACTTAGGTTGTTTTGTAGGAATACATCCTAACTTGAATACATACAACCTACCCTAACTTTGCATAGATGGATTGATAGGCATAACTTGATCAACTATGACCAATATTGTGGACTAGTTACCCCTCTATTTTTTCTATAACCTGACCTTATTTTACAACATTGGTAATTTTTATTGTTGCATGATCTAAATATCACTCTTCATCACTTTTTATGCATGAGATCATGTCTCTACTTCCTAGCCTCTTTTATGTCACCCACCTTATACCAACTATCAAACTTGAATCAATTTTATCCATGCCTCAATCATATCCTAGTTTAAGGGGGAATATCTCCCCTCCTACTCAGGGTAACATACCTAGACTTTAACCAGCTTCCTATTTTTGTTTTGTAGCTTGCCTAAAGCTACACAACAAAAAGGGGAAAAATGTAGACACCTAAAACCTATACATGATAGTTTTTAGTGTCACACTACCTTTAAACCTTTATCTAGCCCATTTGTAGCTTAACATTACCAAACCCCCTTGAAACATATCATCTAATTCACCCCTTTTTCATTATTTTTCCTCTAGGCCTACGACTGCTGATGATTAGGGTAACCATCTATGGTTGGCCTAACCATCAACAATTGGTTTCTCCACCTTGATTTAGCAAAATTTAAAGCATTTTTAGATCTTTGTGTGAGATTAGAAACTCCCAAAAATGGCAACTTGTCTTTAAAACAAGCTTTTAAAACTATGAAAATAAGTAGCTTTATCCTCTATCAAATTGGTAAATTCCTTTATTCCATTTAGTAACTTATACCTATAAAATGAGTTGAGGAGGAAGAGAAAAGTGAGAGATTAATTATCCATTAGGTATTTAAACTTTCTTACAAGTATCCAACATCCATATCAACAAGAGATCAACCTCACTAAGGATCTAAAACTCTATCAAAATTACTCTGAAGGGCCTGAAGCACTGTCACTTTGGCCACATCACTTTAGGATTATTTCATTTAGTTACATGTATTTTGTGCTTGTGTTCTTTGATTTATCTAGTTTCTAATCCCCTTTTCCCTTTTAGATCCACCAATACCCCACCTTATACTTCCCAACCCTGTATCCAACCTCTATTTGACCAAAGTCCCATTCTATACTTCCTAAGTTATTCATTCCCAAATTGTACCTAACCATTGATGGTCACCTATAACTGTTGATGGTTTTCCTCGACCACTAATGGTTCTCCTAACTACCAATAGTTAACTATGGAAACATTTTCCAACAAGCCTTTTCCACCCCTTTTCCTCAAATCAAGCTCCACATTTTGTGTTTCCTTCTGACCATAGTACCCTTTTTGATTTTTTGAACCAGACCCCGACCACCCTAGAATCAAAATTTCATCAGTTTGTTTAATAAACAAGTTATCTTTTACTTTCTAGCAAGGATTTACATTCTTATCATTGTATACAAATATTTGTTTTACCACTTCAGATTTTATTATCATAAAAGTGGATTGACAACCTCCTTGCAAGAATTATACTTCTTAGATCTAGCACACACTAGGAAATCCACTCAACCAACCATCTAACAACCCCCTTTCAAATTTCTCCTATGATTTATAGGTTATTCCTTCCTAGCCAAAGAGGAGTCCCCACCTTCATCTATATTTATGTATGAATTCTGCCAGGTATTCTTCTACACACCATATTACTAATTTTCTTTCATTAACATTCAAAATTAAGAAATGATGGAAATAAATTGAAGTAGAACCATTCTCATGAAGTTAACCTTTCATATCTGCCTACTAATTTGTGTACCCTATATGTTTTACTCTTGTTTGGGAAGGTCTATAAAATTAACTTGCTGAGTTTGGTTCTAGATATTTTTATATTTCTCCTATAATGGTTTTCATGATTAGTTTCATCTTTTAAGTTGATTTGATAAGTCCAATATCTCACTTTGCAAGAGGATGCCAACATGAGTAGTTTTAGTTAGTTTTGCACTTTTAGGAGATCTAATTACATATAAAGGTTTCATATGAATGGGAAATGGTGTCTTCAATTTTTTAATTCCATGGGGGTTAACTCCTTATAGGTTTGGTCTCACAACCCCATGGTTTGATAAAAAAACCCATGCCTTCAACATACCAAACCATCATTAAACACCATTCCTGCTCCATTCTAGATGTTGTCAAGAGATTTTCACATTGGAAAGAATGTGTTTGATATTATTTCAAGGTGTTCTTATTTAATTTCATGAATTTTAATAAGTTAAAAATGATTTTGGCTACCCATGAGGATTTTTGTCCACTTGGTTTCTCTATTTCATACCCACTATCCACACACAACTAATAATCATCTAGAAGAGCCATTACTGACATCATGCTAAGGTTAGAGACCTTAGCCAAAAGGTTTCATGATTTTGGAAACATGAATAATAAATTTGAAGTTTTGAAAGTGGCTCATTATTCATGAGAGGCTAAAAGTAATGTGCATTGTTCACACTTGCATATATTGTTTGCAGACTTGAGCATGTCCACCTATAGGGTTCATTGGCAAAGAACAAGGATACTTGTGTATAGGTATAAAAATAAACAATGAATCCTTATTGAGGTACTAAAATACTAAATAAATTATAATATCCATGACAATAATGATAAATTACAAAATAGGTTGTAAATCATGTTCAAGGAGTCAAAGATTGATTTCTAGGAAATGTTCCCTAAAGGGTCAAATTATGGACTTCCTATGATAAGGTTTATAATGTCTTATATGCATACTAATATACTAATTTTTAGCCTATATATAAGATAAACACTATAAAAAGTATGGAGGGAAAATTAATTAAGTTGGATGGTTATTGGGAGCTCCAAAAATGCACTTTTATACACTAAACTCAGTTAGTGTTGTCTGTGTATTGACCCAAAAGTGACCTTATGCTATAGTTTGACCATCCTAGATCATACCAAATTTGGTATTGGTTTAAAAATATTCAAGGGAAAATCATGAAAGAAAAATATATTAAAAGGAATATATTTACTTTTATTTAACTTGCATGGACACTCCCAATCTGTACACTATGTAGATGTTGACCTACAACAGGGGTATCCCAGTGACCAAGAAGGAAGGTTTGGAGAATAAAGGTTTAAATATTAAATGCATGACAAGGTGAATATAATACTTGGTGGTTATCAAATATATGTAATTATTTCATGTAAAACCTTTTTTATTATCATCTTCCAATCCCAAGGGGTTAAATACACACCTACAGGTAGGGTCAATAGTGAAGTTTCTCAGTCAAGGAGAAAAGACTCAGTCTTTGAAGTTAGAATGCATTAGAGGAGATGAACATGATAAGAGTTAAAACCAATGAAGTTTAAAGATACCTAGAGATCATAAAGGAATTTTAGACCTCTATGACTACCTACATGGCACCATTCAAGCCTAAAATTGACACCTACAAGTTAGACAGGTGAGTTGATGCAAATAATGTTATAGGCATGATTTATATTGTTTTTTTGGACACATAGGGTGATTAAAAGTGATAAAAATTGTGTTTAATTTAAAATTTAACTCAATAATGTATTTTTCATCATAATAACTTCAACCAAGGATAATAATACCTATAATAAACCCTACAGGCAAAACACAGTCAAGGTAAATTGGGTAAGAGTGTAGAGTATGAGGAAGATTGAAGAGATAAATGGAGATGGGGTCCATTAAAAATATGATCATGATTTTATTATGGAGTTTATCATGATATAAAAAAATCAAAATTATGATAAACTACATATATAGTCCATGACAATCCATGATAAAAAACATTGCACACAGTCTCACAGTCTGTCTTGGAAGGAACTAATCTTGGAATTTTAAGTTTTAGGGGGTCAAATGATATGAATTAAGTATGAATTTTGATATTAAATTTAATAATAACCTTATGAAGTCACTCCAATGTTTATTTTTATTGAGATAATAAGGGAATTACCCCGTATTTTGTCTCAAATAAGTGGTACTTTCCCCATGCATACACTAGTAGTTTTGGAGAATGGGATAGAAATATGAGGCCAAAATATGGAGGGAAATTAAAATAAGGTTTTTGAATATATATATAACACCTAATACATAATGGAAATCACCTAATAATATTATGGAGAAAATCAGAGAGGTCTACATGCTAGGGTTGTAGTCAACCCTATTAGGCACATTAAGGGTTAGAGCCCAAAAAGAGAACCATTTCTATTTATAGCATGAGATATGACTTAAATATTTTTGGATAATGTATATTTTATTTTTTTATATATTTTTTAACTATTATAACTTTATTCAAACCATCAAGATTCATTTTGAGCTCTAGGGTGCAATCAACCTTGTTAGGCAAGGTTCAAGCCTAAGGCCAAATACAAAGTCACTTGAATTTATAGTATAAAATGATAATTAAAATGAATTGAAACATGTTAATGGGGTTATTAAATAGGTTTTAAAGTTATTATAGTGAAAATAAAACCAAAGGAAAATATTTTTGGATCTTGAAGTAACTCAGACATATAGGAAAGTGGAAAACAAGCTCAAATAGGCAACTTCAAATGCTCATATAATTTTAGAGGATTTTCATGGAAGATAAAAGATTTAAATTATTTTATTAGGGGTCTTGAAGTACATATTTTTTTAATTTTTATGCCACTCTGACTTTAGGTTTTTATGAAACAACCTTAAGAGGTCAAACTACTAAAAAACCCTCCAAAACCCTTGTAAAGACCAGTTTGGAAAAATAAAGTTAGAAGGATATTATAATGAGATATTTTTATCATGAAAAATATTTTAACTTGAATAATACTCCCTCAATCTCCCTCAAATTCTTTTTTTCTATACAGACTTGTATGAATGGGTGCAAAAACAAATTTTTTCTCACTATTTTGTGTGTTTTGAAGGTTGTAGGAGGTTTCAAGAGATGAAAATAACAAGGATGGAAATATTAATATGTAATATAACTAAAAATATCACTATAATTCCTATAAAAAACTTATGATTATCCAAACCAAGTGATTCAACTGAGCTAGTCAAAACTAGCCTAGTAGACAAGCTAGGAAGAAGTGTGAAAACTTCAAGTAAATGAATTTTTAAGGTGTAATTAGTTATTATAAGGATATATAGGGTATTTATATGTGTAATTAAATTCCTAAAACATATTTACATGAGAAAATAAAGCTAAATCTGATAAAAAGTGTGCAGGGTGCATGAAATAGAGGTTTTCTAGACAACAAATGATGATTGCTCCTTCCCAGGTGATTCCAAATGACCAGGTTTGAAACCAATGAATGGAGAGTAATTGATGATGTCCTTAAAATTAATTAAAATAATTTTACCTGATACTAATAACTTATAAGGAATTAAAATATGGATAATCATGTATGCATGTTTTTTGAGCCATAATGGGGAGTTTCTTACCACTTTTCATTTAGTTTATGACTTGGAATGACATTTCTACCTCTAAAAATTTCATGGTTAGTCCCATACCCTCTACACATGTATAATTAACTCCTTGTATCATATTTACAAGTTTCATTGTGACCTTTGGACTTCTCTCTTCTTCTCTCTCTCACAAGTTCTATAAGAACTAGCCATTTTGGCCATTGTATTCTATGCTCCTCCTGAGTATGGAAAATCCCTTCTAATTTTTATACCTTTTGATCAATAATAAAACTTATTATCACCTCTTTCATTATTTTTCTTATTGTGTTCTTTTAGAATGTTTGATTTTGCATAAGTGAAGACTATGGATTCCTTAGCATGTTTTGTCATTCTTTCATCCTATTTAGAGTTGGAAATCTTCTTCTTGTAAGTCATGTGAAGTGTTTTAGGATATTTCAAGGATTGAGTGAGTTATTATTTTCATTAGTGCCATTCAAGGCCTCTTTTCTAGTCCTCCTAACTTTTTACAATCATGCATAACCTCAAAATGTAACATTGATATGAGAAGATGAAGATTGGAGAAGTGTATGTTAATTTTATCCTTTGATTTAAAGTGTAACATGAATATGGTTGGATGTCATCATGTTATTTACTGTATCACCTCCCTTATGTTAGTTTTATTTTAGTTATCCTTATCCCTTTTCATCACCAAGTTTAGTTTTAGTTGTAATCCAAAGTGGTACATTAAGGGAGATATCCCTATCTAGATATTCACCTCATTAATTAGGCTACCCACAAGCCTAGAGGCTATTTCATTGTGCCACTGGATGAGGAGAGATTTGACATCTCCTCAAAGGGTGAAAATCCATGTGAAAATAGTTACTATTAGCCAAAATTTGCCTACATACAAAAAATTTACCTAGATGGATTATAAAATTATCTTGGACCTTTCATTAACCTTCTACCCCCATGAATATTCCCTTTGTGGTCTTGAATTGATGATGTAGTGCAGTATTCTGGGAGGTCTCAGTGTGGTGTGAGAAGCTAAGCAGAGTTTTGGTTGAGTGAGCATCTAGGGGCATGAAGGATATTTGACACATTTGGAATATTTCCTAAGGTTTTTGGAATTAAATAATAGCATTAAAAACTTTTTTGAATCATTGGACTAGTTGGCAGCCTTGAGAAACAACTTCAAAGTTGAGAATTTGAGTTTCATGGAGAAAGTCCCTAAAAGTTCAAAAATTAGTCCCAGGCACTTTTTTTGATTCCATGGAAAAATATTTCAAGGATTTTTTATGCATCCAAATATTACCATATTGTATCCATATCATTGGGGAAGATCATTTCAAAAGGAACAAGGTGTGTGAATAAAGGAGAGTATTGTTTGAGGGCCTCCAAGTTTCACTTTTGTTCACTATGATCATTTAGTGTATTCTACAAGATTTGAGTATAAAATGAACTTCAAACCAAAATATAGTAATTAAATGTCTCAAAATTTTAATTGGACATCATGGAATCTTCCCCAAGGTTAATAAAACTTGTCCCAAGAGGTTCATACATGCAAAAGACAAAAAATCCATTTTTTAGTTTTCTAGGCTTGGAGAGCTAAGGGAGGCCTAGAATGCCAGAAGATAAATGGATGAAAATAGTATTTTAATTTATATTTATGACCTTAAATTTTAATTATATTTTGGGGCATGGATGATACACAAAAAACTCTCTCAATTTCCTTAGTTCACCCCTAGAACTCAAGAACTGTCATCAAAGTAAAAACAAGGCAACAATCTTACAATTTTTTATTTGAGAGGTTGATAATGTTTTTATGATTATTTATAACTTTTACAGGTATTAACCACTCATACCTATCCAATAAATCCAAAATTAAGTCTAGTTGAGGCCTATAACTCATTTTAATCCCCCAAATCCAAAACAAGGTCTCAGAAAGAGCATGAGAGAAGCCCTAAACTAGGGTCTTATTGTTTTTGAGATTTTTAACCTTAAAAATTTGATTTTTTTTTAATATGATATTTTAAATGTTTAATAAGTCATTCAAGAGGTTTTGGGTTTATTTGAGGCTGTATGGTATAGTTTTTAGACCTGGGGTGTGCTTAAAGGCTAATTAGGCCTAATTGAGGGAGCCTAATGAAGGGAGTGTGATCTTGGAGTGGAATTACTTCATTAAAATTGTAAAACACATGTAATTAGATGGAAAATAGATATAAATTGTCTCAATATTTAAGGAGATATTATATAATTGTCAAAATAAAAATAATTTTACCAAAAAAGGGGCTACAAGCCTAGAGAAGCCATGGTGAGTATGTTGTGTGGAAACAAGTATTTCAAGGGTATTTTTAAGTTTAAATGGGTTATTTTAGGTGTGATAATATAAAATAAACATATACATGACTAAATATTTATATATTTAATCCTATACCAAGTTTTGGTCTTTGAAACCATTGAGATTGGTTGCCTAGTGGAACCTAGTGACAACATAAGAAGAAGTTAAGAAAGGGCATGACTCTTGAGAAGGTTTGATGATGAAAAAAGAGTGTGATGAATTTATAACATCAATGCAGGTAACCATTACCATTTGACCCCAATTTTACCTACATATAAAGCATCACATTCGAGTATTTAGGCTTATACACCTTGGGGATGGAACCTTGTTCATGAGACTCTCAAGAGGTGAAATAACACACCATGTGGAAAACCAATATGGAATTGGTTTTCCAAATATATTAGTGTGAAATAGATAAATAATTATATTAAGGATTCTCAAATATCTTAACATAGTTAGTTCCTCTCAAATCTCTACCTACAACCTTAGGAACCCAATCTTTCCTTTGGATTGGAAGGTTGAATGAGAGCACAATGGTCTCTAAGGAGGTTACATGTTCAAGGGAAGGTAATAAAGGTAAAAATGATGATATATGATCATTAGGAGAGATAAATATGTATATTCAAGGATAAAAAAGTCAGTCATATACCTTAGAAACAAGGAAATACAGTCAGGGGAAACTCAAACCTATCTATCAAGCTCTTGGTGATTAATGACACAGTGGTCAATAGTTGGACTTCATGTACAATATATATGATTAAAATAGGTATAATTAGTGAGGTGAGGTAAATTACTTAAATAAGTTCTCTCAAGAAGTTTTATGATTAGGTTCAAGCCTCATAAACACACACCTACGTACTGTTGATACCTACAAGCAGGTTTCGTAAGGAAGCATGGGAGGTTGAAGGAAAATAAATTAAGAGTGGAATGATGAAAGGATAATATAAATGAGAATTTAAAATAAAAATAATCATGTCATATCAAAAACCAAATCAAGGAGAAAGAAAACTCAGTTGTGATTTCTAACCAAGTAGACACATGTCACTAACCTTTGCCAAAATGGGCCTACAAGCTAAAGTATGTAGGATCTAATCACAAAATTTGGTAGAGAGTTTCATTATGATGTAATATACCCATTAAAAATATTTTTTAGGATTTTTTACAATGGTAAATATTCACTATTTTAGTACAGTCAACCCTATGTCAAATCACAGTCAACAATGGAGCATACCTTGGAGAAATTGGCCATTTTGGGACATCTATAGGTTGATTAAAAGAAAAAAAATTGGTAATTATGGTATAAATGACATAAAAAATCATCCAATAACATACTAAAGGTAAAATCAGGTTTTAAAGTTCTCAATGTTTTGACATAATCCATTTCTAGTCAAGAAGGTAGCCATTGGAGACCAAATGAAGTTTTGTCAGTTTTGGATGCCAAGAAGTAGTTTAGGACTTGGATAAATATTGTAATACTATAATATTATGTTTAAAACCTATATTTTTATATGGTATTGTTCAAAATTTATGGGTTTAATGTAAAATTTTGAAGAAAGACATGTTATGGCATGAAGGAAACATGCAAGTAGCTCAAGGTAAATAATGGTAAAAATGGTTTATAGGATAAATTACACATCTAAATGACTTGATATTTGTTAATTTTGGTACTAATGAAATATTATATCCATAAAAAGTCTTTAAAATTTTATATGACAAGTGTAAGTGCTCTATATTTTGTCACAGTCCCCCCTATGTCTCACAATGGTCACTATTCATGCAAGCATACTTTTTGGAGTTTTAAGGTGTGTTTCAGTTTTCAAAGTTTAGGGAAGATTTTTAAAAGAATTTAAATATGGTTTTAAGAATATTAAAAATATTTTTATGGTATTCACACTTCAAAATCCATGCAAACACGTCGGCAAACACAAATCCCCACAGGCATCCTCAAGGTATAAAAGGCAAAGTTGAGTTTTGATCATTTGGAGAGGTTTAATGAGGTGTTTCATGTGTAATTAATATGTTTGAAATAAAATTAGATTATTATAATGGTCACATTGGTCATTTGGAGAAATTTAAGCTTTTTTACACTTAAGACACCCAATCTTAGCCCATCTTTAGATTCTTATTTATTTCATACTATGGAGAGTTGGGATAAGTGATTATAGTATGTTTTTAGTACCCATATATAATTTAATTTAGTTATATATATATATATATATATATATATATATATATATATATATAGTTAAGGGCATGAGTTATATGAATAATTACTAAGAGTGTAAGCATGCCCAAAATGCTTACAAACCCTATAGGCAATCATCTTTACATGTGTATCTTTTCACACATTTTGCATGGTAAAAAAAATATTTTTATGGGTTTTTAAATGGAATATTTACAATATATTTATGTCAATAAGTGGTGTATTGGTTGTCTTCATTGTATGAACAATCATCTTGAAAGTGAGCTTGTTGGAGCTTGTAAAGGAACTTTTTTGCCTAGTTTTGAGTTGTTGGACTCATAGGTCCATCAAATAGCCTATAATGACTTGGAAAACACCTATAATGTGTAGAGGATTCTGTAAATCTTATAAAAATCTATTTTTCATTAGAATTTGGCACATTTGGGTGCCTAGGAGGCCCAAAATGGCTCAAAAATGCATATTGTTGAAAGTATTCAAAGAAAGAAATGGTCTAAATCCATGTAATAGGTCTAATGGGACCTAAAAAATTAGTATATGGCACTTGGAGCTATTCCTAAGAGTTTATATGGTGCCTTGTTGAGCTAAAGGGTTAAAAAACTTAATTTTTTGACATTTTTATGCATTGTTGCAGTTTTAATGGTGTTTTACACCATTGTTGTAGGTATTAAAGGTTTTATAAATATTTATTTTCATCCTCATAAACATGCCATGAATGTTTGTAAGTCTTCTACAGTTCCAAAAGTGGTCTTTAGGGTGCCAAATGGCCTTGGGAGCAATTTTTAGGATAGCTGGTTCAAGGTGGCTCAAGCTTGTGACTTCCATCAATGGAGTCTAAGTGAGTTGTAGGTATCATAGATTTTAGTTTAGGCTAGAGGAGAAAATAAACTCAAAAAGCAAAGATAACGTCAAAAAGCAAAGTCAAGTTGAAATTAGAAGATAACCTCCATGGTCAGTTAAGCATAAAGTGCTAAGTCAACTAGCTTTTACATAATATCTTCTCAAATTTCAAGTTGAGGAATTTTTTAAGGTTTTAAAGAGTTTAAATAAATAAAGTAGAGCATTCAATACATTTTCAAAGTTTTTAAAGACTTTTCCTTTTTAGTGAATCATGATATCATCATCCTCAACAAGTTCTTGTCTTCTAGTGTATTTCTCAACCAATGAGAGGGTTTAAAGACTATTGGAGCTAATGGGGGTTAATTTGTTGAAGAAGGATTAGTTCTAATTAACCCAAATGTGGGTGAGAATCCATAGAGGGTGGTTAGATCTCATTTATTGAATTATATTTGCTTGCCTCTTCTCTTTTTCTTCCCCTTTTCTCCTATATCTCCCATTTCTCCCCCATTTTTGTAAGATATTATCATTTGACAAGGAGAAACCCTATAAAATTTTGTAAGAAAGACATTTTGAAGTAATAAAGATCAATTTTTACCTATCTCTTGCCTCTAAATTATGCTTAGCAAGCTTGTGCATGATGGCCTTGTGAAGAAGTGTTCTTCCATGTCCGTTGTCCTTCTTTCTTGCCTATTTTTAGGTGTTTTCAAGTTAGTTGCAAGTCTGAAATTGAGATCTTTCCACAATTAATGGATGATTGGTGTGAATTTTTAAATTCCTCTTTACTTCATGTATTATTTGATGAGCCTATTTTATGAAACACTTATGCAAATTAGCTAGTTTGTGAGGTTGTGTGAGAAAGAATTATCTTATGCTAAATTAGTGTTTATTTAATGCTTATGTGAGTGTTAATCAATTTGGTGTATCACCCATTTAGATCTATTAGTTACCCTATACCTGCTCTCTACCTCTTTTCCACGTAAAAACATTAGTTTAGGTGATCTACCAAGAGGAAGCTGGCCTTTTTCGAAGGTTCAACCCCACTTTAGGATACCCACAACCCGAGGTTGCTCCAATTATAGTTGGGAGTGAGAGAGCCTAAAAAAATATCCCAAAATGGTGAAATTATATTAGACAATAGTTACACTTGAAAATACCTGGTGGATCCTCAAGCTACCAATGAGAGGATGTAGATTATTATGGATAAACAACATGATAATAGGTAGGGTTGGATGACTTGACTAGTTTTTTATATATTCCCATTGTACATGAGAAGGTAGACATTGATCTTATAAATACTTATACATACTTATGATTATATGAGCTAGCTCTAGGAGATCCCTCACCACTAGCGTTGATTGATAGGGAGGTTATTATTATGATGGACATTATTAGTGGCATATTTATACCTAACAAGAGCAGTTTCTTCTTTCACATGGGCTTGGTTGGAGTTATCAAATCGATGATAGATGATAAAACTAGATTTATTTAGGGGTTGTTACATAGGGTGGCTTACTAAGGAGCCTAGAGTATTAGATCCTTGACACTTCTATAAATTTGTGGATGGGTGTATATAACCATAGAATGCCCAATCAGTCGAAGATGGGTCAAAGAGCCTCAAGAGCCATTAGCTTATGGTTGAGTTTAGATAGGTGTGGGATAAAAAGGACATCATGGTGAGATATACCATTACTGATAAATGTTTGATGAGCTAATGCATTATTTTTTAATTTGGTAGCCTTACCTTCCATATTAGTTTCTATGGTCACAAGATTGATGGTACATGAGATTTATGACTACCAAGTGTTTCTTGATAGGGATAAAAACTCACATCATTGAGGAGTACCAAAAAATTAGGTTTTATATTATTTCAATATATTAAAAGATGTTCTTAATGTAGTGAGGTGGTTTCTACATACTACTTAAGAGATTAGCTTTGATACTCCAAAAATTCTGAAGGGTATAACAACTAGCAGTTATGGGGCAATGCCACAAGTTCCATGGGCTTACACATGAGGCCATATAGATGTAAGTGTGGCATTAGAATATGTACATTGGTGGCTACATGTGTGTTCATTAAGGCTAACAGACTCTAGATAGGTAGCTAAATAGGGTCAGGTATAGGGTTAGGGGTTGATGGATATAGATGAGGCCAAGGCTAAGATGATCAGTAGGGCCAGTAATAGTGGGATTAATTGGAATATTAATAGGGGAAAGGGTGTGATAAATGGGATGAATGGGATGTGACTATGGATATGATGGTAGAAACTAACTCAGCAGGTATAACAAGTACTTTGGTATATCTAGGCCAAGCAGGGCCATCTAGTATAATGAGAGCATCTAGGGATAGTGTCATGATAGAAGAGGAGATCATGGCCAAAGTTGGAAAGATAAAAGTCTTGGAGAGGAGAGTAGGGTATTTAAATATAAAAATATATATCTAAGATGAGGACATATTTCCCCTTTAGTCAGAGATTACCTAGTTTAAGGTATAGGTGGCTTGGATGGTATAGATATAGGCATAAATATAGGTAGAGTGAGAATAGGTTATATTAGAGAGGGATTAAGACTTGGCAGATGTACATATGATCCAACATGAGTGATATGAGGCTCATAGAGCCAACACATAGGCATGTTTCTCATAGATGATACTTGAGAGTCTTTGGGCTAATGATGAGGAATCCTATTATCACATGGCATATGAGACCACAGTCCCCAGGGATTAGTAGATAACTACATTTGAGGTATGGGATGAATAAAAGGTTGGTGGTAGGTCATCTTAGTCTAGGAATAGGACAACATCCTTAGGCTAGTCAGTGAAACAACCATGACCACCATCACCACCAGGACCACTAAGACTACCTCTAGCCATAGGTCCCATGAAATCATAGAGTTAGAACTAATTTTTTAGAGCTCTTTGGCATATTTTTGTATTTTAACACTATGATATGTATAGATTCATGATGTATATTACATTATTTTTTGAGATATAGTTGTTGGGTGAATATTTTGTCATCAACTAACTAACGACAAAATGGGTATATCAACCATAGCACAAGGAGATTTATACGACAAAATGGGTATGTCTACCACAGCATAATGAGATAAATCTCTCCTCTCATCAAGGGGAGGTTCCCTATAAGTCAAGGGAGGTTCCCTATAAACTAATATATACTAATATAAACTAAAAATACATTCAGGGGTGAGCTAACACCATCCATCTCTCTTTTTTCAGAGATGATGTTCACAAAGTAAAGGAGAATTATTGAGTAATTGCTTAAGGCATTTCTCTTATTTTAGAAATGATATTTAGAAGACCAGAGGAAGACTTCTTGGGTAGTAATTGTAACCACAAGAAACCCATGAAAGCACAAAGTCTTTCGTTGTTTCCCCTTATTAATTCAGGATGAATTATCATAGTAGAATTAAGTGTAGCCCAAAGTCTCCACCTAAAACTACAACAGAGTAAAAGATTACGAAGGATAAGGGGAGCTCAAATTCTCTCCAATATCCTTTAAATTGAAACACAAAACACACAGACTAAAGACAATTATGGTAGTACAAAGTCTCCCACAGTCAGCTTCAGGACATCTTCCAAATTATTTCCACTTGTTCTGCTTATTTGATCAAATGGACAAGACTATATTTAGGAAAAAGACATAAGAATAATTTCATAGATAACACAAGCTATTTCAACACAAAGTCTAAAAGGTCACTTGATTTCTCATTCAATTGATAAAATATGATTAACAATCTGAGCTCAAAGTCTCAGGAATGCCTTTCAATTTGGGCAGAGTTTTGCTTCTAATAATAGAGAGATCTCCCTTTCTAAACTGAGAGATTACAATATATAGCAACCAAATAAAGACTTTGGCACTTGATTTGACGAAATGGCCCATGCTGTATTCAATGCATTTGAAGTTTTGTGAAGGGGCCATGTTGGAGGAGGTTATCAGCCTTAACTTTGGCATTTTAAATCATCTCAAATTTCTTCTCTAAAGCATGGGTTGACTAATCCTCTTTAAGATACATGGCTGTCCATTAAACTTAATGAAGAAAAATAGGCCATGCCATTGAATATTTGCACTCTCTGATATCCACCTAGTAGACTATTCCACCTACTGGAATAGCTCTCTTATAGATATTTCTAGATTCTCTATAAGTTTCCCTCGTTCCTTGCTATATTTTATCTCTTCCTAGTGATCTGAGCTCTCAGAGCTCTCTTCTCTCTTTTTGCTAGCTCCTTCATCTCTTTCCTCAGCTGGTCGTTGAGTTTTTTCCCAGGTCTATGCCATTTGAAAATCTACAGTTATTTCATTGTCCTAAATTTGACATCCATGGGGACGTCACTGGTCACTGGTCACTTGAACCATTTTGAACCATGAACCTTGAAACTTTTTTAGTTCACTGGTTCAATGGTTCGGCAATTTGGTGGTTTGATATTTCTTGCAAAGAGCAGTGTCCACTTAGTCTTCTTATGAGATTAATGTATTATCAAACCAAATTTTTGAACCATTCAATTGAACCTTCTCCTGGGATCTTCTACTTGAACCATTCACTCAAACCATCCACTCAAACTTTAAACTTTGAACTTGTTGAACTCATTAAACTCATTGAACTCGTTGAAATCATTGAACCTTTGAACTCGTTAAACTCATTAAACTCGTTAAACCTTTTAGAATTTAATGGTTCAATGGTTCAATAGTTTATTCCAACTCTTTGAACCCTACCATTGAATCTTTGAACCCTTTGAACTCTTTAAATCAGAGTTCAATGGTTAAATGGTTCATTCCTTATAATATTTTGGGAAATTCCTTAAGTATTTTGGAATTTTTCCTTGCGAAAGCCCGCCTGTTGAACCTGTGATTTCCTTAGCTGAAAAGGCTTGCATGATTGAATAAATTGAATGCTCAGAACATTTTTTGAGAATGGAAGAGACCATTTTTAGCCTACAAGACCAAAATGATCGACCAGTTGTCCACAAAAACAAGTGACAAATTTTGGGAACAACAACTAGCTCCAATTGGAGAACTTCCATCAATTGTGAAAATGATCAAAGGGAGTAGAATCCAGACTATAACTGCCTTCATCTATGCCATTGGGCTATGGAGTCATGCCATCTAAAAAAGAGAAAGATGCCAAAAAAATGAAATGAACAATACAAAACAAAACAAAGACTATACATATGTACAACTGATCTTATCTAATACTTTAAGGATTGAAGTGCTTCAGATGCTGCCCATTGTGAGGTAGTGAAAATGGTGTGCCATATTGATATTTTAGTAAGAAACTATTTTAACCATTGAATCAATAAATGGCAAATGGTCCTCTCCACAAGGAATCCAATTTTTCATGCATTCCATTTGGTTCTCTCCTCTTGTCCCATAATAAGACTTGATCTCCAATATGAAAATCATGAATCCTTGCTTTCTGGTCAAAGAGTTTCTTTACCAGCCTTTGATGTGCAGTAATATGGTCCACCACCATAGTTCGCTACTCATTTAGTTCAGTCAAGCGTATGATCCTCTTGTCAATAGAATTTTAAAATGTTTGATCTTTGACTGCCTTCACCAACTTTAGTGCTAGTAGTTCTAGGGTGATTGGTATCTCTACATTAAAACCATACAGAAGTTGAAATGGTGACATACCTATTTCCCTCTTGGGTGTAATCTTGTATACCCATAGAGCATCAAATAATGCTTTATTCTAGGTTCTCTAATTGTCATCTACCAACTTCTTGATAATGGTCACCAGGTTCTTGTTGCTTGATTCTGCTTAACCATTTCCTTGAGAATAATAATCAGAGGAGTGGGAGAGGATAATCCCATAATAGTAGTAGAATTGGGTAACCTCATGAGAAGAGAAATAGGTAGCATTGTTTTTTGTAGTCTTAGTTGGGACTCCAAATTGGGAAATGATATTTTCCTTGAGAAAATTACATACCACTTCTGAAGTATCATGTTTGACTGGAATGGCTTCCACCCACTTGGTAAAATAGTCTATGGCTGTGAGAACATAGTCATGTCCAAAATTGGAGGATAGGTTTATAGCACCAATGAAATCAATACATCATTATTAAAATGGCTCTGAAATCACCATCAGCTTGAGAGGTAAGGCAACCAACTTGGGTTTCCCAATGAACTATTGACACAACTCACATCTATGCACCCAAGTGTATGCATATCGAAACAGAGTAGGCCAATAGTACCTGACTCATAGAATTTTATGAGCAGTCATAGGTGAAAAAACTAGAAGTTTACTCTATTGCACTCTATCCATGCAATGAAGGAATACCCCATCAAGGCTCCTCTTGTACAAACCATTTTCCCACAGGACATAGTTAGTAGCTTTCAAATTGATAGTTATCTTTTATTTACAAGATAGGTGGGTAAGACACTAACCATAGGTAAGGAAATGAGTGATATTAAAATACCACTCATCTGTAGTAGTGACAAAGATAACTGTAGGCATGTATTTAGCCTTTATTTCTTCATGCCCTACTTCCTCTGGTATGTTATTAGTAATTAATTGGCAGAGGCATCTTCACCACATAAGTTTCATATGTTTAATAACAAGATCAAACTCCTAAATTTTGGAAATCCAATTGCCCCTTCTGGTACAAAAATCCTATTGAGTCAAAATGGACTTTACAGTTATATCAGGCACCAAAACAACAGTATGTGAGTTCAAGATGTAGAATCAGAAGTGTTTCACTGCCTTGACCATAGCATAAGCATGCTTCTCCATGTTGAATATTTTAGTTCATGAGCTTTGAGAGGAAAACTCATGAAAGATATAAGATATTCCACACCTTATTTGTCTTTCTAAACTAGAATGGTTGAAAGTGTGTGTTCAGAAGCATAGCTGTATACTATGAAGTCTTTGGTATAATCTAGACAAACTAGGATTGGGGCATGGGTGATAGCTTCCTTGATATCTTGAAATGTTGACTTGATTTCTTCAATCTAGTAGAAAATAGCTTTACCCTTCATCATTTCAATAATGTGGTGAGTCTTCTCTGAGAATTTATGAATGGACCTTTGTAGAAAATTCACCTTTCCAAAGAAGGAATGAACTACAGTCTTACTAGTAGGAACAGTAAGCTCTTGGATGGATTTGACTCTTTCTAAGTCAATTTTTATGCGTTCTCGGGATAAAGTGTGATCGAGAAGTTTCCCCTCTGTAACTAAAAAAACTAATTTCTTGGGATTAAGGGAAATGCCATTCTATTGACATTATTCCAACACTTGTTGTAAATGATGCACATAATCAAGACGATGTTTGGAAAAGATGGTAAAGTCATCAAGATATACCATAATGAACTTCCCTATTTCATTTCTGAAGGCAAGACCTATTGCTCTCTAGAAGGTGGCACCAACATTAATCAAACCAAAAGGCATTCTACGATATGCAAAGGTGCCCCAAGGTATAGTGAACGTAGTCTAATGTTGGTCTGCTTCATTGAATTGCACTTGATTATACCCTAAAAAACTGTCTAACATTGATAACATCTTTGAACCAGTCATTGTTTACAGTACATGATCCATGATGGATAGGGGTAGTTGTCCTTTAGAGAGGATTGATTTAAGTTCCTAAAATCAACACAGAGGTGAATTTCCCCATTCTTTTTTCTCATAGGGACTATGTTCACAATCTAGGTGGATTCATAGATTAGAAACATTATCCTTGCATTTAACATTTTTTGGATCTCAAAAAAAATAGTACTTGATATCTTGGGGTTGTACTACCTTTGTTTTTGCTTGTGAGGTAATGACCCAACCTTGAGAGGAATTTTGTGCCAAATTTCTTTAGGCCTGAGAGATTTTAGATCATCATAAAAATATGCCAAAACATCAATGTAATGGTGAAGTAGAGTAACAAATTTGAGCTTCTCATTAGGAGTGCAATAATTTATAATGTTGACTATTTTGGGATTATCTTTTGTACTCAAATTTATTTGATCAAACTCTTTAGAGGAACTTGAATCCACTGGTCACTACTTGACAGACTTGTCATGCTTGTCAAATAACTTCTCCAGAGAAACCAAACCTTTTGGGATTTTATTCCCTTTGAGTTGGAGGAACTCTTCACCAATTTTTGAATCTATTTTAGGAGCTGATTCTCATGGTGGATCTTTACTACCTTAAAAACAAAGCTCCTCAAAGCTATCCATCTATTCCAAAAAAGTGATGATTTGGTTATCACCATTAAATAACTACCAATGGTTGGCATTATCAAGTACATTTAGTCAAAAGACCACTTTCATATTGTACTTGTTCCCTTTGAAATATCTGTGAGGAACCATGAGGGTTGCAGAGACAACCAATGAATTTACTCGATCATTAAACTCTCTAGGCACTGCAAAAAAGCTAAAAACATCAAAACTTTCAATAAAGTCCCATACTAGATTGTGATAATGTCATAATATTTCATTATTGGTTTGATACAGGTTTCTCACCTGACAAACCACTAGTTCAACATCTCTTTAGGCATGTAGAATCTTGACACCTTTAGCTTGAGCAACTTTCAATCTGAGTATCAAAGATTCATACTCGATGGTGTTGTTAGTATTGCTGAACTACAACTTGTATGAATATGGGAAAATATCTCCCTGAGGAGATATTAAGATAATCCCAGCTCCAAAACTGATAGAAGAATAACTGCCATCAAATTCTAGAATCTAGGCATAATTAGAATCTAATATTTTAAAAGATTTCTCCTGGTTAGGAAGGGAGGATTCTTTTTCACCTAAACTATACTCTACCAATTTTTTTGATGTCCTATCTAGTTTTTTTGGATTGTCACCTACAATAATTTCATCTGATGCAACATAAACATCTTCAGTGGACAAGAAGTAATTACCCATTCCTAAAGATTCAAATAGGATTTGAGCTTCAGGGTCTGATGTCTGAGTGACAATGTACTTTGCCTCTTTCTTAAGAAGTAGCCTTTGCATGATGCCCTTAATAGGTATCCTCACCTCAAATAGGTCCATGTTTAATTCTCCACCAGCATCCTTGCAAAAATTTCATCCAAGTAGAATGCCATAGGAAGCTGGAATGTCGGCCACCAAGAGTGTCATTTTAATCCTTTTTTCAGGGAAGGTTGTAAATGCAAATTGGGAATCCTTGATCTAACCCAATAGAGGCACTTATTTGTTTTCAATGGAGAAACATCTCCCAAACATTTTAGTCAGAGTGAGGCTAAGAGAATCTGCCACCTTGGTAGGCATAACATTGTCTGAAGCTCTAAAATCTATTATGTAGTTGCTCAGCTTATGACCATTTATCAATAGGGAAACATAGAAAGGTTATATTTTCCCAGGGGAAATAGGAGTAATGGCAAGATTGTTTTGGGTGGATGTGTTCTTTGGGGGATTATGAGTTACCTTTGAAACATCTTGTCTTTTAGGGATGGTTTTATTCTTGATACATTCAACTAACTTATCCAACTGCTCAAGGTTGGCTTGTAAGTATTCAAACTCAGACATTTGGATCTTGGTCTTCTTAATATGGTCAATTATATCAAATGACTAAGAATAACTAGGAATGGAGGAAGGAAGTCCATCGTTCTAGGTTTTATTGGGTGTGGTACCAATTTGAGAATTTGAAGTAGAAGGTAGAAGAATATTTGAGGTACTTACTTTCTTATTGATCACTGAGTTCTTTGATTAGAAGGGCATATCAGTCCCTCATTTAAAAATTGATATTACTAGTTGAGATTCTTCCCCTATTTTTCCCTTATCAGCTTGTTGAGTTGACTAGTTTTGGGACCTGGTAAATACGACGTATAATTTAACAAACATTTTTCCCTTACTTCTAGCTTCATCTTGGTAATTTAGGAAACCAATGTTGGAGTCACCAACTAATTATTATTATCCTTCTATGAAGAGATTATCATCATCTACTTGATAAAAATTAGGTTGGAAAGAGGAATCATGTTTAGCTTTAAGATAATTGACTACTGAGTTAGGTGATGCTGCTTTAATGGCAAGCTTCCCTTGTGGGGGAGGAAGATGATTTGGTTGCCCTTAATTTTTGGTAGCATTGCCTTGATATGACTAGTTGGGAAATGTCCTCGTTGGTATATCTTGATAAGAATGAGGAGCAGACATCCCTTGTGCCATTTGATTTTTAGAGATAACAATTTATTTGCTAGCTTTTGCTCCATAGGATCAGTGGTGCTTGTAGAATTTTTTTAGAAGATGAAGAAGGTTTATTCATATTAGGATCTCTTCTTATCTTTCATACTAAGATAATATCATCTTCAACCTTAGTGGCCAAAATTTGAGCTACAATAAGGTCTATGTGGCCAGCCCACCTCAACAGGAAACTCACTTTAGGAAGCTGAGAATTTATGAAGAAGCATTTAAGATTTTTAGGTATTGGCTAAGCAATTGTAGGGATCCTGTTCCTTAGCTTGTCAAATTTAGCAATAAAGTCTCACATAGGTTCATGAGGATCCTTCATCATTTGTGTAAGTTGAGCTAACAGGGCATGTACATCTTCTGTGAGTTTGAATCTAGAGTCAAACATGGCCTTGAGAGTGTTCTAGTCAGTTACTATTTGTGCTTGTAGATGATAAAACTAGTCTACAACAACACCTTGTAATGTTTCTACAAATAGTATAACTTCTATGTCTTCATATTCCACACCTATCACATCATAGGCTAAGCATAAGGCTATAATATGTTTATCAGGATGAACTCTCCCATCACCATATAATTTGGGAAAATTCTTTCTTGAACTATGAGGTAGTTTATGTAAAGGTGGGGTTAGATTCAGAGGGCCAAAAGTGTTACCCTAGGGGCCTTGGGCTGCCATGATATGACAATGGAAAGGAGGGATAACAAATCTTTGAGGGGTATATATAGACAAATCTCTACTAGCAGAGGAAAGAGAATCTTTGCCTAGCATTAGAGACCTAATGTTGGTAGGAGGAAAACTCCTGGTTCACTGAATGTGAGATTGTGGAGGAGAAAGGTCAAAACTATTTTGCTACACAAACTTGAATATAGGGTCAATAATACCTTGAGCTCTCTAGCTTCACATATAGCATGGATCTACCAGAGTGTAGAATAGAAATGGAAAATAACTGGAAATGCTTCAATTTGAAGCTTGAGGCTTCAAACTATGCGTTCATCCCTAACTGAGTCACCAAAAACTATTGGGTGAATATTTTTTCATCAACTAATTGATGGAAAAATGGGTATATCAACTACAACACAAAGATATTTATATGGCAAAATGGGTATGTCTACCACAACATAATGAGATAAATCTCTCCTCTCATCAAAGGGAGGTTCCTTATAAGTTAGGAGAGGTTCCTTATAAACTACTATATACTAATATAAACTGAAAATAAACTCATGGATGAGATAACACCATCTATCTTTTTTTTAGAGATGATGTTCATAAAGTAAAGGAGAATTCCCAGGTAATTACTGAAGGCATTTCTCTTCTTTCAAAAATGATATTCAGAAGACCAAAGGAAGACTTCCTGGGTAGTAATTATAACTGCAAGAAACCCATGAAAGCATAAAGTCTTTTGTTGTTTCCCCTTACTAATTTAGGATGAAGTATCATAGTAAAATTAAGTGCATCCTGAAGTCTCCACCTAAAAATACAACAGAGTAAAAGATTATGAAGGATAAGCAGAGCTCAAAGTCTCTCCAATATATTTTACACTGAAACACAAAACACATAGACTAAAGACAATTATGGTAGCAAAAAGTCTACCACAATTATTTTTAGGACATATTCCAGATTATTTCCACTTATTCTACTTATTTGATCAAATGGACAAGATTGTATTTAAGAAAAATACATAAGAATAATTTTCTAGATAACACATGCTATTTCAACATAGAGTTTGAAAGGTCACTTGCTTTCTCATTCAACTAATAAAATATGATTAACAATCTGAGGTTAAAGTCTCAAGAATGCTTTTCAATTTGAGTAGATTTTTGCTTCTAATAATAGAGATATCTCCCTTTCCAAACTGAGAGATTACAATATATAGCAACCAAAGAAAGACTTTAGCACTTGCTTTCACGAAATGGCCCATGCTGTATTTAATGCATTTGAAATTCTATGAAGGGGCCATGCTGGAGTAGGTTATCAGCCTTACCTTTGGCATTTTAAATCATCTCAAATGTCTTCTCCAAAGCATGGGTTGCCTGATCCTCTTTAATATACTTACATGGTTATCCATTCGCCTTTACTCAATGAAGAAAAATAGGCCGCGCCACTGAATGTTTGTGCTCTCTGATATCCACCTAGTGGACTATTCCACCTACTAAAATAAATCTCCTATAGATATTTCTAGATTTTTTGCAATTTTTCCTCTTTCCTTGCTATATTTTGTCTCATCCTAGTGATCTAAGCTCTCAGGGCTTTCTTCTCACTTTCTGCTAGCTCCTTCAGTTCTTTCCTCAACTGGTCGCTAAGTTTATTCCTAGGTCTATGCCATTTGAAAATCAACAGTTATTCCATTGTCCTAAATTTGACATCTATGGGGATGTCACTGGTCACTGGTCACTTGAACCATTTTTAACGATGAACGTTGAACCTTTTGGTGCTCACCAGTTCAATGGTTCAATGGTTCAACGGTTTGGTAGTTCTGCAGTTCAGCGATTCGATAATCCTTGTAAAGATATGCATCCACATAGTCTTATTATGAGTTCAATGTATCATCCAAACAAATTTTTGAATCATTTGGATGAACTTTCTCCTGGGATCTTCCACTCGAACCATCTGCTCGAACTTTAAACTTTGAACTTGTTGAACTCGTTAAACTTGTTGAACCTTTCAGAGTTCAATGGTTCAATTTTTCAATGGTTTATTCCAATTAATTGAATCCCACCATTGAATATTTAAACCCTTTGAACTCTTTGAAGTGGAGTTCAATGGTTCAATGGTTCATTCTGTATATTTTTTTGGGAAATGCCTTAAGTGTTTTGGAATTTTTCCTTGCAAAAGCATGCCTATTGAACCTGTAATTTCCTTAGCTAAAAAGGCTTGCATGATTGAATAACTTGACTGCTCAGAACATTTTTTGAGAAAAGAAGAGACCATTTTTGGCCTGTAGGACCAAAATGATCGACTGGTTGTCCACAAAAACAAGTGACGGATTTTGGGAACAATAATAATGACATTCATATTTGGCCTTTAGATATACATGGACTATTATTATTTTGATATATGTGATGTTCTCTTTATTATCATGTTGATCTCATGTTTAAATGTGATATTTTAGCATTTGTAGATGTTTATCTTCATTTAAACATGTATGCTCTTTCATTTACTATATTACCACGTATATGAGATGTTGCCCTAGTTTTATCTGCATATGTTGCATGACTTATATAAATGTGTATTTAGAGATGCACATATATATTAACACATAATATGATCATGGGGATTTAGTTACTTATGGGTTTTGGTTTTGTTTAGTAGATGCTAGTTGTTAACAAGGATAAGTACCACCCATTGCATTACTTGATAAATCTATTGCCCTAATTTTTATTGTAGCTTGTATTATTATGCATCATAGTTATAGACAAATATAATAACAATGTGTATCCTAAGCATGGAAAACTTAATTTAAACACAAATAAAACAACTTATAAATAAGATATGAACAATCATATCCCAAGTGTAAATATAAGACAAATAAATTAAGAGTAGGAATACTTACAAACATTCACAACTTAAGTAAAAGATATGGTTAATCAATACTCATGTGTAAATAAATTTAATATACCTACAACATCCAATAAAAAATAAATACATAATCAAATAAAAATTCAGCAACCAATTAAAATAAACAAATAAATAAATAAATAAACAATAAATAAATAGCCTAAGAAAAATAACTAGATCAGTAATCAAAGGAACAATGTTAGTCATCAACCAATAAATATGAAAAAAAATAACAAACAAATAAACAAACATAAAGACTAAGTCAAGATAAAAAGGTTAGTCAACAACTAATTAAAAGAATAGAAGTTAACAACTAAACAAAATCAAGACAAAATAATTTAAAAAATTAAGCTAAAGCATTGTAATAAATAATTATGTTTAAGAAAGAGAAATAAACAACCTAAGCTAAGGTATATTGAACAAAAAAAGCTAAACTAACTCAAAAAATTAATCTAAATAAAACAAACTAAGTAAAAACTAACCCAAAACAAACAACTAAGCTAAATAAAACAATCAATATACTGTTAATGAATAAATAATTAATCTATAAGAATGCAAAACAAATGACTAATCTAACTATTTGTGCATGTGTAGTAAAAATTTTACATGTGGCACAAAAAGGTTTCCCTTAGGCCATAGGGAATAATGATAGTATAAAAATGGCACAAGGTTGGCCCTTAGGCTATGGGTAATAATGACAATGGTAAAATAGTTGGGGGGAATATAAGAATAAGGAAGGGGTGGCTAAGCTATCTCCAAATGTGATAGGCAATTATATTTTTTCTACATTTTTGGAAGCACATTAATTTAGAGTGGTGGGGGGGGAGGGGTAAAGTAGTGTACAATATTCTCTTTCAATTTCATATACCATTCATTAATCATTCAAACAAATCTAGTGTTGTAGTAATGCATAATCAACCATTCATATGAGCATGAAGTAGAAACATAACTCATGAAGATAAGATATATGGGAAACCCTCATGGGGAATAAAATACACTGACACATAGCTTTGAACTATAGTCTTATAATCAATGAATCAAAATTTAGTGAGGCACCAATCCCTCAAGGAGTACCGACCCCTCACTAGTCAAGCACTAACTCAATTAGTTCTTTAGCAAGCATCAACTTACAAGGAGGCACCAATCCCTTAGTTAACTCAGCACCAACTCAAATACCTTAAACATATGTTAAATTTGGACACCTATTTCTCAATCAACTAAATAGGACCACCTTATTTTTCTCTTCTCACTCTTCTATCTCTCCCAAACAATCTATTAGGCATTCTCACTCAATTAGCCCTTTCCTTGGTAGAATTAGGTCAAATGACCTTGATCAGTACCTATAGAAACATAATTATACATTCATGACATATTAAACACACCTATTTTATGGTCTCCAAGTCCTCTACCTGGTTTCCAAAGCTCTATGTCATTCACTCATATGCTCAATATTCTAACTAGTTAATTAGGCCTATTAGACCTTATCTTTGTATTTGAATCTTGCTCTCACTCATCTTGGTCGACCAAAATCCTCTCCATAATTTTATTAAATTTATAATATATAAATAAACATATTAAAAAAGTGAAAAAACCACTACATAGGTTAGTCATTACCCTTAAGGGCCAAAACCACCATTAGGCCTAATAGAGACCTAATGCAATTAAGCCTTCTCAAAGCACACATTTCACTTAGGCCACCTTGGAACACCTTGAGACTAAAAAAATGGATGAAAGACTTCATAAATACTTAAATTATACCATTTATAATCTAAAATTATGTTTCCAACATTATTCATCTCATTTCACTCCTTGAACCACACAATTAGGTCTACTCACAATAAGTCCTCACTGATAGAAACTTTGTCTTGCAAATTTAAATAATACACTCAAATTTGCCACATAAAACAATAAAAAAACACATGGAAATAACATAAATGATCTTAGGGTCATCATAATATTCATTTTATTTCAAAAAATAGGGTAGAAACCTCAAACCTACCATTTTCATATGCTTACTCAGAACTGCACACATGCTTCAAAAACCTAGTCAAGAACCTTTAAATTTTCACACCTTCATAGGCATTTATAATGCATAAAAATAAATTAAAAATAACATATGATACCTATATATAAAATTAATTTGAATTCTATTCTTCAAATTTATGCAAAAAAACTTAGGAACATAATTCTCACTCACACATAAAAACCTGCTTGTAGCTCCAAAAAAACATAGTCATGAAAACCAAGACTTAAAACATCTATCTAAAAATTTCATGAATATTCAAATGGGTTTATATTATCCTTCATCATCCTTATAACACACACACACACACACACACACACACACACACACACACACACACACACACACACACACACACACACACACACACACACACACACACACACACACACACACACACACACACACACACACACACACACACTCTCTCTCTCTCTCTCTCTGTGTTTGTTTCAATATAAATATTGGTCTTATAGACCAATCTCATGTCTTCACCCTATACGGACGTCATTGTCTTAAATAGTTCACTTTGAGAACAAATTTTTGATTGTCTATGAGAATCACCATAAAATATATTTAAGGGGGAAATGTGATATAAATATTTAAAAATTTCCACATGCATTTTTATCCATACCTAATCCATTGCAACCCAACCCTAGTCTCATTCTCACTTCTGCCTGGTTTTCTCACTATCTTCCTCATTACGCCTCTTTAGCGATAGGTCAACTTCTATGATTAGTTTAACATATTTAAGGTATAAAACTTGATAAAAAAACATTCTTGATCATAAAATATAATTCTCACACATCATCCTCTAATCATTTTCATGCTTTGACTTGGTCAACCCTACCTATTACATAAATAATTCAAGAAATAAGGGGTTTAATATAGCTTCTATTCACTCTTCTGACATACCAATACCGCCTATAGAAACCTATGAGAGTCCTATACATTCTTAAATAATCAAACTAGGTAATCCAATTCATTCTGAGACATTTCCACCAAGATCTTTCCTATTGGTTCACTATAAGGGTTTTAGGAAGATTTTGACTTCTTTTCATTCTTAGAAATCATTCATAAAGGATTACCCCTCAACTTCAAAACCAATGCCAAGATATTTAATCTATGACCCTTACCTAACTACCATGAAATTCTTAGATCCTCATGCAAAGTTTACACATGCTAGTGAGGATAAGAAAATCCTTCTTGGGTCTGTAACACCTCATTATGTGCACACAAAAAACCTCAACACTAATTTTCATGATTTTTCCTTCAGAATTTGACCTCAAACTTGGTCAAAAAACTTGACACAACCTCTCACACATATGACAATTATCTTATGATCTATGGCACCTTAGGAACTAAACTTGACCCTTCATTAGGCCATATTAGCTCTCTTTGCTCATTAGGCTTAAACCTATAAGCCATACCTAAACCTTGAACACACCTTGAAACCTCTTGTACTAATCTCAACACCTCATCCTCATGTCATAAAACTTCATACCATGCTCACACACTACCAATATTCTTCTCACAAGTCCTATACTACTCACCTCAACATTCTACATGTTTTCTTACTAGGTCTCTCAAGTACATGGCTCATGAACTCAACCTCAAGAACAATAAAGACAAGTCATAATTAAATCAATGACACTTTCATGACATCAATGACAAATTCATTCATAATTTAAAACACATTCTCAACAATATCCCCCTTTGTCATTGATGGCAACTACTTATTGATGGTAATTATTCAAATAAGTTTATCTTATTAGGGTATATCTTCCCCATACAAATGAATCTCCCCATATGAATTTAATGATGAATCACTACCTAAAACAAAACTCAATAAATATGAATGAAATATCATATCAATAAGCTCCCTCTATTTTATTACATACCCCAAACATCTTATTTTTGACAAACTAATAAATTGTGCACTTTTTCCTACTATTTGAGATAAAACACTTCATTATTATCTCCCCTTAAGAACTCTAACTTTCTTAGTGAATTCTAGGAACAAGAATCACACCCAATTCCTATCTCAGATGTTCAAAAATATCCTTTAGAATAGGCTTAGTCAAGATATTTGAAAGCTGATCCTTGGTAGACACAAATTCAAGCTTAATAATGTGTTCACTTACATGTTCTCTTAAGAAATGATACTTGACCCTTGAATGAATGAAAATATTATTTGAAATACTTATGGCACTATTATTATCATAAATAATAGGACTAGGACCATCAAACTTTACCTTGTAGTCTCTTAAGGGTTATCTCATCCACAACACTTGAGTATAACATGAAGCTTTTGCAATGTAATAAGACTCATAAGTAGATAAAGCCACTGATGGTTTCTTTTTTCTTATCCATGAGACTAGGAACTTACCTAAGAAGAAGGCTCATCCAATAGTGCTCTTATTATCATCTAGACTACAAGCCCAATTTGCATCTGTATAGGTTACTAGATCAAACTTTTTTCTCCTTGGGTACCATAATATATAATCCATAGTTCCCTTAAGATACTTATGTATCCTCTTAAATATATGTAGATGAATTTACTTAAAATCTACTTCAAATCTTCCCATAACACCTATTGCTTACATGATGTTAGATCTAGAGGCAGTAATATACAACAAACTCCCTATCATTGATCTATATTTTGTCTAATTGACTCTTGAAGACTCATCCTCCTTACTTAAATTACATATTTTAACCATAGGTGTACTTATAGCTTTAAAATATTCCATTTCAAACTTCTTCAACATCTCTTTTATATACCATATCTATGAAATGAACATACCATTTTCAAACTGACTTATTTGAAGTCCAAGAAAGAAAGATAGTTCTCCAAGCATAAACATTTCAAATTTTGACTTCATCACCTCTTCAAAGGCCTTGGTCATATTCTCATTAATTCCACAAAATATGATATCATCCACATAGAACACTACTATCAACTGATGATAATTTTCAATATTGATATATAGTTTACTATCTGTAACTCCTCTCTTCAAACCTTGGTCCTAAAGATACTTGTCTAGTCTATCATACCAAGCTCTATGGGCTTGTTGTATACCATAGAGGGAATTATTAAATATATAGACATAGTACTTATTATCAATCAATAAGAAACTCTCAAGTTTCTCAATGTATACTTCTTCCTCCAAGTTTCCATTTAGGAAAGTTGACTTGACATCCATTTGGTATATCTTAAAGCCTTTGAAACCTGCATAGGAAATAAACATCCTAATAAATTCTACCCTTGCTATAGGAGTAAATTTTTACTCAAAGTACACTCCTTATACTTGAGCATATCATTTTCATACTAGTTTACCCTTATTTTTGGTGTCTTCTCCATCATTATTAAACCTGTTTATGAACACCCATTTTGTACCAATGATATTTTTGTCTTTAGGCATAGTTACTAACTCTCAAGTCTCATTCCTCTCAATTTGATTAAACTCTTCATTCATGGCATGTATATAAAACTTATATTCACCTTATTCTACATAGATTTTAGGTTAAAATTTTGATAGTAAGGCATTATTCTCTTGACTAACATTACTCACCATTCTTCTTCTAGTTTGTATAAATGTAATTTTGTTGCCAATGATCTAAGATTCAAGATTATCCTTTTAAATATGACTATAAGGATATTTTGAGTCCTTTCTTTCCTCAATTTATTCTTCATTCTCATCTATCTCTATTTCTCCTTCATCATTCTTTAACTGAGAATATGATTTATTTGTCTCATCAACCTTCACATTTGTGTTATCCATTATCTTTTGAAAGCTCATGTTATAAAATTTGTAGGAAACACTTACTAATTAATATCCTAAGAAAATACCTTCATCAGAACTTGAGTCAAACTTGCCTAAGTCCTCCTCATATCTATTGATATAACATTTACTCCCAAATACCTTAAAATGTTTGACACTTACAAGTATACCATTCCATCATTCATATGGAGTATTATCACCATTGATCCTAATTTGTTCTCTATTCAAGGTGTAAAATATAGTACTCATATCTTTTCTCTAGTATCCATCAAACTACTTTGAGTTATTCAAAATGGTCCTTGCCATTTTTTGAACTGTTATGTTCTTTCTTTCAACCACCCCATTATGTTGAGGTGTTCTAACAACTGATAACTATCTTCTTATTCCATTTACTTAATAAAAATCATTTGACCAAAAATCTCCTCCTTTTTTAGACCCAAGACACTTTATCTTCACATTCATCTCATTTTCAACCAAGCCCTTGAATGTTTTGAACTTACCTAGAGCTTTTGACTTCTCTTTCAAGAATACTACCCAAGTCATTCTTATAAATTCATCTATAAGAAACATGAATTAGTTATCACCTTTAGTACTTTGAATCCTATATGACCATATAGATCACTATGAATTAATTCTAAATGTCTAGTAGTATAGTATTCTTTAGACTTGAAGCTCCTTTTAGTATGCTTATCATGTTGACATGCTTTATAAAAAGCATGTATAGGTTTGGAAATTTCAGGCATGTTCTTCATGGATCCCTTATAACTAATCTTTACTATATTTTCAAACTTTATATGACCTAATGTCCTATTCCATATCCCACTTTCATCTACCTTACTCATAAAGCACTTCTCTTTTGTGACCTCATTCAATACATATAGATTATTCTCAGTTCCCTTAGATTTTGAAATTAGCTTCCTTGAGTTTTCTCTCCTTATCTCACATCCTTTGTCATGAAAATTTAGGGTATATACTTAGGTTCACATTTAACTTACACTCAATAGGTTATGTTTCAAGCCATCTACACACAATACATTTTCTATCTTGGTCTTCCCATTGTCTAATATTAAGGCAAATTTGCAACTATATTAGGAGATGTGTTATCTACAAACTTCATTGAACCTATGGCATTCTTATTCAAACTAATGAATTTTCTCTTATCTCCTATCATGTGACTTGAATAGCCACTATCTATGTACCACTTCAAATCTTCATTCTAGGTATGAAAGGCAATTTGGGTTATTATAGATTCTTCTCCTCTAGATTCTTGCTTCTCTTTCATCTTACCCATAGTGCCTACTTTCTTGATCCATTATTTAGTATCATGACTACATTTATTATTAACATGACTATTTTTTCTTATAGACATTATCTTACACTCTCTTGAAATGTGTCCTCTTTGGTTACAATTATAACACAAAATTCTATTTTTCCATCTACAATCAATAGATTTATGTCCAAATTTGCCATAATAGAAATAATAACCAATTAAAAAATCCACATATTATGATTGTTTAACCTTATTTTTCTTTTGATGATAATTGGATGATACACCATTGCCTTTGATATCTTTTGACATAGCAAAACCATTCTTTTCTTGTTGATGATTAACTTCAAACTTGACCACTTCTACATAGGTCTTGATTCTACTAGATTTATCATTCTTTGACTAATCAATGAATTTTAGAAACTAACTCTCCTTTTATTATTATTTGAAGCTAAGAACTGTTATATCATAAAAGGACCTCTGACTATCCAAAATATTGTTAAGCTTTCTATTACTCTCCTCAAATTTTTGATATGTCCTTTTCTTGACCACTTCTTGATCAACTTATTCCTCTAAATTATTTACTTTCATTCTAATCTAGGTGAATTATTCCATATTATTCTTCTATTTTGAACAAAATTCATAACATATTTCAATGACTATGGATAGATCCTCATTGCAATCATAAAACACACTTTCATTATCAAAATCCATACCTTTGCTTCAAAGATCTCCCTTAGACTGTTAGGCCTATACAAGGGACCTTGCTCTGATACCAATTATTGAATGCACAACCAATGAGATCAAGGTGAGTCATTTAAAAAAAATCTCTTTCAATTTCATATACCATTCATTAATCATATAAACAAATATAGAGTTTTAGCAATGCAAAATCAACCATTCATATGAGCATGAAGTAGAAACATAACACATGAACACAAGATCTATGTGGGGAAACCTCATGGGTAATATAAACCACTAAAAAATATATGTTTATTATTATAAGTAATGAATCAAAATTTAGTTATGCACCAACCCCACAAGGAGCACCAACCCCTCACTAGTCTAGCACTAACTCAACTAGTCCTTTAACAAGCATCAACTTGCAAGGAGGCACCAACCCCCTATGTAACTTAGCACCAAATCAGATAGTTTAAAAATATAATCACCTTTGGAAACCTTTTTATCACTCAAATTAATATGACCACTTTATTTTTATCTTCTCACTCTTTTATCTCTCCCAAATAGCCTATTAAGCCTTCTCACTCAACTATCCCTTTCTTTGACAGAATTAGGTCAAATGACCTTGATCATCACTTGTATAAAAACAATTATATCTTAATGAAATATTAAACACAAATGTTTTATGTTTTAAAATCCCTTTACCTATTTTTAAAAGCTCTATATCATTCATTCATATCCATAATATTTTAACTAGTCAATTAAGCCTATTAGACCTTCTCTTTGTACTTGACTCTTGCTCTCACCCATCTTGTTCAGCCAAAAACCTCTCCATAATTGGATAACCTTTTTAATATATCAAAAAACATGTTTAACAAGTGAAAAAACTACTATGTAGGTTGGTCATTACCTTTAAGGTCCAAAGCCACCATTAGGCCTAATAGAGACCTAATGTAATTAGGCCTTTTCAAAGCACACATTTCAATTTAGCCACCTTAGGACATCTTGAGCTTCCAAAAATGGATGAGAAACTTAATAAAATATTAAATTATACCATTTATAATATCAAATTATATACCAAACATCATTTATCTCATTTCACTCCTTGAACCACATAATTAGGTCTACTCAAAATAAGGCCTTCTCACTGCCAAAAAATTTATCTTACAAATACTCACAATAAGGCCTTCTCACTACCAAAAATTCCATCTTACAAATATGAAGCATACACTAAAATTTGATACATAACACAATAAAAAATTACATTTATATAACAGAAATTAACTTAAGGTCATCATAATGTTCATTTTATTTCACCAAATAGGGTAGAAGACCTCAAACCAACCATTTTCATATGCTTACTCAGAACTGCACATAGGCTTCAAAAACCTAGTCAAGAACCTTTAACTTTTCACAACTTCACAATAATTTATAATGAATAAAAATACATTAAAAATAACATATGATACATATATATAAAATTAATTTTAATTTTATTCTTAAAATTTATTCAAAAATACTCAAGAACATCATTCTCACTAACACACAGAAAACTGCCTGTAACTCCAAAAACATAGAGTCATGAAAACCAAGACTTAGAACACCTATGTGAAAATTTTATGAATATTAAAATTTGTTTATATAATACTTAAACATACTTATATATATATATATATATATATATATATATATATATATATATATATATATATGGTTTAATATCAATATCAGTCTTACAGACCAATCTCATGTCTTCACCCTATACAGATCTCACTATGTTACATAGGTCACTTTGAGAATAAATTTTGATTGTATATGAGCATCACCAAAAATTATACTTAAGGGAGAAATGTGATATAGGTATTTAAAAATTACCCCATTCATTTTTATCCATACCTTATCCAATTCAACCCATCCTTAGTCTCATTCTCACTTCTACCTAGTTTTATCACTGTCTTCCTCATTAGGCATGTTTAGTGATAGGTCAACTTCCATTACTTGATTAACATATTTAAGGTATAAAAAATAATAAAAAACTTACTTTATCATAAAATATAATTCTTTCACATCTTCTAATAATTTTCATGCTTTTACTTGGTCAACCCTACCTATTACATCAACAATCCAAGAAATAAATGGTTTCATTTAGCTTCCATTGACTCTTCTGACAAATGAATGCCATGTGGAGAAACTTGAGAGATTCCTCTACATGATCCCATCATAAAATATGTCATCAAATCCATTTTAATGCATTTCAAATGAGATATTTCCTATCAGGTCATTATGAGTGTTTTAGGAGGGTTTTGACTACTTTCCATTCTTAACAATTATTCATAAAGGATTGTCCCTCAACTTAAAAACCAATACCAGGATATTTAATCTAGGACCCTTAACTAACTAACATGAAATTATTATATCCTCATGAAAATTTTGTATGTGCCAATGAGCATAATAAAATCCTTCTCATGTCTATAACACCTTATTCTATGCACACAAAAAAACCCAACACTAATTTTCACGCTTTCTCCTTTAATATTTGACCTCAAACTTGACCAAAAAACTTGAAATAACCTCTCACACCTATGATAATGCTATTATGAGATCTGACACCTTCAAAATTGAATTTGAACCATCATTAAGCCACACTAGGTCTCTTTGCTCATTAGGCCTAAACCTGTAAGCCATATTTAGACCTTAAACACATGTTGAAACCTATTTTAATACTCTCAACACCTCATATTAATTTTAAATAAATTCATACCATAATCACTCACTACCAATATTATTCTCACAAGTCCCATAATGATCACCTCAACATGCTACATGCCTTCTTGCTAGCTCTCTCAAGTACATGGCTCATGAACTTAGCCTCAAAAACAATAAAGACAAGTTAAAATGACATCAATGACATTAACGAAAACTTCATGAATACTTTATATCACATTATCAACATACATAGTCCCATGGACATAATTTCTAACATGAACTTCATGCCAAATTTAGTTCTCCCAAGATATGGGATAGAAGAAAATTGATGATAAGTAAAATAAATCTCTCATAGAAGAAAGTAGAAATGGGCTTAAAAAATAGAATGAGTGTAAAAAAAGAGGGTATTTAGAAATTTTTCATTTATGTCAAGGTTGATATCATTTAATTTCAAGGTTGATGTCATTGATGTCAAGGTGCATCTAGTGAATATGCATGGTGAGTGGTCTGTGAGGTATGAGCTTGTGTGCCTGATGTGACAAGGAAGCCATGAGATGAGAGAATTTAAAAGAAACCTAATGTATTTATATTGAGATATAATTTTAAGGTAACATAATTATTATTTTATGGTTTATATCAAGATTTAGGTCAAGGTAAGCATGTTTTGAATACTAGTCTTTGAGTATAAGGTATCTTGAGGAGCCTAGTCATAACAAGCATAGTCATATCATGAGCATGTGCACGATGAACATGAAAAGGTATGTAAAAATATATGATATTTTCTAAGGAAAATTAAAGGTATTTTTTTAGGGTGTATAATCATTAAGGAGTGTTTCAAGTTTGGTTGTCAAGCTTTAAGTGCTAGAGAAGCATAGTCATGATACTAGTCATAACATGAAGAAACCTTGTGAGAAGTTATGAGCTTGGTGGCCTAGTGAGATTAATAAATAGAGGCATAAGAGGTTGTATAAGGTTTATTGATCATGGATATGAGGCATTGGATCACTAAATATATTTTAAAAATTATCTTACAGGGGTTAGGCCTTAAGTTCAAGTCTGCAACTAGACTAGTTCTAGACCTTGCCTAACCTAATGAGGTGTTTTTAAGGCATATGAAGGATATATGTTAGAAGTATATTATTAAAATAGGTTTTATGACATATATATGAGGTTTTTATAGCTTGGATAGAGGCTTGAAGGTCATATTGTAAACCCTAATGTGACTTACATGTCAATATCTAAGCAAGCAAAGAGAGAGATGGTGACCAAATGAGGTACGAGATTCATATTTCAAGATAAGAATGAGAATTTGAGTATTTTTAGAGGTGTGATAGATTTTTATAGGTATTTTTACCAACTTTAAGGTCAAATATTGAAGGTTTAGTCTTGAATATGTGTTTTGAGGTCTCTCAAGTACACATAATGAAGGGTTCTCAACTCGAAAATAACTTTCAAGTGTTCATTGGAATGTGTAACCTTTACATGGAAACATAAAATATTCATGGTATATTGGTAAGGGTCCTAGATAAAAATTATATGGATTAGTTATTGGATTAATGGGCTATGATTTATAAATGATTATTAAGACTAGAGGATGGTTTAAACCCTTAAAGAACCCAAATAGTGATCTGATATGAAATAAGTCATTAAAAAGTGCTCAATATGGTTTGTAATTATAAATTAAGTGTTTTTAGGTTGTATTAAAATCTCCTAGGAACCTCTAAGAGTGATTGGTTTGTTAGGTGAGTGAGTGGACCCTACAAGAAAGACATTATTTCTTGAAGATTTTATATAGTAGTCAGAGTTGACCAATTCAAAGTTGATAAATGGATGGATGATAAATATTGAGAATTTTATTTTGTTACCATGGTGTTTTTTTAGTAGGTTGTATGCCTCAAGTGTTCTAAACTAGTCATACAAGTTGACCAGATGCTAATAGGCCTAATGGTTCAAACAGTGAGAAACCCAAGCAGAAGTGAGAAGTTGATCAGGAATGTGTTATCATAGAATAGGTATGAATCCAAGTACATGAAAAATTTATTAAAGAATTTTTAAGACATGTTAATTCTAGATATAATTTTTGGAGGTCAGTGGATATGATGAAAATATTGCTCATAAGTTGACCTATCTGGTTTAGATGAGATAATGAGGTACAAGACTATGAGATTGGTGTTCCAAACCAGTATTATCATTTTAACATATTATATATCTATATTATAATGGTATATTGATAACATAAGATAATATACACGCATAAAAAGTATTTTAAAGTGGTCATATAGGTGTTGAAGGTCAAAATCACCATGACTGGTCTTCAAGGTAAACTTATAGTTTTGGGTAAGCAAGTTACAATGATGAATTTGAGGATATATGCCCTAAGTTAAATTATATAATGAATATGATATTTTTTTTTGAAAATTATATTTTATATAAATTATTTTTATAATTTTTTATAGTTAGTGAAAGTGATTAAAATTTTGAATCCAAAATGGGTTGATTGGTTTAGGTTTTGACTATGTGTACCGAAGACAATAAATTGGTCTACAAGACAAATAATTTCCAATAGATATTATGATAGTTTTTACAGGTTATTATAAGTATGTTTCAATTTCATATTAATGCATTATAATTCTTTTATTTTATTCATTTAGGTGTCATAATTTCAAGTTTTCATGACTATGTTTTGAGACTAGTTGGTAGATCTGAGTGGGTTACTTATGGAGAAGGGTTTGAGAACTTTTTCTATGAGTTGTGAAGTATAAATAATATGGTGATGAAATTAACGTAATATATATTATGTATATGTTATTTTTTTCCATGGTTTTTTGTCAAAATTCTATTTATGCTTCAGTTATTCAAGACAAACTTTTTGTGTATGAGAAGGCCTAATTGTGAATAGTACAAATGGTGTGCTTCAAGTAGTTGTTGGAGATAAAATGTGTTATGGATCCTAAATGATATTATCATAGGTATATTTGGGTGGAATATGAAATTTTCCTATTATATAATTTTTGTTAATGTGTTCCAAGGAAAGAAAAGTGTAACATGTCCTAAATGGACCTAATGGGATTAGGTATCCATGAGACCTAAAGGTGAGATAAGGCCTAATTGAGGTAATTAAGACATAAATTGACTAAAATAGAATTTTATAAATGTTTATGAGATGTCATAATATCTATTACATGTCCAAAAAAATAGGGTAATTATGTTTGGTTGACCAAGAAGGATATGAACAAGGGACTTATATAAATACAAGGTAAAATTAGGTCTATTGATGTGTGAAGAGTGCAAATGAATAGAATAACATATTTCAGAGTATAATAAGGTCATTTAGTCCATAATATAAGTGTATAGGATATATTATTAATATTTTATATAGGGGTTTTTCATGAAAATTAGGGTCATATGACCTAATCAAGTCAAGAAGAAGACTAGTCGAACAAATAAGCCTAAAAAGTAGTTTGAGAGGGGTAGAAGAGTAAGAAGATATAAATAAGGAGATAATAATATATTATATGATTTTTTTATAAAGGTCATCAAGGGTTTTTTTTTTTTTTTTTTTTGATTTAATGTTGAGTCAACTAGGGGGTTGGTACCTCCTTGCAAGTGGGTGTTTGTTAAATCCTAGTTGAGCTAGTGCTTAGCTAGTTGGGGTTGGTGCTCCATGTGAAGTTGGTGATTCAATAAAGTTGATGTTTGTATTATATAAATATAGATAATTTTTATATATCACTGGTTTTTATTTCTCTTGAGGTTTTCCCACATATGTGATGTTTTCTTGTGTTTCATGCTCTTATGGATTAGTGTTTATACTTGATATATCTATATACTTGTTTAATCTGTTTATGATTGCTTAAGTGAAGTAGACAAGTAAGTTTTTTTTTAATATTGATTCACTCCCCCCTCAATAATTTTGCTTCAAAAATTTGTTATTATATCCTATTCCTTTTAATCAATTGTAAAAGCCTAAATGAGATCTTAGAATAAAGGATAACTAGTCATCAATTTTAAGGTGGTTTCTATACCAATAAGGTTGTGTTATTAAATGGATCTAATTATTAATTTTAGAACATTAGGATGAAGATATATTTGATTTCTCAAGGTCATTATATTTTTAAGTCATTTTTGTATGGCTATAGTGTTCCTCCTATTCCACCAACTCATGCAACAAGTAAGAAGGCTAGTGAAAACAACTCCAAGGCAATGAATGCCATTATTTGTGGCCTATCAGACACAGATCTTATGAAGGTGATGCATTATGTATCATCCAAGTAGATATGGGAAACTTTTAAGACCACATATGAAGGAAACATCAAGGTGAATATGGCCAAGTTGTAGACCCACCAAAGATAGTTTAAAAGTTTGAAGATGAATGAGGATGAAATAATTACATGTTACTTATTAAAGGTTGATGAATTTATCAATGTCATTAACGGATTAGGAGAAGAAGTGAAATAATTTATAGTTATACATAAGTTATTGAGCTCACTAACTCATAAGTTTGATTCTAAGTTTTTTGCATTATAAGAGATTCAAGATTTGGACAAACTTGAAATGGATGGGATTCATGGCATCATGACTGCCTATGAGATGAGAAAAAATGAAGGACTACCAAGAAGGAATCGACATTCAAAGTTGAGAATAAGTCAAAAACTAAAAATATCAAGGATGAAGAATGTCTAGATGTTGATGATGATGACGATCAATTTACATCTATTTTTTCATGAAAATTGATGTTTGTCTTAAGCAAGTACAAGGGTAAGTTACCCTTCAAATGTTTCAACTATGCTAAGATTGGTCACTTTACATATAAGTGTCCTAACAAGAGTAATAATAAGCATGATGAACATCAAGGATATGTAAAGAGGATCTAAAAACCTTATACGAACAAGAGAGATTTAAGAAATTATAAGGTAGGAAAGGATCATTCAAAAGTTTCTATACTAAAAAAGAAAAATCATCTAATGTACATGATTTAAGTACATGTAATAGTGATGATGGTAGTAATGAACTTGAACATGACAATAGTGAAAATTTATTCATGGTCATAGAATTAGACAACGAGTGTTGTTCAAATGGCAAAGTCATTATGATTGATATAGAATCAGATGAAGAAGAAGAAGTAAACCTTGAGGTAGAATTGGTAAGTGCTCTAAGGAGTTGAAATTCCAAAGAAGAAATAATCACAAACTAATATCATGAGTTAAGGACTATTTGAATAAGTTTATCTTTTTTGAGGAGAGACTAACACTTCTAGGGAGTATGATGAGATCACCAATCAGATTGAAGCATAAATAGAGATAGTCAATGCAAACCTAAAGGCTAAAGAAAAGGAATACATCAGGTATGAAATTGAAGTGGAATATTTCAAATTTAAGTTGGATCATTCATCTAAAAAGGTGAATACCTTTGTGAATTTTTAAAACAATGCTAAGGTTTTATATGACATCCTAAGTAGCTAGAAATCTACAAGTGATAAGATAGGTCTTGGTTTCAAAGAAGACAAAAAGGAGGCAACTAAAGTGAATGAGAAGGTATTTGAAAATAAGAAGGTCAACATGAAAAGACCTATTAAATAGCATAATAATATAAGGTATGCTAGTTCATTCAATGGTTTCTATTTTGTATGTAATCAGTTTGGTCATTAAATAAGAGAGTGTATAAGACCCTCCAAGAATGAGTACTCATTGGATTATAGAAGGAGTCACAATTCACATTAGTCAAAAGGTATGTATAAGGTGGTTTGTTACAATTGTCATAATATAAGACACATTTAAATATTAGGTCTTAATATATTTAGAAGGCCATCAAGTCAAAACATGAGGTTCGAAGCCCCTAGAGTGCAATAAATAAGGAAAATGAATGTATGGAAACCAAAGATAGTAAAGAGGAATCATGATCAGTCTACAATCTCAAGTGGATTATTTGGTATGATAGAGCATAATTTAGATGTGAAATCAAGTCAAGAATGTGTAATTTTAGCTCATATTGATGATCAAATAGTAGAGGCCAAGCCTATAATGCCAATCAAGTCTAAAAGGATACTAAAGGATATTCAGTCTTATAAGATCATAGAGATATGGGAATCTACTAAACTTGTATTTTTTTAGTACTCTATGGAAATAAGTGATTCCATTAGGATTTAAGGAGACATTTTAAAGTTTTTATAAGTCTGGTAGATGCTTGGTTTGAGGGGGATTTCTTTAGGTTATTAACTATGCTTGATTTGTGTTGAGAAGTGATCTTATAATCTAAGTTCATTTGAAAGAGGTATGCATGGAGTAAGGGGGACCAGTTTTCCTTAATGATTCATATTATGTGTTGAACTTTTATTTCAAATAAGGTGTTATTCCAAATCATAGTTGTGGAAGACCTTTATCATTAATGTCAAAGGGGGAGAAAGTTTAAAAAAGATGTGAGTGATTATCTTAAATAATGTTTTTCCATCAATGACAAAGGGTGTGTTTGTTTATAAGTGTTGTGATTGATGTCAAGGTTGATGTCATTAATGTCAAGGTGCATCTAGTGAAGATGCATGGTGAGTGGTCTTTGAGGTATGAGCTTGTGTGCCTGATGTGACAAGGAAGGCATGTGACAAGAGAGAATTGGAAGGCAACCTAATGTATTTTTACTAAGAGAGAATATTAATGAAACCTAATGATTATTTTATGGTTGATGTAAATATTTATGTCAAGGTAAGAATGTTTTGAGTACTAGTCCTTGAGTACAAGGTATCTTGAGGAGCATAGTCATTAAAAGCATAGTCATATCATGAGCATGTGCATGATGAGCATGAAGATCAATGTGAAAAGGTATGATATTGTTTAAGGATCATGAGAGGCATGTGATCAAGGTATATAAGAATCAAGGAGTGTTTCAAGGTTAGTTTTCAAGGTTAAAGTGCTAGAGAAGCCTAGTCATGACACTAGTCATAACATGAAAAGATTTTGTGAGAAGTTATGAGTTTGGTGGCCTAATGAGATGGATGAACAAAGGCATAAGAGGATTTATAAGGTTGTTTTATAATTAATATGAGGCATTTTAACACTTAATAGAGTTTTAAAATGATCTTACAAAGGTAAGACCTTAAGCTCAAGTTTGCAACTAGACTAGTTCTAGACCGTGCCTAACCTAATGAGGTGTCATGAGGTGTTGTCAAGGCATATGAAGGATGCATGTTAGTAGTTGAGTAAGATAATAGGTATTATGAAATATATATGAGGTTTTTAGAGATTGGATAGAGGCTTAAACGTCAGCTTCAAGGCCAAATGTGACTTGCAGGTTAAGATTTAAGTAAGCAAAGAGAGAGATGGTGGCCAAATGAGGTATGAGATTTAGATTTTAGGACAAGAACGAACATGTGAGAATTTTCATAGGTGTGATAGATAGTTTTAGGTATGTTGACCAAGACTAAGGTCAAATTTTGAAGGTTTATCCTTGAAAAAGTGTTTTGAGTTTTCTCAAGTACACATAATGAAGGGACCCTCAACCCAAGAAGAAATTTAAAGTGTTCTTTGGCATGTGTAACATATGAGTGGGAAATTGAGATATTAATCCTTAACCCAAGAAGAAATTTAAAGTGTTTTTTGGCATGTGTAACGTATGAATGGGAAATTGAGATATTAATGGTATATGGGGAAGGATCATAGCTCAAAATTATAGGAATTATTTTTTGGATTAAGGGGATATGATTTATGAATGATAGTTAAGACTAGAAGATGGCTTAAATCATCAAAGACCCTAATAGTGACCTGATATGAAATAAGTTGTTCAAAAGTTATCAAGATTGTTTTTAATGATCAATTAAGTATTTTGAGGTTGTATTAAACTCTCCCAAGAACCTCTAGGTGTGATTGGTTTTTTAGGTGAGTGAGTGGAACCTACAAAAAAGTCCTTATTTATCAAAGATTTATTGTAACAATTAGAGTTAACCTAGTCAATTTTTTTAAATAGATGGAGGACAAATATTGAGACTTGATTTTTATGTAAATGGTGGTTTTTTAGGAGGTTATATCCCTCAGGTTTTTTAAACTAGGTATACAAGTTGACCAATTTCTAATAAGCCTAATGGTGCAAATAGTGAGAAACCCAAGTAGAAGTGAGAAGTTGATTACAAATGTGTTATCATGAAATAGGTATGAATCCAAATACATGAATAAATTATTCAAGAATTTTAAGGCATGTTAATTATGGATATAATTTTTGGAGGTTAGTGCATATGATGCAAATGTTGCTCATAAGTTGACATGTCCAGTTCAAATGAGATAATGAAGTACAAGACTATGAGTTTAGTCTTCAAAACCAATATTGTCATTTGAACATATTATATATCTATATAATAATGTTATAATTATCACATATGATGATCCAAATGAATTATGAGTCTTTAAAAGTGGTCATATAGGTGTTGAATGCCAAAATCACCATGATCAATCTTCAAGGTAAACTAGTAGTTCTAGGTAAACAAGTTGCAATGATGAGTTTTATACGCCCAAAATTGAAGCATATAATTCACATGATATTATTTTTTGGGAAATTTATGTTTTATCCATTTTTTTTATAATGTTTTATAGTTAGTGAAAATGATTGAAATGTTGAATTCAAAAGGGGTCGACTGGTTCATGTTTGACTATGTGTATTGAAGATAACAAATTGGTCTGTAACACCAATAATTGCCAATAGAAATTATTATATTTTTGTTATAGGTTGTTGTAAGGATGTTTTAATATCATATTAATGAATTTTAAGTCCTTTAGTTTAATAATTTAGGTGTCATAAGTTCAAGTTTCCATGGCTATGTTTTGAAATTTGTTGGCAATTCTGAGTGGGTTGCTTACAAAGAAGGGTCTGAGTACTTTTTCCTTGAGCCATGAAGTATAAAGCATATGGATATGACCCTAAGGTAATAAATATTATATATATATATATATATATATGTTATTTTTTTCTATGTTTGTTTTTCAAAATTATGTTTATGCTTCAGTTGTTCAAGATAGACTTTATGTGTATGAGAATGCCTAATTGTGAATAGTACAAATGGTGTGATTCAAGTAGTAGTTGGAGCTAAAATGTGTTATGAAGCCTAGATTATATTATAGAATTTATATTTTGTTTGAATATTATATTTTACTATTTTATAAAGTGTTTTAATGTGTCCTAAATAGACCTAATGGGATTAGGTCTCCATGAGACCTAAAGGTGAGATAAGGCCTAATTGAGGTAAGTCAGACCTAAAAGGAATAAAATAATGTTTTATCCATATTTATTACATGTCATAAGATATATAAAATGGTTTAAGAAAGATTTTAAGTGTGTTTATCTGACCAATGAGGATATAAACAAGAGACGTGTATAAATATAAGGCAATTTTAAGCCTATTGATGTGTGTAGAGTGCAAATAAATAGAATAACATATTTTAGAGAAGAAGAAGGTATTTTAAACCATAAAAGGAGTGTATAGGATATATTATTAATATTAAAAAGATTTTATGTATGAAAATCAAGGTCATATAACCTAATCAAGTCAAGAAGAAGACTAGTTGAGCAAAGAAGCCTAAAAGGCAGTTTGAGAGGGATAGAAGAGAGAGAAGAGATTAATAAGGATATCATAATATATTTTATGATAAATAAAGTGTTATAAATATTATCAAGGTTTTTGGGTGTTTGAGTTGGTGTTGAGTCATCTAAGGGGTTGGTGCCTCTTTGTAAGTGGGTGATTGCTAAAGCTTAGATGAGTTGGGGTTGGTGGTCTATGTGAAGTTGGTGCTTCACTAAAATTGATGTTTATCCTATAGTAATATATTAAATTTACATATATTAGTGGGTTTTATTCCCCTTGAGGATTCTCCACATATGTAATATGTTTATTTGTTTCATGCTCTTGTGGATTGGTGTTTATGCTTATTATATCTATATGCTTGTTGGATTAGTTCATGATTTCTTAAGTGAAGTTGACAAGTAAGTTTTTTTTAAGAATAATTCAACCCCCCTCTCAATAATTTTGCTTCCAACATTTGGTATCAGATCTTAGTCCTTGGAATTAGATCTAAAATCCTAAAGGAGGTCTTAGAATCAAGGATGGCTAGTTAACAAGCTCAAGGTGGTTTCTCTACCAATAAGGCTCTGTTATTCAATAGATATAATTATGATTTTAGAATATTAGGATTATTATATATGTGATGACTCAAGGTCGTGATATTTTGAAGTCAATTATGGATGGCTATAGTGCTCCTCCTAATCCAAAAGCTGATGCATAAGGTAAGAAGTCTAGTAAAAACAACTCTAAAATAATGAATTCTATTCTTTATGGCCTATCAGAGGTAAATATTATGAAGGTGATGCACTATGAATTATCCAAAGAGATATGGGATAAATGAAAGACCATTTATGAAGGAGACACCAAGGTGAAGATGGCCAAGTTACAAATCCACTGGAGATAGTTGTAAAGTCTAAATATGAAATAATTGCATCTAACCTATTGAAGGTTGATGAAGTTGTCAATGCCATTAGAGGATTAAGAGAAGAAGTGAAAGAATCTATAGTTGTACATAAGGTATTGAGATCACTAACTCCTAATTTTGATTTTAAGGTGTCTGAAGTAGAAGAGATGTAAGATTTAGACAAGTTTGAAATTGATGGGCTTCATGGCATCTTGACTGCCTATGAGATGAGAAAAATGAAGGAAGGCCTCCAAAGAAGGAAGCAACATTCAAAGTTGACAAAAATTCAAAAACCAATAAGGTCAAGGATGATAAATTTTTAGATGTTGATGATGATCAACTAATAGCCATGTTTGCAATAAAATTGAGGTTTGTCTTAGGTAAGTACAAGGGTAAGTTGTCTTTCAGATGTTTTAACTATGGTAAGATTGGTCACTTTGCACTAAGTGTCATAATAAGGGTAAGAATAAGCATGATGAAAAACATGATGAACATCATAGAAATTAAAATAATATATAAAATCCTAACAAGAACAAGAGATATTTTAGGAATTATGAAGGTAAGAAAGGATCATTCAAAAGTTTCTATCCCAAAGAAGACAACTCATCTGATGTAAGTGAATCAAGTAAATCTTATAGTGATGATGTCAGTAATGAACCTAAACATGAAAATAATGAAACCTTATTTATGTCCATAGAATTAGACAATGAGGGTTGATCAAATGGGAAAGGCCTTATGGTTGATATAGAATTAGATGAAGAACAAGTTGAAGTGAAACTTGAGGTAGAATTGGTAAGTGACCTAGAGGAGTTAAAATTCCAAAGAATAAAAAATAATAAACTAAAAAAATTAGTTAAGGACTATGAGGTGTAGATTGGATTGTTTGAGGAGAGAATGAGTAACACTTCTAATGAGTATGATGAGATCGTCAATCAGATTGAATCACAGATGGAGATAATCAATGCAAACCTAAATGCTAAAAAGGAAGAATGCATTAGGTATGTGTTGGAGAGTTATAAATGATGTTATGGTGATGTCATGAAGGTGTATAGATGAGTGGATGAAGTACCTTGATATTCTAAGTGATAACGACAAAGTGTGCAATGTGTTTGTCCTAGTATGCTTGAAAGAGGCTTGGTTAATCTTCAGTTTTGTCATTGCTAGAGATGTTTAGGTATGAGTATGGAGTTATGATAATGTGAAATGGGTCCTATAAGAGGTTTTATATGATTTTAGTTCTTGTGTGCATGAGTGTATTTAATCTGGTTGATCATTGTTTTTATATATAGTTTTTGGGTTTAGTGGTAGAAAATATAAGTAGATAGTTTGATGACATCACCATTACCACATGTGGATGAGTCAGAGGGAGTTGGTCATATTGTTGTGATAAAATTTGTGCCTAGTTAATATGTGATTAATTTTAAGTCATGTAAAAAAGTGAAACATAATAATTCAAGTCCAAATTTGTTATCCCAAGTAGTTGGACAGTGTTTTCCCATAGTCAAATTTACAATGTGACAACAAAATATGAGAAGGAATTTTGATGTTGTTATATTTTACATGTGTGAAGGTTCAAGGAGAAAATGATCATATGGGTTTTTTAATTTTTGTGGTTAATTGATTTTCACTAAATTTTATATCATGTGATTAAGAAAATAAAAATATATACATGTGCAAAGTTGTCCTTCCAGACAGTTCTTGACATAGTTGGCTTTGTGGTAGAGAAACATCTGAGTGAGAAGATTAATGGTATTATATATCACACATGTGAAGGTTTGAAGATAATTTTTAAATATATTTTTAAATTATCATATGTGAGGAGAACATACGGTCTAAATTTGAGAACAATTGAGATTGTGAAGCAAAAGCTATTACTATGCAAAGTTAGCCTTCTAGGTAGATAGCAATGTTCCCCTTACTTAGTCATTTTAGCATGTTGTTATAGACCATGACCAAATAGATATCCTATTGTTTGTGTGAGTTTTTTAATATATATCTATAGTGTGTATTAATTCAAATATATCAAAGTGTTCATTGGTTAATGCATCTAAAAATTGAGTTCATTACAAAAGGATCAACATAGCATGTTCGTTCCAAGATGTTAGGAAGCAACAAGATGAGGCCAAGTGTTTGAGATTTAACATCAAGTAGAGATAGAGATCAACCTTATTCCAAGGAGAAATGGTGAGTGTTTTTTCATACTAATCAAGATAAATGGTGTGCATTAAATCCAAGAGGTTAAAGTGATAGTTGTCTAGCATGACTAAAGTGAGGACAATATCGAAGAGATTGACAAAGCATACGAGGTCAAAGTTTCTAGATTGCACGAGATGAGGTCAACTATTCAAAGTTTAACATCTGGGAATTGGTGTAATATGTGTTAAATTTTTAATAAGATCAAATATATGCATTTAATCTGAATACATGAGATCATGATATGTGAGCATAGTGATTGAAGTTTAACTATGACCATTTGCATTTGGACATTTGAATTTAACAAAGGAAAAACTAGTGCTCTATATTTTAGCCATATCTTTTGATATAAGTAGAATTTACTCATGGCATAAAAATAAAAATTTTAGAATACTCCAAGGAACATTTTGAAATATAATTTTTATAATTTTAAAATGTGTACATTCAAAGTTATGAAGGTTCAAATTTGATTACATTTTCATGCATAGATTGTAAGTAACCCAAAAAGGATAATGGAGCTTTTGTTGATGTTTTTTCAATGTTTCATGATGACTTTTTCATTTGAGAGTGTTTTAGTATCCATGAAAACCATATATATGGATTTTTAAAGTGTGATAAATCTATCTTCAGTATTAACAAAGCTTAATAATTTGACCGTGTGTTTGTTCATGGTGTTCCTATGTATAAGGTCTATGTTTGAGTTGATTGAGCATATGTAGAGGTGAGAAAAGATGAATATAATCATTTGAGTATTACTAATGGGTCATGTAGATTGGACCTATGCATTTGTAAGTGGTCTTATTTTTCTATTTTTTGATAATCAAGTGAATAGGTCTCCATGAGACCTATAAGGGCTAGTATGACCTAATTGAAATGGTTTGTTACTTAAGGGTGACCCATAGATGCTATGACCAACCTATGAATATTTTTTTGATTCATGTCTTGATGTGAGAGATACATTAAGGTTTAAGGTATGCCTAATGGATGACCAAGGTGGTGATAATCATGAATGTTCTATAAATAGTGAAATCAAAGATGATGATTTCTAGACTTGTGAAACTTGTATGAGGAGTGTGTGTGAGAATTACAGAGCGGAGGAAAGGGAGAGTGACCAGTAGATGAGTTGATGAGAATAAGAGTTTTTTGAATATGTGTATGAACTTTTGGTTATATTTTTGATGTTAGAATAGTGTTCTTATAATTTGAAGAGATGCAAAGAAGTTTGAGTGTGCATATGAGGATAGTTTGAGTGAAGGAGAGAGTTTGTGGCATGCCTCTATGAGAGGCCTATGTGAGATAAAGAGGGATTTTTTTTAATTTTTTTATAAAAATAGAGATCCACCATTATGTGTTAAAGACATCAATTATAAGATGGAGGTGTTCACTTTAAAGCAGGGTCTAAAGGACTTGATCTTCCTTAAGGGCAGTTTTTCCTTGTGAACTGGGTGTTTCACTAAAGGCTTTCGGTTAGGAGGACTCAATCAAGGTTTATGGTCTAAAGGACTTGACCAGTCTCTTTTTTGTAATCTCTTATAATACAAGTAGTCCATGTGTTTTAATCTTGAGAATGGGTTTTATTCCTCATGAGGGTTTCCTATAGGAACTATGTGTTGTGTGTTTGATCTTGTGTATGCATTGAATGAATGAGATCTCTTGTTAATGTTTCTTGATCAAGTTGATATATTATAATTATTTAATAGTTTGAAAGGATTTAAATTGAAATTGAAATATCTGGGATCACTAATTCACCCTCATTAGTGGTTGTACCTTTATTAGTATGAAACTAAAGTGGAATATTTCAAATATAAGTTGGATCATGCATATAGAAAGGTGAAGACCTTTGTGAAGTTTTAAAAGAGTAATAAGGTTTTAGATGACATCATGAGTAGCCAAAAGTCTACAAGTGATAAGATAGGTTTTAATTTCAAAGAAGAACAAAAGGAAGTAGCTGAAGTCAAGGATAAGGTTGTTAAAAACAAGGTCAACATGAAAAGACCTTTCAAATAACCTAATACTATAAGGTATGCTAGTTCATTCAATGTTTCCTATTTTATATGTAATCAATTTGATCATATAGTAAGAGAGTATAGAAGAGCCTCCAAGAATGAGTACTCATGGGATTATAGGAGTCACAATTCACATTAGTCAAAAGGCATGTATATTGTGGTTTGATATAGTTGTCATAATATAGGACACATTGAAATATTTTATCCTAATAGAGTTATAAGGTAATCAAGTTAAAACAGGAGGTTTGAAGCCCCTAGAGTGTAAAAAGGAAGGAAAATGAATGTATGGAAACCAAAGATAGTAAATATGAATCTTGATTAGTCTACAAGCTCATGTGGATTGTTTGATATGATAAATCACACTTTAGATGTGAAATCAAGTCAAGAATGTCTATTGTCAACTCACATTGATGATCCAAAGATATATGTAGAGGTTAAGCCTATAGTGCCAATCAAGAATAAATGGATTTTGGAGGATATTAAATATTGTAAGAGCATGGAGATATAATAATATCCTAAAATTGTGTTTTTTAATTCTCTATATAAAGAGGTGAATCTATTAGGCTTCATGGAGACATTATTAAATTAGTAGAAGCATGATAGATGCTTGGTTTGAGGGGGAGCTATTTAGGTTGTTGATTAAGCTTGATCTATGTTGAGAAGTGGTCTTACAATCTTAGTTCATTTTAAGGATGTATGCATGGAGTAAGGGGGATCATGTTGCCTTAATGATTCATATTCTATGTGTTAAATTTTTGTTGCAAATAAGGTGTGATTCCATATAATAGTTGTGGAAGATATTTTTAATTAATGTCAAAGGGGGAGTAAGTTCAAGAAAGAATATGTGAGTGATCATATTGAAATTTTTTTTCCATTGATGAAAATTAGGGATTTTGTTCAGATGTGTTGTCATTAATGTCAAAGTGCATTTGGTGAAGATGCATGGTGAGTGGTCTATGAGGTATGAGCTTGTGTGCCTTATCTGATAAGGAATCCATACGTAAGAGAGAATTTGAAGGAAACCTAATGTATTTATATTGAGATATAATTTTAAATAAACCTAATGATTCTTCTATGGTTGATGTCGAGATTCAAGTCAAGATAAGAATGTTTTGAGTACTAGTCCTTGAGTACAACATATCTTGAGGAGCTTAGTCATAACAAACGTAGTCATATCATAAGCATGTGCATGATGAGCATGAATAGGTATGTGTAGAGTTAGTATATTGTATGAGGAGCATGAAAGGGATATAAGTAAGGTGTATAATAATTAAGGATTGTTTTAGGGTCAGTTGTCAAGCATCAAGTGCTTGAGAAGCCTAGTCATCATAATAGTCATAACATGAAGAGACCTTGTGAGAAGGTATAAGCTTGGTGGCCTAGTTATATGGATGAAAAGAGGCATAAGAGGATTTATAAGTTTGATTTATCATAAATATGAGGCATTGGATCACTCAGGAGAGTTTCAATTTGATCTTATATGGGTAATACCTTAAGTTCAAGTCTATAACTAGACTAGTTCTAGACCATAAATGACTTAATGAGGTGTCATAAGGTGTTGTCAAGGCATATGAGGTATGTATTTTAGTATTTGAGTATGATGAGAGGTTTTATGACATATATATGAGGTGTTGATATCTTTGATAGAGGCTTAAAGGTCAGCTTCAAGGCCTAATATGACTTACAGATCAAGATCTAAGAAAGTAAAGATAGAGATAGTGGCCAAATAAGGTATGAGATTCAGATTTCAAGATAAGAATGAGAATTTGAGAATTTTTAGAACTGTGATATATTTTTATAGGTATGTTTACCAATTTTGAGGTTAAATGTTGAAGTTTCAGGCTTGAAAAAGTGTTTTGAGGTCTCTTGAGTACACATAATGAAGGGTTCTTAACCTGAGAAGAACTTTCAAGTGTTCATTGGCATGTGTAAACTCTACATGGGAACCTAATATATTCATGGTAGATGGGGAATGGTCATATATCAAAATTAAAATAATTAGTTTTTGGATTAATGGGCTATGCTTTATGAATGATTTTTAATACTAGAAGATGGTTTAAACCCTCAAAGAACCCTAATAGTGACCCAATATGAAATAAGTTATTCAATATTTCTTAGGATGATTTTTCATTATCATGTAAGTTTTTAAAAGTTGTATTAAAATCTCCTAGGCACCTCTATATGTGATTGGTTTATTAGGTAAGGGAGTGGACCTTATAAGAAAGGCCTTATTTCTTGAATATTTAATGTCGCAGTTAAAGTTAACCAAGTCAAAGTTATTAAATGGATGGAGGAAAAATATTGAGACATGTATTTGATGTCCATGGTGGTTTATAAGTATGTTATATCCCTGAACTATGATAAAATAGTTATACAAGTTGACCAGTTGCTAATAGGCTTAATGGTGCAAACAATGAGAAACCTAGGTAGAGGTGAGAAGTTGATTAAGAATGTGTTATCATGGAATAGGGATGAATAAAAGTAAATGATGTTGTTATTAAATAATTTTAAGACATTTTCATGTTGTATATAAGTTTTTGAGGTCAATGGATATGATGAAAAATGTTGCTCATAAGTTGACCTCTCTAGTTCAGATGAGAGAGTGAGGTACAAGACTATGAGAACTATGAGATTGGTATTCAATACCAATATTATAATTTAACCACATATAAATATATATATATATATACATATATATATATATATATATATACATATATATATATATATATATACATATACATATATATATACATATACATATATATATATATACATATATATATATATATATATATACATATATATATATACATACATACATATATATATATATATACATATATATATATATATATACATATATATACATACATATATATATATATATATATATATATATATATACATATATATATATATACATACATATATATATATATATATATACATACATATATATATATATACATACATATATATGTATACATATATATACATATACATATATATACATATACATATATATACATATATATATATATATATATACATATATATACATATATATATCTATATATATACATATATATATATATATACATATATATATATATATATACATATATATATATATATATATATATATATATATATATATATAAAATTATATAATGATCACATGGGATCATCACATTAATTATGAGTCTTTGAAGTGTTCATACAAGTATTGAAGGTCAAAATCACCATGACTAGTCTTCAATGCAAACTAAGAATTTTGGGTAAGTGAGTTGCAATGATGAGTTTGAGGATCTATGACCTAAGTTGAATTATATATTTAAAATTATTTTATTTTTTTTGAAATTTTAAGTTATATAAATTATTTTTATAATGTTTTATATTCAATGAAAGTGATTGAAATGTTGAAGCCAAAAGGGGTTGACTAGTTCAGGTTTGACTGTGTACAGAAGACAACTAATTGGTCTACAATACCAATAATTTATAATATAAATTTTGATATTTTTACTAGAAGTTTTTATAAATATTTTTTAAGATTATATTCATGAATTGGAAATCTTTGAGTGTATTCCTTTTGGTGTCATAATTTCAATTTTCCATGATTGTGTTTTGAGACTATTTGGTAGTTCTAAGTGGGCTACTTAAAGATAAGGGTTTGAGTAATTTTTCTCTATGTTGTGAAGTGTAAATAATATAGTGATGAAATTTAGGTCATATATATTCTATATATGTGATTTTTTTCCATGGTTGTTTGTAAAAATCATGTTTATTATTCAGTTGTTTAAGATAGACTTTCTATGTATGAGAAGGCCTAATTGTGAATAATACAAATGGTGTACTTCAAATAGTAGTTGTAGATAAAATGTGTTATGGAGAATAAATGAGATTATAATATGTATATTTGGGTGAAATATGATATTTTCCTACCATATAAAGTTTTTGAATGTGTTCCAAAGAAATAAAAATGTAACAAGTCCTAAATAGACCTAATGGGATTAGGTCTCCATTAGACCTAGAGGTGAGATAAGGCCTAATTGAGGCAATTCAGACATAAATGGACTGAAATAAAGTTTGATACATGTTTATGATATGTCCTAAGATATATTACATGTATGAAAAAAGAGTGTAAGGGTGTTTGGCTGACCAAAAAGGATATGAACAAGAGACTTGTATACATATAAGTCAATTTTAGGCCTATTGATCTGTGCAGAGTGCAAGAGAATAGAATATCATATTGAATAGAAGAATAAGGTGTTTTATACAACTATAGGAGTTTATAATATCTATGATTAATATTTTACGTAGGTTTTATGCATGAAAATCAAGGTCATAAGACCTAATCAAGTCAAGAAGAGGACTAGTTTAGTGAAGAAGCCTAGAAGGTAGTTTGAGAGGGATAGAAGAGAGAGAAGTGATAAAAAAAGAGATAATAATTTATTATATGAGAAAAAAATTATTATGAAGGTGATAAAGGATTTTAGGTAGCTAAGTTGGTGTTGATTCATCTAGGAGGTTGGTGCCTCCTCGCATGTGGGTGCTTGCTAAAACCTAGCTGAGTTGGTGTTGAGCGAGTTAGGGTTGGTGTTTCATATGAAGTTGGTGCTTCAATAAAGTTAATGTTTGTATTATAGGACTATATCTCATTTATAGATATCAGTGGGTTTTATTCCCCTTGATTTTTTCTCACATATGTGATGTGTTCTTGTGTTTCATGATCTTGTGGATTGGTGTTTATGCTTGTTAGATCTATGTGCTTGTTTGATTAGTTCATGATTACTTAAGTGAAGTTTACAAGTAAGTTTTTTAAGACTAATTCATCCCTACCCTCTCAATCATTTTGATTCCAATAGAGGGTCCCATGATCTCAGTTTGGAATTAAATTCAAATGCATAATTCTTCTCAAAAGGACTCATAAAATGATGAGAGTGTGGATGGTAAATGGCCCATTAATGTATCTAATTTAAATGCATAATACACACTAAAGGGACTCACAAAATAGTGAGAGCATAAATGAGACAATTCTATTAGAAGGAATGATCTAGGAGGATGGTGAATTAAATCAATCATTGAAACTAGAGGAGATGAATCCAAATGCACTAGGTAAGTAGATGTTGCCTACATAGTCCTGTAGACACAAAGGTCCAACATGGACTTCATGATGAATGTAGTTCTCGCATATTTGGGATGAAATGCTCTCAAAAAATAAAATAGGCAAATGGAAATGGTCATGATGAAATCCATGAAAACATGTCAGTTATACCTACTGACTAGAAGATGCACATGCTCAATCGAATGAATACAATCTAAATGGACTAACTCTAAAAAAGAGAGCATGTCTTGGGTTGCTCATAAAATGATGATAGAATTGGAATAAGGATTTAGTAGTGAATCCATTTCAAATGCATAATGCACATAAAAGTGACTCATAAAATGGTGAGAGCATCTAATGAAAATGCTCATAAAATGGTGAGATCATAGCAAACAAGTAACCAAACTAACCTCAATGTAAATTGATCATTGTTTACATAGTATTGATGTAACTCCAGTCAATGTAGTTATGTTTTATAGTGGAGGATCCAAATAGGTAATAGACATTTCATAAAATAGGCAAATGATAATATATGGAATAATGATGCATCAATATGGGTAAAATATGTTACTTCAAGGCTATAATAAATAATGACAAAATTCCATAATACTAATTTTACCAAAAGGTAGTTATAATTAGTAGTACTGATAATGAGATAGAACATGACAATAATGAAGGATGCAATTTCCAAACCACTATCATACTTCCCCAAGATATTGCCTCTTTCTATAAACAAATGTGATCAATGAATTTCAATACTAAATCAACCATTAAAAATTCATCTAGATCTAATAGTTGAAGGTTCCCAAAGTACTAATGGATTAAAACCAAGGTCAAAAAGGGTGAGAAGGGGAGGGTAATAAAAACTCCAAAAAATAAGGAAGGTATGGGAATAATGATGTATAGTACAATATAAGGAAGGTCATGTACAACACAAATTAAATCATCCTCATAGACAATACCTCAGGTCTTTCAAGAAAAATAATGCTTGATATGTTTTATGTTCATCGGTTCATCAAGTTCATCCCCTTATGGTGTATCTAACTTGTATGATCTAGAGCCATAATTAGCAACAATCAAATAAGGTCTTATCCAATTAGGCTTAAACTTGACTTTATTATTTTTATTAGTAGTGGTGTTCTTCTATTTTTATTTGAGGATAATATCACCAAGATAAAAATATCTTTGTTTCACACACCTATTATACTGACCACATAAATTGTTTTATTATGCTTGAAGGTTATTCACAATGGCCATGCATTTTTTATCCAGTAATTATAACTCTTAAAAAAGAGATACTCTATAATCCTCATCATCAAGGATGTGTTTTAATGAAATGTATAGAGAAGGGAAGTCAACCTAAATAGGAAGAATGGCTCAATACCATACACAAGGGAATATGGTGTGGTTCCTATTGGAGTGTAGTAATTAGTACAATAAGTCTAGAGGGCACGTAAGATTTGCATGTGCCAATTGTAACCAACATCATTGATGACCTTTTTAAGAATATTGATAATGGTCTTCTTAGATGCCTCAGCTTAGCCATTACCTTGTGAGTAATATGTAGTGGAATTTTTTTGGTTAATGTTAAACTCAACACAAAGTTATTTGACATCATTATTTTAAAATGAATCACCATTATTAGATATAATGTCAGATGAGATACCATAATGGTAAATGAGATGTTTAAAGATGAATTTTTAAATTTGATTTCCTATCATATAAGTGAGGGGTATAAGTTCAACCCACTTAGTGAAGTACTTGGTGGGGGTAAGGATATGCTTATGGCCATCTATGAAGTTAGGGTTAATCTTCCCTATGAGATTGAGTCCCCATGTTGAAACTGGACATGATGTGGTGATTTGATTGAGTGTTCATGTTAGAGCATGGATCAAATTTGCATGCTTCTAACACTATTTACATATTTTAACATAATCTATTACATATAATTTTATGGTCACCAAGTAATAACTAGTACGTAGGATATTTTTGGTAAGGACAACCCCACTAGTTTGGGCCCCACAAACTCAATGAACTTCTCTCAATGATAATCCATATTATACCAAAGTTAAATAATGAAACATAGTTTTATCAAAGATTTTATGGTAAAGTGTTGGGCCAAGTAAGGTGTAGAGAGAGGCTTGGTGTGTGAAGATGTTTTGTTGCTTATGTGAAAGGTCTAATGGAAGGACTTAGTCATGAAGGTAATTTTATAGTTTAAAATATCAAATATAACTAGGACCAACAATATCACAGATCATTTCAATGGATGAGGGTTCATGAACAGGTGATAAAAGATGTTAAATGAGGAACTGGTAGTCTCTTACCTTGTCTATGTTATGGATCAAAGAACCAATGATATCTATGATATATGTTATCATGTTAATGGCTTGAGGTATGTTATCAACCTAAATGTGAGAAATCTAATATTTGAGAATGTCCACCATGGCTTTATAGGGTACTATATTGTCATCTTTGGTCTAAAATTAGTCTATGATCTGATTGATGATAATTTGGGAATATCCATGAACCAGTAAGTGTTGAATGTTCCATTATTCCACTAGATGAAGCTCTAAAATGAGTGTTTTGTACTCAGCTATATTACTAGTACAAGGAAAGTTGATACAAAATGACTTGGGAATGAGATCCCCCTATAGTGTGATGAATGATACTCCTAAGATATGATATGTGAAGGAACTATCAAAATAAATATTCCATTTCTCCTCTTCAGGAGGTGTTTCTATCATGGTCATAATGGACTCATCTAGTAATGTAAAAATAAATGGTTGAATATCTAAAATGGAAGCTTCAAAAAACTAATATGCAAATACCTATCCCTTATTGGCATTTTGATTGACATATTAAATCTCAAACTAACTTAGAATCATGATCCACTTAACCATGTGGCTTTGTAAAGCTATTTTTGATAGTAGATTCTTTAGCGGATCTTCTTTGGTGATGACTATGGTCTTGTTTTTTAACATGTAATGACATAGATTTTGGGCTACAAATACCATAACTAAACAAGATTTTTCAATTGGAATATAATTGTGTTCATACACTAATAGTGTACAAACTATATATTATACCACATGTTCTTTCCTATGTTTATTGTTGACCATTTTGGCCTTGCAGGCCAAAATTGGTCTCCTTCTTCCCCTGCTATTCTGAGCCAATTCAAATTTAATTTTGCACAAGTATTTCGGCAAAAAGAGGAACTAGTTTAGTGGTTTGATGTCGCGGTCCAATGGCATGATCTTTCCAAGAACTTTGAACTTGAATTGAACCATTGTTGGTTCAATGAGTTGGTTCAGTTTAGTTGGTTCAATCTTTTGGTTCAAACAGGTTGGTTCAACTGGTTGGTTCAAATGGGTTGGTTCAAGCAATGGTTCAATCAAAAAGTTCAAAGGAGTCTTCCAAAGCCTAAAAGATAAGTTCCCTTTCAGAGGGCATTCAAGCACAAACTGGACCATTCCAACAGGCTGAGGAGGGCACTTAGGTGACAAAAGGACCTTTGTAACTTTTCTAAAAATCAAGTTTGGAGACCAAACAACCTTGCGGAGGATAGGTGATGAGAAAAATGGACCATTGAAAAAGTTTGAAAGGTAGATTTGGGCTTAAAGTGCTCTTGTGGAGGGTAGGAAACCCTTGTAGAGGGCAGGAAAGCACTTAAAGGGAAGAAAGAACAAGGCAAAGAATTCCTTTAGACTTTCTATCCAAAGGAAATTTTTGTAAGGCAAAGATAGAAGGAAAAGCAAAGGAAAAATTTCTTCAGACAAAATGTTTGAAGGAATTCCTTCAGACATTTTGTCTAAAGAAATCTTTTCAAAGGAAAATCCCACAACAAAAGACAAGATGAATTCTTTCAGACAAAAAGTCTGAAGGAATTCCTTCAAACTTTTGTCTGAAAGAATTTGCTCGAAAGAAAAATCTTGAGGGAATAAGCGAGAAAGACAAAGGAAGATATCCTTCGAATAAAATGTCTGAAGGAATTCCTTCAGACATTTTGTCTGAAGGATTTGAGAACCAAGGACATCAAATCATAAGTGCCCTTGCAGGGGACTCTCAATTTCAAAAAGAAGGACCTTTCTCAAATCTTGAAGGGACACCTTCCCTTCGGGAGGTTTCAAAGACAAAAAGCCGAAGGAAAGGAAAAGTTGAAGGAATTGACCAAGGGGTGATGGGCCTGTAGACATCAAATTCAGGGCAATAGACTAGCCATTGGCTTTCAAATGGATTTTAAATGTTGGACCATTGGTTTTTTAATGAAAGGCACGAACCTAAAGGAATTCAAAAGCTTAAGGCCAAAAGGAAGAGACAAAACAAGGAAGAGATAAAACCAGGAAAAGACAAAAGTTAAGAATGAACTCAATGACCTACTGATGAAAGAGCCCAAAGAGCCAAAGAATTAGCAAAAGATAGCTCCCGAGGGCTGAAGGAGTCAGGAAAAGACAAATCCGGGAAGAGACAAAAGAGCTAAGTGTAGAAATAGATAAAATAGTGTAAGTGGCAAAGGAAGGCATCGAATCAAGAAGTGTGAACAGTGAATCGTGTGACCCATTTTTCTGCACTTTGCATTGATGAGCAGACAAACCACATGAATGCCTTGAAGGAGCATTTTGGTTTGTAGATAAATGGCATAGCCTATGTTTTTTTTACTTGACATTTAAAGTATTTAAACTCCTAAAGTCAAAATTAGAGCTGATACAACATCCTCTTTCAGTAGCTTCCTCTTCCCAATACTCTCAGCATACGTGGGCAACATGTCAAAGGGTGCTACAGTCTTTTCCTAAAGGGTCGATTTTATTTTCTTCTTCTCTCTATATATTGTAACTTCTCATTTTGAGAGAGATATCTCTCATGTTGTAAGATGAAGCCCTACCAATTTTCACTTGGAGCCAATAGAATACACACTTTTACCTCTATTATAGTTGGATATATCTCTGAGTGTGTATGAGTGTTAGCTTTGTGTTTAGTCACTTTTTTATTATTGCTTTCACAGGCTTGATACCAACACACCTAGTATATACAAAGTGCCATTCTTGCAGGTGACAAGAAGAGATGTATATGGAAAATAGAGGTAGAAAGAGGTTATTAGACAGTGTGCTTTTCCTACAATGCCTATGGTAAGTTATTCTTCTATGTGTTTCCATTAAATCCTCCTTGTCAAGCTCCCTGTAGTTTGGTCCTTTTACTAGTTAAAGTGTATGTATGTGTTCTTATGGTTCAAAGTGTGAGTATGAGTAGATCAAACTTGTTTGGTGCATCACCAACTTAGGTTAGGTTATATCTTTTAGTAATCCTTCTCCCTTTTCAACCCCCATTATATATGTGTGTGTGTGTGTGTGTGTGTGTGTGTGTGTGTGTGTGTGTGTGTGTGTGTGTGTGTGTGTGTGTGTGTGTGTGTGTGTGTGTGTGTGTGTGTGTGTGTGTGTGTGTGTGTGTGTGTGTGTGTGTGTGTGTGTGTGTGTGTGTAGCAACATTACTAGAATAAATTAGACGCATCAGAGGGAGCTAGCCCTTATCTAGAGACTCTCCCCTCAGTTTTTCCAGACCCACATGAAAGAGAGGAGTTTCCATTGTGATGCATGGAAGACAAGAGATCATCCTCCTGTCAAGGGTATAATCCATTGCATCAACAATTTTTGGCATGCCTAGTGGGACAAAGTTTTAAAACTCAACAAAGTTCTAGGATTAATGCTGGTCCTGTTACAACAAAATAAACCATTTTTAGCATCTAGTGACTCCACTGGTAAAAACATCAGTTTTTGATCAAAGACCAGTCTAACCTCCTATGCCTAAAATCACCACATGATCTGCTGCTAAGGGTGTCCCTTTTAAATTCATTGAATTTCCTTTAAACTTAGAAAAGTGATTGAGGTTTGAAAAAATTCATCTTTATTCAACAAATCACCTTCCCAGACTTGCTATAAGATACACCTACACAAGAAGGCCTCGGTTGAATCTTGTCATAGCTATGGCATTACCTTTTGTGGCCTTTCATGGTTAGAGTCCTTTGAATCTTTAGCATTATGACCCAATCCCAGGGGTAGTCCTTAAAAGTGTGCCTCCCTTTAATGGAGAAGGGCCCATTACTGCTATTGAACACATCAAAAATATTGCTAACCTCTGCAATATTCATAATGTCACTGAGGAAAGCATTGTGATCAGATTGCTGCAATTGTCTTTTAAAGGCAAGGTTCTGGACTGGTATGGGAATTTGCCCATGAATTCAATCAATTCTTGGAATGAATTGGGCACCCTCTTAATAAACCAATTTGGGGAGAAGAACGATCACCTCTCACTTTCCAAGCAACTGACCACTATGAAAAGAGCTCCACACGAGTTCATCCAAGATTTCAATACTCATTTTCAGAAGACATGGGATAGAATCCCCATTCTAGTAAGGCTAAATCTCAGCTATGATTTCCTCTATTATTTGAAAACATTGAATAGTGACATTGCTATTATGATATAGTCCATGGGAAGACATGTGCTGCTTACTACCTATGACATAGCTATAATGGCTGAGAATTGCCTAGTGCAAGCTGGAAAGATAGCCCCTATGCCTCATATGTTGCTCTTTCTTGAATTGTTGCCTCCAATCCAAACAAATACACCCACCTTGGTTCTTTTGCCTGGCATAGACAAGCTAACTTCTACTTCATCCAATAACCTCCATGAAGTCAAAAGCCTATTACAAAGTGTAACAACTGAACTAATGGCTCTTAAAAGGTAGAAAGCTCAAGGCAATTGACCAAATCAAGGATATTAGTAGTATGGGCAAGCAAATATACCCCCTTTCTAGAATTAAAATTAAGGGCAAGGTTAGTTTGCATAGGCCAAACCTTTTCAAGGATATAATTTAGGCACCCCTTCTTCACCCAAGGCTCTAGCACCCACTCAAAACAATCTGGTACAAGAACAACCTAGTTGCTCAACCATGGGATATGGTCAAGATCATGATATTTATACAAATGAAATCCTGAGTGACTACATAAATGCACAAGATAATCAGGTAGCCATCCAATTCCCAAGATTTGAGGCTTTAGTGCAACCTAGCATGGGCAACAATCAAACTCATCCTGATTCTACTCTCATGAATCACCTAGAAGGTGAGTTCTATGCAGTCAATTACATTGGCAGTGTAGACAATCAAGGTGACTATGTCATAGCCAACACAAGGTCCAAAAAGAGAGCAATGGAAGAAGCTCAAGTATTTGCTCAAATGTCAACACCACCTTCTTCATCACATGTAAACCAAAAGATTCCAAACTTTAGACCTCTGATTGCACCTTCAGCTCCTCAGCCTATGCCTTAGGTTGTAAGTAATCCCAAAGAAAATTTGAAAGAAGACAACCCTCGAGTCAATATGGTAGACCAAATGAAGAAACTACACATGAACATCTCCTTATGGGATTCATTATCAATACCAAGACAAAAGGACATGCTGTAAAAAGAATTGCATGAGCTGAATGAACAAGCTACCCCATCAAAAGCTGATAATGTTTTGATGATAAATGGGTATCCTTCCATATCAGGCTAAGTTAAGAAAGAGGAAAAGGTTACCCATTTTTATTTATCCTTGGTCATAGGAGATTTCTTGGTGTATAATTGCATCATTGATAGTGGAGTAAGCACCTCAGTAATGCCCAAATGCATAGCTAATAAGTTGGGGCTAAAATATGAAGAAATGACTAAGGGATTCCTGTAGCTGGATGGAACACCAAAATAGATAGTTGGAGTGGTGAAAGGTTTGAGCTTGATGCTACATGCCTACTCAACCTTCTTAGTTCCTCATGATGTGGTTGTGGTGGATGTCCCTCCTTACTTTGATATTTGCTTATCCAGGGATTTCACATCAAAAATAGGTGACTACTTAGCAGCAAACTGGTCCTATCTAGTTTTTAGAACCAAGTATGGGACTAAGGTTAAGATTGAATCAAATCCACTCCATAGAGATCATCTGGAACCATACTTGCTCAAGGTGGAAAATTTTAGTTATGCCATTATTAACTAGGAATAATTCTAAGTGGATCAATCTCCATCCTCTACCCTTGAAGGAGTTGCTGACCTACTCTTAGATGAATGGGGAAGTGACAACTTTGAGCATGATCCTTACAAGTTCATAGAAGAGGCAGGACTTGGGATTTATTACATGCATTTAGAGGGTAATTTTGTACCAAATCTGATGAAATCAAGCCAAGAAAGCTCAAGTTTATGGCAAATATTCTTTGATGGCTCAAGAAGTAAGTTGGGAGCTAGTGGCAGAGTGGTGCTAGTTTCTCCTTAAAAGGAGAAATAGTTTTTGGCTTTCAGGTTTCAATTTTCTTGCACAAGTAATGTTACAGAATATGAATCCTTCATCCATGGTTTGGAGTGGGTGAGGAAAAGAGGAATCAAAGAGATGTAGGTTTTTGGTGACAGTGAGCTAATTGTGAATTAGGTAAGGGGCCAAAATCTGACAAAGAATTCTTTGCTTAAGTCCTACAAACACAGGGTATGGGACTTAGTGGAGAGTTTCTTTTCTTTCAATGTTACCTCCATTCTTAGAGAGTATAACAAGCAAGCAGATAGGATGGTAGTAGTTGGTGCCCAGTTTGATATCCCTAAGGAGATAAGTTGAGACCACAGTCCACACCATTTGAAGGTAGTAATCTGGCCCTCTGTGCCTGATAACATCACTAACTGGTAGGTGTTTGATAGTGACCAAAAAATAACACTTTTCTTGTAAGAAGAAGCTGAGTTTTTTTTTTAAAACTAGGCTAAGCTACAATAGTATTATGGCAGCCAAATTGTTCAGTTGAAGAACAATAAACTTCCCAAATGCTTAGTCACTCTCAAGAGTATCTTCAATGAAGATGACTAGTTGAAAAGTGATAAGGAAAGCATCACAATGAAGGAGGAGCACCATGAGAAGGTTGAAATATTTAAGAAAAAGCTACTTGCACTTGGGAAAGTGTGCATGGACCATGAAAGGCAGGCCTTCACCTTGTTGTGCCAAGAGTTTGCTGATGTCTTCACCTATGAGTATAATGATTTGAAGGGTTTCGACCCAAGTTTGGCCCAACATACCATTAAGCTGGAGGAAGGTGCCAAGTTGATCAAGTAGAAGCAAAGGCCTTTAAACCCAAAGATTGAGCCTCTCATATGAAAGGAACTCACCAAGTTGATTGAGTCCATGATAATATTTCGAATCACTCTTCTTGGATGGTTAATCTTATTTCTATCCATAAAAAGAATGGGGAGATCAGATTATGCATATATTTTAGAGACCTCAATAGAGTCTCTTTGAAAGACCATTATCCTCTCCCAAGCATGGAGCAGATCCTTCAAATGGTGATAGGTAGTGAGCGTTTCTCCCTCTTGGATGGGTATTCAGGATATAATCAGATTTTGGTGCAAGACTCTGACTAGTACAAGACAACTTTCACTACTAAATGGGGGATGTTTGCCTATAGAAAAATTCCATTTGGACTATCCAATGCTAGTGCCACTTTTCAGCGAGCCATGTACATGACCTTTTAAGGCCTGATAAATAACATTATGATGGTGTATCTTGATGACGTGATAGTTTTCTCTAAGGAGGTGGGCCAACACATGAAATACCTCAGAAAAATCTTTGAGAGGTGTAGAGAGTTTTATATCTCTCTCAACCCAAAGAGATGCATGTTTTCTATCCATGAGGGTAAAATCTTTGGCCACGTTGTTTCAAGGGAAGGCTTGACCATTGATCTAGAGAGATTTCTCTCCATCCTGGAGTTGTCCTTGCCTAAACACAAGAAGGGCCTGCAGAGCTTCTTCAAAAAAATAAATTTCATTTGGAGATTTATTCAAAATTTTGTGGAGGTAGTCAAGCCATTGACCTCTATGCTAAAGAACGATGAGAATTTCATGTGAACAATGCAAATAAATGATAGTTTTGAAGATATCAAGCAGGCTATAGACCAGGATCCTACTTTGATCTCCTGGAATTTTTTAGCTAGGGTACAAAAGTGCTAGAAGTCTGCACTTTTTGATGGGAAATAATGGCTAGTTGCCATGCCTTTATAGCCTATTTAGGTGGAGTAACCATTCATGTAATGGGGCGTTGAATTTATAGGGATGATTAACCCTCCCCCTAGTGCTAGACACAAGTAGGTCCTGACTAACACATACTACTTCACAAGATGGGTAGAGGTTGTCACTTTAAAGGAAGCCAATGAAAGTGCAATCCTATATTTTTATGAAGACCTAGTGGCAAGGTTTGGGGTCCCAGCTACCATCATCTCAGATAATGCTTTAGCTTTTCTACAAACTAAAATGAGTGAATGGGCATTGAGATATGGTATCTATCTTAGCAGTTCATCTAACTACTACCCACAAGGAAATGGGTTGGCTGAGTCCACCAATAAGAATTTGATCAGGATTATCAAGAGAACAATGGAGGAGAATCAGAGGACTTGGCATGCCAAGTTGAAAATAGCCCTATGGGTAGATAAGATCACTCCAAAGAGAGAAATTGATAATTCACAATACATGCTCATGTATGGAAGGGAAGCTAGGCTTCCTATTTCACTTTAGTTACTAGCCTTGGACCTTACTCACTAGCTATAGTTAGAAGAAGGCAACAACATGGAGGTTAGGCTATGTGAGTTGATGGAGCTCCAAGAGACAAGGGACCAGGCTATGGCTTCTATGACCAACCACTAACAACAGATGAATAAACACTTTGACAAGAGATATTCATTATAAGGTTTCTCTAAAGGAGACATCATCTTGAAATGGGATGTAGACTGAGCTAATCTTGGAAAGCACACAAAGTTCAATGCCCTATGGAGTGGCCTATACGTCATCACTCAGTGTAAGCAGCATAATGCGTTCCAACTCTCTAGGTTTGATGGTGAAAATCTATATATCTCAGTAAATGGGATACATCTTAAGCATTATCACTGAGCCCTTCTCCCATCATGTATATATTTTCCTTGTTTTCCCCTATTTTCCCTAAGTGCTTTTGCACATGTTAGTAGTTTTCTTAGTCTTGTGTGTGTTTTCATTTCCTTTTGGGGGTAAAACATTCATGATTGATTCTTGGATATATCAAGGTGGTTGCTAACTCTTTCAAAGCTGCATCTTGACTCTGTGCCCAATGGACTTTGAGGCTACTAGTTTCTAAGCATAGTAGGGATGCTTCCCTTGGGAATCACCATTTTGTTGACCATTTTGGCCCTACAGGCCAAAATCAGTCTCCTTCTTCCCTTTCTATTTTGAGCTAGTTAAAATTTGATTTTGCACAAGTATTTTGTCAAAAGGAATAACTAGTTTAGTGGTTCGATGTCAGGGTCCAATGGCATGATCTTTCCAAGAACTTTGAACTTGACCTTTGAACCATTGTTGGTTCAATGAGTTGGTTTAGTTTAGTTGGTTCAATTCAGTTGGTTCAATATTTTGGTTTAAATAGGTTGGTTTAATGGGTTGGTTCAAGCAATGGTTCAATCAAAAATTTCAAAGGAGTCTTCCAAAGCCTGAAGGACAAGTGCCCTTTCAAAGGGAAGTCAAGCACAAACTGGACCATTCCAGCAGGCTACAGAGGGCACTTAGGCGACAAAAAGACCTTTGTAACTTTTTTGAAAAGCAAGTTTGGAGACTAAATAACCTTGTGGAGGGAAGGTGATGACTAAAATGGACCATTGCAAAAGTCTGAAGGGTAGCTTTGGGCTTAAAGTGCCCTTGCGGAGGGTAGGGAACCCTTGTGGAGGGTAGGAAAGCACTTAAAGGGAAGAAAGACCAAGGCAAAGAATTCCTTCATACTTTTTGTCTAAAGGAAATTTTTGCAAGGTAAAGATAGAAGGAAAAGCAAAGGCAAAATTTCTTCAAACAAAATGTCTGAAGGAATTCCTTCAGACATTTTGTCTGAAGAAATATTTTTAGAGCAAAATCTTGCAGCAAAAGATAAGATGAATTCTTTCAGACAAAAATTCTAAAGGAATTCCTTTGGACTTTTGTCTAAAGGAATTCACCTAAAATAAAAATCCTGAGGGAATAAGTGGGAAAGACAAAGGAAGATATCCTTAAGATAAAATGTATGAAGGAATTCCTTTAGACATTTTGTCTGAAGGATTTGAGGACCAAGGAGCCCAAAGGACCCTGAAGGGCAAGTGACCTTATGGGGGACTCTCGACTGTCAAAAGAAGGACCTTTCTCAAAGCTCAAAGGGAAACCTTCCATTGAGGAGGTTCTAAAGACAAAAAGCTGAAGGAAAGGAAAAGCTAAAGGAATTGACCAAGGGGTAATGGGCCTGCAGATGTCAAATTCAGGGCAATAGACTAGTTGTTGGCTTTCAAATGGTGATGGGTGCACAGACGTCAACTTTGCAAATAGGAAATAACCATTCTTTTTTAATGAAAGGTGCGAACCTGAAGGAATTCAAAAGATTAAGGCTAAAAGGAAGAGACAAAACAAGGAAGAGATAAAACCAGGAAAAGACAAAGCTGGGAAAAGACAAAAGTTAAGAATGAACTCAGTGACCTGCTGATGAAAGAGCCCAAAGAACCAAAGAATTAGCAGATGATAGCTCCCAAGGGTTGAAGGAGTTAGGAAAATACAAATTTAGGAAGAGACAAAAGAGCCAAGTGCAGAAATAGACAAAATAGTCCAAGTGGCAAAGGAAGGTGTCGACTCAAGGAGTTACTCTAGTAGTTGACATAGTATCTTCCAAGTAGTCATCAAGGAGTGCGAACAGTGAATGGTGTGACCCATTTTTTTCCACTTTTCATTGATGAGCAAATAAACCACGTGAATGCCTTGAAGGAGTGGTCTAGTTTTCAGACAGATGACATGGCTTATGTTTTTTTTTACATGACATTTAAAGTATTTAAATGCCTAAAGTTAAAATTGGAGTTGACACAACATCCTCTTTCAATGGCTTCCTCTTGCCAATGCTATTAGCACATGTGGGCCACTTGTCAAAGGGAACCAAAGTCTTTTCCTAAAGGGGTGCTTTTGTTTTCTTCTTCTCTATATATATTGTAACTTTTCATTTTGAGAGAGATATCTCTCATGTTGTAAGGTGAAGCCCTACCAATTTTCACCTAGAGTCAATAGAATATACATTTTTACCTCTATTCTAGTTGGATATATCTTTGAGTGTGTATGAGTGTTATCTTTGTGTTTAGTCACTTCTTTCTTAATGCTTTCACAGGCTTGATACCAACACACCTAGTATATACAAAGCGCCATTCCTGCAGGTGACAAGAAGAGTTGTATCTAGAGTGTAGAGGTAGAAGGAAAATTACTAGATAGTGTGATTTTCTTACAATGCCTATGGTAAGTTATTTAAATATGTGTTTCCATTAAAGCCTCCCTATCAAGCTCCCTATAGTCTGGTCCTTTTACTAGTTAAAGTGTATGTATATGTTCTTATGGTTCAAAGTGTGAGTATGAGTAGATCAAACTTGTTTGGTGCATCAGTAGCTTAGGTTAGGTTCTATCTTTTAGTAATCCTTCTCCCTTTTCAAACCCCCCATTATATATATCTGTGTGTGTGTGTGTGTGTGTGTGTGTGTATTAGCAACATTACTAGAATAACTCAAATGCATCAGAAGGAGCTAGCCCTTATCTAGAGACTCTCCCCTTAGTTTTTCCAGACCTAAAGGCAAGAGAGGAGTTTCCATTGTGATGCGTGGAAGACAAGAGATCATCCTCCTATCAAGGGTGCAATCCACTGCGTCAAAATTTTTCATGTTGGGATAAAAGTTCTCATAGGGAATTTTCAATGGTAGATTGGTAAAGAAGGAATGGCTTTCCAATTTAGGTGTAATAGAATAAGTAGATTAATTAAATATTCCTTTAAGTACTAAAGGCCTTCTTTCATTCCATAAAAAGGTAGTGCCTTTCTTCCATAAATGAGTGAAAGGGTGATATTTATCAACTAGATGTGAAATAAAGTGTCTCATAGATTGTATTTTACACTATAAACTATTAAAATGCTTCAAATAAAAAGGTGGAAACATCTCAGTATTAGATTGAACCTCGGTAGGATCAACTTCAATGACTTATCAAGAGATAATAAATCCTAATAGTTTGCCTAAAGTGACTCCAAAGACACTTATTAGAATTAAGCCAAATTTTGTACTCATGAAGCCTTTCAAATATTATTTATAGTATGGTTGGATGGTCTGCATGGGTCTTATATTTACCTAGTATGTCATCAACATATTCTTTTATAATATCATGAATCATATCATGGAATATAATAGTCGTGACCTTTTGGTATGTTCTTGCATTCTTGAGGTCAAAAGGCACAACTTGATAGTAAAATGTTCCCCAAGGAGTGGTGAACGTTATCTTGTATTAGTCCTCTCATTCAATCTTGATCTATTTATATCTTTAAAATCCATCCATGAGGGAAATAAATTCATACCTAGCTATGGAATCAACAATCATGTCAATGTTTGGTAGAGGAAACTCATCCTTGGGTAGGCCTTGTTAACATCTTAAAAATCAATGAACAATTTCATACCTTTTATATTTTTGATGAGAGACACAATATTGGAGATCCACTCCGAATAATCTATCATTCTATTAAATCTTACATCTAAAAGCTTTTCCAATTCTTTCTTGACCAATATAGCAATATGAAGATGCATTTTCCTTAATTTTTGATTAACCAACTTAGCATCTAGATGAACCAAAAGATTATGAAGAACCAATGATGGATCAAAACCTATAATATCAAAGTAATATCTTGAAAAAATGTCTTTTAACTCTCTTTTAAAAGAGATATAATAACTTCATGTTCATCTTTAGTGAGGGACACACCTAGTTTTATCACTTAGGATCATCTGAAGTCCCAATGTTGACTTTTGAAGTGTCCTCTACAAAGAGAATAGAGTTGTATTCTATAATAGTTAATAAAGATGTAAAGTGGATGGTAATAACAAATTCCTTTGATCAGATTGGTTCTTCAAGATCCCTCAAATAGGATGACTCTAGATCTCCTAATGGTGACTAAGGCCATGTAACAAACACTTCAAGGAACTCTCAAATAATTTGATAAAAGACATATCACTCCTCTGTACTAAGTGAGGACATAAATATAAGCTCATTATTGGTAGTCTCCTAAGCCTCATTTGAATAAGGGTAAACATCCCCTCTAGTGGCATCTGAAAAAGTTTTTCACCAAGATACTAGTTTTTTTCTTTACTTTTTCCCTGGTCTAAAAATACCTCAATGAGGTTTTCACTTTGGGACCTAAATGTTTTATTTATTTTTTATTTTGGCTAAGGGTGTTCACCCCACTCTATGAGATAGGTATTAGGATATATTTTGATAGAGAACCCTTCTTTATGATATCCCAAAGGAATATTTTCTCTTAGGCCCAAAAAATCACAAAAGGCCTCATCATTCTCAAACTCATTTAGAGGCAATGTGGATTCTTTTTGGTCCTAGTTTATGAGTTGAGGATGATAAAGGGTAAGTGGGGAACATGAAATTATTGTTGTGATAGTATAAATGGTATAAGGGTAAAATAGGGTTATACTAGCTAGGTATTTATATATGTTACGATCAAACTCTACTTTGATACTAACATTGTTATAGCTAGTTATTGGTATAATAACATGAATAATATAGGCAGGGTAACTCCCAGGTAGTTTAAATCCAATACTATGAGTTAATTTATACTTGGTCATAGAAATAGGCTCAATATTACCTTATTTATTTACCCCTAAGCATCTACCTTCATAATATTGGTTATATATAATCCTATTAGGGATGAGATACTTTTTGCTTCAGTAGAAATCAACCAAATTATCATTGTATAACTAGGAATTATCTTTGATAATTGGGTTTTATTCTTGGCTAGTGGTCGATGTCAAAATAATAAGCACTAGGCTATGAAGTTTTTGTTTCCCCTTTTATAGCCATTTCATGTGCATTGGCCTAGATTTGGGCCTCCCATAGGACATATGGTTTTGAATAAGCTTAACTATATGGAAGGTATTATGCATCAAGTATTCTCTTGGGCCTTTTTAATAAATAGTAAAATGATTAGTAGTGTCAACATGAGGTGTATATGAAGTAGAGGCAAAGCTATCATGGTCTATGTAATTAGTCTCTACTAATTCAATAAATATATCCTTGTCTTTGTCTTTCTTTAGTATAGGGTCTAGGCTAAAATGGTAGTTATATCTATCATACTTGGCCTCCAAATACTTATAATAATGATATAGATGTAAGTCTTCATGAAAAGTTACTTCCATTCCATAATGAGGAAATTTGATACACTATTGTAAGGTTGAAGGTATTGCATGGATTTCATGTATCTATGTTTTGCTTAGAATTAAATTATATGATAGGTCTAGATATAAAATGTGGCACAATGTGTTTTGGGTCAAAGAACCAATGACAAATAGCAAACTGATGGTTCCTTGTGATTCTAGATCTTCATTGTCATAGGCCTTAATAGTAATGGTCTCTAGTTGAAGGTCAACTGATGTATAACCCAGATGCTTGATTAAATTTAGAGATACAATATCAAGGCCTGATCCTTGTTCATGAGGATGTGTTTAAATTTATGCCATGTGATCACAACCTTAATATATAATGGGTTATTATGGATAGGTTTGAGGGATGAGATATCACTTTAGTCAAAATTCAATTGATGGCTTGGGGCTAGGTGTCCAACCAAATATTGAAATTTATTTGGCATAGTGTTATTAGGTACTTAGGACTAGCTTAAGAGTAAAATACAAATATTTTTATAGATGTTAGATGTACAAAAAAAAATCTAGAATAGAGATTTATATGGTCATCTTTTATATTTGTTCCATAATATCATACATTTTTTCCTTAATAGTGGTATTTGTCTTACTCTTAGTTGGTATAGTGGGTTGAATTATCTCATTGGTAAGTGGTTGAGGGCCTGCGATGGTGAATTTAGACCCTAGAGTTATCATTATCCAATCAAAATTAGGTAAAGGACCATTATAACTAGAAGAGGATAGAGAAGGGCCTGAGATGGTAATCCATGGTTGTTTTTTATATTGGTTGTGATCATAGGTGAAGGAAGGATTACAAGCATACAGACTCAAGATGATATCCTTTGTTTTTGTTTCACTTGGTTGTGCTCACATGTCAAGGAAGGATTACTAGCATTGGGAGGCTAACAAGAATTGTTAGGTAACAATCTTAGTCTATTGGTATTTGGTCTAGGTTTGATGGTAATTTTGGATAAATGAGCACCTATAATGTGACCTACACCTTTATTATAGTCATGTGACACTATGTGATAGGTTTTTTGGTTATTGGGATCATTATAGCCTTGGCTCCATCCATTTTATAGTTGGCATTGTTATTATTATTATTGTGGCTATTTTTGTTACTTTTAATGTTTTTTGGTGGTCTTTATTATTTTTGGTGCTGATTGGTATTGTTATGTTGTGGAAAGCAATTTTAGTAAATACCCAAGTTTTGATTGGAAGTAAAAGATCCATTATCCAACTAGTCCTTTCTATTTTCTAACATATTCTTAATTAGGTGCTTTAAATGCATATAAAAATGTATAGAATATCGATGAACATGATCATATTTGTAAAATTCATGCTCTTTATACCAATCAAGATATGGTACTCCTTTAAGAAAGTGCTTTGAAATTGAACAAATAATAATATTATTCATGACTAATTAATGAAACACTACTTCAATGGGTCCACCAAGGACATTGAAGACTTGAGTATTGGGTCTTATTTTTAGGGGAGGTGTTTGTAAATGTGGTAGATGAGGTGCCTACATGAATAAAGGTGGTTGAATTTATAGAGTTGGTCATGGTTGTGACATAGAATGCATTTGTAAAATATGCTGAGTAGATGACATTTGCACCATTTAGAGATGATGCGACTTAGTGACTCCATTATTGAAAAAATTATTATTATAGTTATACAATTTATGGTTTTCAAAATTTTTAGCCTGATTAGGTACAAATGATTGCATTGGATTGGGTTAGGGTTCTAACTTGGGCTTAAATTTTGGTTTTGGCTCTAGTTTTAGTTTTCCTAAAGTAACTTAATAATCCATTTATTAATAAGGCCCTTTTAAATTTTTATACCTTTCTCCATGCTCTCCTTAAATGCGTGAGAACAATAAAGCTCCAAGTGATAAGATATTTCACTATGCAATTTTTTGGTAAACACAGTTGCCAATTGTATATTTGATAAATTATGGGTGAAGTGACTAACAAGCTCTCTCCACCACTTACAAAGCTCTCACCAACCTTGTGTTTTATATGTATATGTATATCTATAGTCTTAACTCAAATTAACTACTCAAATATCATGCTCAATATTGTAAGATAAATTCTACATAGATTTATATAAAAGATAACCAAAATAAAATACTAATTTCTTTGGCAACTTAAGAATCCATTCCAAGTCCTACCCAACTAAATTTTAGGGAAAGAGAAGAAGCAGGTAGATGTCACTATAGGCCACTAGATGAAAAGTGACAAAGAACTATTTTAAATGTTCCATAGGGTCTCCTTTACCCTTGTATTTTTTAGTTTTTTGTGGCTCATAACCTAGAGGAAATGGTATTTATAGGTACTCCATGTTAAATGGATATGAGAACACATCATTTAATTTGAACTTCTAGGTCTACTTTTCTATTTGAATGGATGCAATTGCATCTTTTATTTACTATAGTTCTTGGGATAAGAATATAAATTGCATAATTGGTTATGGTTATGGCTAGGTGATCAAAGGTGGATTACCTTGATCTGGGTACAATGGAGAATGGGGTATTATGAAATGTTTGTTTGATGGACTAATTGATTAAGAATATGCATCCATGTATTAGGATTAGGTTGCTAGTATGATATGTATTGTTGATAAATATTCTAGTTAGGATTTGGAATATAGATTTGAGTTGGAAGGAACTATGGTTGTGATGGAAGCATATGGATTTGTGGAAGGTATTGTGCAAATTATGTCTAATCAGGAACTTGTTGTTGACTAGTCAAACTTGACTATATAAATGGTACCCATTGTTGACTAAAGCCTTACTATTAAATATGCATCATGTTAGTCCCTATTGAATATGAGGTACGCATTAGGTAAAAGGAAATTATTGACTATTGGGAACTTTTTGTAAGTTTTTATCTCTTTGTTGAGTAAATACCTATTGAGAATTAGGCACTTATTGGGTGTTTAACATCTATTGATAACCAATAAGAATACATTGTTGATTAAACAATGTTTGTGATGAACTCACCATTTATTATGGTGGTACATTGGTCTAGGTTTGTAGTTGTGAAATATTAATCATCACCTATTGAAGTATAGAAACATTCACCACTTTTTGGGGTGGGGTGTTTGGTTATGCCTAGATAGTTACCCCTTATTGTTGTGTGTTTAAATAAATGACTAGTTAAGGTGTGGTTATAGTCTACTATGGTTGGGAACTAGGCATGATTTCCATATGTTGTTACAAACCACTCATGGTATTGGTAATAAACACCTATTATTATGGTGTATTCAACCCACCTTGGTTTAAATGTGGGTACACATGCATGTTATCCACTACATTTTACACATGGTCTTCGACAGAAGCAATAATTTATTCCTCAATGGTTGGGACATTAAAAATGTCACCAATAGATGTACTTTGAAATAATGGGTCTATTTTGGATCATTATGGACCAATGAATCATTTTTAATCCTTCTTTAATGAGTTATCTCTACAATCAAGGTATTCTAAATGGCCATAGCATTGAAATTTTTCACTAATTTAAGATATGTCTAATATGCCTACTAAATTTGTGCAAATTGGTCCACCATAAGACCTTTTCTTTTTGCAAGAAAACTAGGATATTGGTTATGAATTGACATAAGTGCATGATGGTAACTATTGGAAGTGTATTTAATTGGTATAATTTAAGTATGTTACTAGGTGATCTAATTAGACAAGGTAGACGTTCATGGGGAAAGTTTGCCATTAATTTTTCACCTACCTCTACGGCCCTAACTAAAATCTCATTCCTATTCTCAAACAAGTGACTATCAAATAATTATGGGTCATAACTTTTATCATGGTTACATAGTATGGATGTTATTGGACATGTTCAATGATGGTTAGAACATTGGAAAGGTATTGAGCTATTTGTTCTTTCTCTTTCCCTAGATAAAGAGGTTTACTAACTAGGTAATATAAGAGGAATATGGATTTGTTTCAAAAATTATGCCATCACCATATAGGTCTTGAGAGAAGGGGTCATTCATGAATATGATCTCATAATTCATATTATACATGGTCCTAGTACATGTGTAGTGAATCATATTTTAATATATGGCTAATGTATCTCAAAGAATTGGTCTAATGCTCACAAATGCTCCAAACATGGCTGAAAAAGATTGATCTATGTTTACAAATTCCTTAAAACTTGGCCTCAAAGGAAAACTTGGTCTATTGTTGCAAATGGTTTAAACTTTTCCTAAGAATAAGTTATTCTCAAAAATGAAATAATCAAAACTTGGTCTAAAATATGTCTAACATTCTAAGCTATTTTGAACAAATGGTTAATAAAAGGCAAATTTGGATCTTGGTCTTGGCAAGGTGTTTCAAACAAACTTAATCTATGTATAAAAATAAAAAAAGGTGTTAGGTGTTTGGCCAAAATCATAAAGATATACTTGGAAATATACAAACTAGGTCTAAAAGTGTAAAAATAATGCTAGGTATTTGGCCAATGTCACAAAGCTAGACTTGAAAATGATGTGATTGAGGTAAAAACTTGCAATCAATCTATCTCTAAGATAAATAGTTTGAAAAACTTGATTCTAATCACATGGATAAATATTAGCACATAAAAATAAGATAAAATAGTCTTGAAACAAAGGAACTTACTCTAGGCATATGTATTAAACTAATTAGGAAATTCAATCTCAAGTAATCAAACTAAGAGCAATGAGTAAAGCATTCAATCCCAAGTGATAAGTAAGGTTCAAATGTAAGCTTACTGTAAGATGATAAATTTGAGCAATTAGATTTTGATTATGCAAGTTATATAAAAAATACCTAAATCTATAATCTAACAATAAAATCTAAAGCATGATGATGAGCACTAATGAAAAAATGGAGGAGCAAGGGTATTTAAATGGAATGGAGGAGGGAAGATCAATGGTCAACATTCAAAGTTGGGTGTAATAAGATGAATGGTGGATAATTAAAAGGAATTAAAAATTCCTTAGGAGCCTATATAATTAGAGGATTATAGAGAGTATGGAGAGAATAGAGGAGGATTCTATAATTAGAGAATTATAGAATATATTTATGGGCTAAGAAAGATTAGTAGGTGGTTAGATATGGTGATTAGATGGGTGATTAGAAACTAGGGATGTATGAGAACGTAGGAATAGGCTAGGGTATGTGGGATTGGAATTTTAAATTCTAATATAATGGATAAGTGAGGTTAATATGGGATTAAATGATAAATGACATATTAGAAGAAGGATTAATTAGCTTGTATGGGAGGAATAAGGTTATCATGATGTAAAGAATACATGATGGGGGATAGGACTTAACTAACTGTTTAGGACTATGGATATGGGATTAATTAAGATAATTAGTGGGATTAAATGAATATTTAGGGTGAGTAAATATAGGTGTATACATTTTCCCCCTCTTTAACAGGGAATTATGAGTGGATGAAATGGAAGGATTAATGGTCTTTAAAATAATAAATACACTCATGGATGGAGGTTAGAAAATGATTTTAGTGGAAATGATGCCCCTTTGAGGGGACATGCATGGAAGAATGAGATGGATGGCCACTCAAAATAAGAATGAGGGGAGAGATGTGTGAATAGACAAGGGGTTGGGATTCTAGATGTGAGATCAGTGATGAAGAAGATGAAATTGAAGTGAGCGGTGAGTTACAAATGGATTATGCCCTTGTAAAAGAAATATGCATAGAGTGTATAAATTATGATGATGATGATGATGATGATGATGATGATGATGATGATGATGATGATGATGATGATAATGATGATGATGATAAGATAAAAGGCTACAAGCTTTCAACATATCATAAGCAAAAACACATGTTATGGAGATATACAAACTAAATGATAAAGGCCATGAGTTTTTGACATATTACAAGAAAAGAAACATGTTGCGAGATTATTGGGGAAAAATAAGATAATGATTGGATAAGATTAACGATAAGGGTAGCTCAAAGCTAAAATTGAGAGACATGAAGAAATAGAAGAGAGAGAATACATGATATGATCGAGTGACCAAAAGATGAAGGTGAATAATTAGAATACATTCAATCAAATCAATGATCCATAATGAGATTAATAGGGATGATGTCCCTAGAAATGACACATGTAAGGGAGAGATATATGATAATAAAGTTATAGTCCTAGTCATTCCCCAATAATAAGTGGAAATTGTAAACTCTAAATGATGAATTGACCAATCAATGATAATGGATGATTGATGTAAGAAGATATGGATGTGGTGATTTATCAACCCCATTTAGTAGGTGTGGGTGATTGATGAAAAATATTAGGGCTATGATTATGATTATGTTGATTAATTAATAGCCTAGTTGATTAATGATTGATATTATAGCTTAGGGATTTGAATGATGAAATACTTAAGGATGATGATGGACAATATAGATGTGATGGTCAATGATGAGGAAAGAGGTGAGAGTGGTTGAGCTAGCCTTAGACACACTATGTGACTAAGATCTACCTACATAATCTAAAAATATCTTAGGCCAATGCCATTTGGACTAGATGATAGATGACAATATAGACTAGAGGATGAGGATGAGGATGGTTATTAGACATGTTAGTTTTTAGATAGATGTTAGGAGTGATGATTATTAGATTGATAGTTGAGTTGATATGCTAATGATTATAGAAATGTTAGATGATTGATTAAAATATATAGATGTGATGATAAAGGACATGGATGAATTATTGGATATTAGATGAGTAGACTTGGATGATCGACCTCAAGACAAAGGAATATGATAAATGATTGCATATGAGTTGTTATATTTTATGACGTGATAGATAATATGAGGAATGATGAGTGTGAAAGACATAATTTATGTAATAAGGATCATCATAGTCTAATAAATCCAATGTAAATATAACATTAGGCAATATGTCCAATGATATAAGTGTGACCAAGAGGACATTGTGCTAAAGTGCATAAAAAGTGGAAAATAACAAACTCTACATCATCAAGGGGACCTAAAAGAATAATTGTAACTTTTAGTGTCATCATAACATCCTCATTCACTTCCCAATAGACAAAAAGAGACATGATGAAAGACTAAAATAAACATAGACAAATAAACAAAACATAAGATAATCACATATATACAAGATATACATTTTATATAGGATTACTGATTAGGTGATGAGTTTGAAAAAGTTTATCATGATGATGTGATGTGAATTTAGATTAAGGATAAGAACTTGGATAAGGTATGGACTTGGAGTAGACTAGGGACTAGGATAAAGATAAGGTTATAGATAGGGACTTGGATGATAGGAGCATTAGGATTTAAGATAATGCAATATGAAAAGATGAGATGTATGACTGAGGAAATGGGATAAAATGACCTTAATATAAGAAAAAATAACTTAGATGCTTTGGGATTTTATGGATTTTATGATTTTTAGGGTTCTTGACATATGTATGTACACTATACAAAGAGGGATATTAGTAAAGGGGATACCAATCCTAGTAACTAAGATAAAGACAAATCGAATAATGGATGGGATGAAAAAAGGATGAGGGTGATGCTGAAAAGGGGATGAGGACCAAGGAAGAATGGACTAGAGATTGCCAATCGCCACATTGTTAAGGAACCATATATCTATTACTTGAGTGTCTGTTAGAGGATATGCCAAGATGATTTCTAAACATTTATTAAGACATTTTCCACTCCCTTACAAAGGTCAAGATTAGAATAAATGATGGTCATAATAGGATGAAAAATATGATTGCATATAATGGGTACAAATAATGAACATAAAGATAAGATAGACAAGGATGGCATTGAGAAGGGATGGATTTTTCCCCCAAGTGTTGAGGTATAATATAGACAATATATTATTTTACAATGACACCAAAAACTAGTTTTTATCATGGTACTTTCCCAAGGCACCATAATATTGGATGAATGATTATTATTTTATTTTATTTTTTTTGACATTTTTGACATTTTAATTATTTTGACTTTTTTGATAGCATCTTGATTTATTAGAGGTGGGTGAAATGCAAGATGGAAATGCTTTCTTGTTCTTCAACTAACACCTATTCTAGAGATGTGTGATACTAGGACCATGTTGTCGATGTTGGATTCATGAATGTCCTCATGTCTTTTGTTTATTCTCGATTCAACATCCTCCAAACATCTCAACTAGGTATCTTTTTAACCCCTACAAGAGATAATACTACTTGAGAAAGTGATGTGTGGTAGGTAAGGGATTATGTCTTGATTTTGATGGTAGGGTATAAGATGTGAATGAGTGATTTGGTTACGATGGGTAGTGCGAATGGATGGATATTGGAAATGGTTTTCAACAGTTGTATACATAATTAATATGGTGTAGGAGACATTTTTTATTAGTGTTGTATGCTATGTGAGATTAAGAATCTAAGACATTCTAACTTTCTTGCTCTTTTATCCAAATATTAGGATGATTATTTGCCATATTGTTATTATTTTTTAAATATGATTGACTTGTTGATATTTGAATTAGATTTTGAATTCCCCTAGTACTTGTAATTGGTCTTTATAAGGGGTTTTTAACTTTAGGCTTGGAGGATGATTTTTTTGACTTGGATGATCCCCTAGGATCTCAATGATGTTTTTACTTGGGGAAGATGCTTTTTGACTTGGCCAATTATGAAGCTCTTCTTGAATTTTATTGATTATTTTTGGATCATAACTAACTTGATTATTTGGTTTGATTAACTGATTATGTCTTAGATCCTTGTATATTTGGCACATGAGATTGCATTTTGAAGGGAATACAATGATGTATGTTCCTATTTATCCTATTCAGGGAGTGGGATCGAGGGATTATTAACAAGAGGTGGATGATTAGGGATGTGTGGTAAAAAGTGTGGATTAAGGGGATAATCAAAAACATAGTCTTTATAAGAACTACTAGTAAACATAGCCTTGATGTTAGACAAAGTGTCCTCAGGAATCTCAAAAATATCATTAAGACTCTTTGTATAAGTAGCATCTAACATCAATTCGTATCTAGCTTGATGATCTTTGACTAATATAGCATCCAAGAATTGTGTTATGTTTTCATCATCCTAATATAGATCAAGAATGATGCCTTTTGATGGGTTGAAATTCAAATTAGATACATCCTCAAAGAGATAGGTGTTAGTATGACTTTAATTATCTAAAAGGCATGATGATTCTATCATGTATTCTGATTCAAATGCTACCATCAAACATGATCTTGACCATTCTGATGCTAAATATGATAAGGATGTTGATGAGATGATGTCACTAATAAATTATTGTTTAATAGCCATATAGATGTACCTTTGGATAACATCATTGTCAATAAGTACCTCCTTCTATTTAGGTTTGTAAATAGGTGCTTTAGGTTTAATAGATTTGTGAAAATGGGGGATTTTATGTGAATAAGATGTAGGGATTGTTCGATCAGGGATGGTTATGGCATGGAAAAGATTAAGGTCATGAATTTCATCAAGGAGGGAAGAAGCTTGACCATGATTAGGAAAAGAATCTTGACGTACCCCTTTTTGTGCACTCCTAGGTGTGGATACAATGGATTCATCCTCAATTTCAATGTCACCATTATTAATTAACTTTTGGACATAATATCTAAAAGGGTGACACATATTCATAGAATTCCTATGGAATTTATGGTATATACAAAATATTTTTACTTGATACCATGAGGGTGTATGTTTGGACAAATCCACAGGTCTTGTTTTTGGGTGAAAAATCATGCTTATGGCCTTCAATTTATAAAGTATGGATTTCATGGATATTGGGAGGGGGTATATTATTTGTTTATAATGTGGGATATAGATGTGTTATATTTAGGAGTGTAAACATTTGATGTGTAAACATTTGATGATGATGTCCTAATAATGGGAGATGATGAGGTTGACAAGCTAGGATTCCCTTTGTTAGTATGATTGGGGATATGTGATGGAATATGATTGTTTAATGGAGGATTTGGCTGGGGATGGGTAAAAGATGGAGGTAAAGTGAGTTCAATGGGGTTAAGACCTTTGGTAAGTTGGGCACCCATCTCATGGAGCTATAAGAGGACTGCATCCTTGTTTACAATAATATAGTTATTGTTGCCACTTGGATTTATACCCTTGAGGAGATGCCTAGCTCTCCTCATCTGAGTAGAAAAATGGAATCATCTCTCTTGTTGTGGGTGATAATTTTGTTTAGATGTATATATATATATATATATATATATATATATATATATATATATATATATATATATATATATATATATATATATATATATATATATATATATATATATATATATATATATATATATATATTTGGGGCTAGATCCCCTTGATGCACCTTTGAAGCTCTTTTAAACTACACACTATGTATGAAAAGGGAGAAAGAAAACAACTAAGAAAAAAAGTAGTGATGCACCAATATTTGATATTCTCTCACTTGACTGAAATCACTACTTAAACACTAAAAAAGTTTGTTCACACAAAACTCACAACTTTTGTGCATTATCACATCAGTGTTTCACATGTTAGATTCAAGAAGGTATTTGACATTCATGAGAGTAACAAACAATTCCAAGAAAGAATATATTCTTAAACCACTTCTAAAATGTATATAAACTTATGAAAGAATACTAATAATGACATGTAACAATACTCTTTTTGCACATTTGGTAGGCAATCGATGATAATAGGTTAGGAAAGATATATTTCACTAAACAAGAATAACATGATTTAGACCAATACACAACAATGCAACATGTGAGTGGAAAATAACTTGAATTATTTCTTTAAGATTTTTTCAAGTATAAATATGGTTAGAGTTTCACTATAACTAGTGGAGGCTCCTCAAAAGAGTAGAAAGAATATATATATTATTTTTTTGGAAGGGAGGTCAAGTGAATGAAATGTAAAGATCAATCAAACATGTGTCAACTGAGAATATGAACAGTTACTATACATTCTATAAGATGTTCCCAATGGTTATACTAGTAGAATCAAGATGTCTCAAACTATGTCTTGTGTTAAATGGGTTTACTTGTTGAAATTTTATTTTGATGTTAGGTACTCTTTACTGGCTTGTCAATCTATGAAATAGTGTAATAACTCAAACAATTGACTTGCCTATTTCCACTTGTTGTGCATCAAATTTTTAGAATTCTACCATGTGTTACTTCCACATTCATCCTTAGGTTCCTACACTTTTGCCAATATCTATTCCTTACATCTTGAAATTGACATTCTATAGGCCATCACCTTTCAGGTATTTTCTTTTGACTTTTTGTCTTTGACATTCTTTCAGATAATTTGTCTAAAAGAATTCTTTCAGGCTCTTCTTCCTTTCCTCTTAGATTTTTTGCAAGAAAAAATTTCTCATTTCCTTCGAATAAATTATCCAAAGGAATTCATTTGGATTTTTTTCTAAGTGCCCTCTGCAAAACTAAAAGTGCCCTTCAAGTTGTTGAAAACATAACTTCAAAATAATTGAAGTGACCCTTTAGACTTCCCCTTTGGGCCTTTTGAAAGGAACATATCCTTTGGGAGAAATGTGAATGACCCTTTAAACTTGAAAGTGACCATCATAAAAATACAAGTGTCCTTTAGGATTTTTGAAATGGTCCTTTTTTGAACAAAACATGCCCTTTAGAAAAATTGCAACATACCTTTCTAAAAAATGAAAGGGTATTTTAGCTTGAAAAAAATCCTTTAAGAAAGTTAAAGTGCCTTTCAAAAAGTTACAAGCACCCTTCAGAAAAGTTATTACAAACAAAAAGTTTGAATCAATTCCTTTGGAAAGATTTAAGTGAACCATTTCTTTCAAGAGAGATACCTTTTAAAAAAAATGTTTTGACCTTCAAAAAAGTTATTTCAGAGAAAATGTCCATAATAATTCTTTCCTTTATATTTTTGAAATGATTTCTTTAGAAAGGCAAGTGTCCTTCGAATGAAATGCAAGTGTCCACTTTCTAGAGAAAATTCCCTTAAAAAAAGTTGCCAATTTACCCTTTTGAAAAGAAAAATACCCTATGGGAACTTTGAATAGAGCCAAAGTGCCCTTCGAGAAAGTTAAAGTGCCCATTTTGAAAGGAAACATACCCTTCGAAAGACTTGTTTGGGCCATTTTCCCAAGGAATTTTGTCGATTGAAAAGTCCAAGAAATAACACTTAGAAAAAGACCCCAACAAAATTTCATAAATAATTCATTATAAAGGAGTTATCCAAAAGACTAAAGAATAAATCTTTCAAAAGGGAAACACTTGGGTTTTTTATAAATAAAAGACTTCAACTTTGTATAAGAACACTTTTTCCGAATGAAACCTATATACTAGACTTGGACAAAGGTATAGACTCAGACATTTTTTGAAAAAAGGAGGTGTCCAATTTTGGCCTAGAGGGCCAAAATTTGGTCAACAAATTGGTGACTGATAAGGGTAGTATGTCTGCTATACTAACCAAACTAGTAGCCTTATCCAACTCAAGGGTAATGGAGTTAATGGATTATTGAATATGATTAACAAGGATTATGCCAGAAAAAAACATAAAGAAACACAACACACAACAAAATCAAGACCAAGTAAAGACAACACAAAACAAGACAAGGACAAACTCACACATGTGCATCAGTACTTAGGGAACACAAGGAAAATAGGAAACTATGTACAAAAGAAAAAGAAAAATTTAATAACAATGATTTATATATATTCCATTGACTAGGATATGTAGCTCCTCTCCATACAACTTTGAGAGTTGGAAATCATTGTGTTGTTTGCACTTTATGATCACATATGGGTGACTCCATAAAGCATCAAACTTTGTGTGATTTCTAGATTTGGCCCTATCTTCATCCCATTTTAGGATAATGTCTCCTTATTTAAAACTCCTTGGTATGGATTTCTTGTCAAAATACTTATTTCTTTTCTCTTGGTGAGTTGTCATGGTCTGCATAACCTGATCTCTTATCTCCTCAAGCTCCATCAACTCACATAGTTTAACTTCCATGCTATTATTTTCCATCAATTTTAGTTTATAGGTAAGATCTAAATCTAGTAACTCAAGTGAGATAGGAAGTCTAGTTTCCTTTCCATACGCAAGTGTGTATGGTGAGTTCCCAATTTCTCTCTTTGGGGTGATCTTATTAGCCCAAAGGGATATCTTTAACTTGGTGTGCCAAGTCCTTTGATTCTCTTCCATAGTCTTCTTTATGATCCTAATTACATTCTTGTTTGTGGACTTATCTAGTTTATTCTCTTGGGGGTAGTAGTTGGAGGAGGTGCTAAGATATATGCCATGATTCAAATCCCATTCACTTGTCCTTATTCCTAAGAAGGCTAGTACATTATTTAAAATGATTGTTGAAGGAGCTCCAAATCTGGTTAATATACCTTCATAAAATTCTAGGACTAAGTTTTCATTTGCCTCCTTAAGAGCTATAAATTCCACCCATCTTGTAAAATAATCAGTGGCTATCAACACCCATTTGTGACCAACACTAGAATGAGGATTTATTAAACCTACAAAATCCAAACCCCATTGCATAAAGATTTACTCAACCTGAATTAGATGAAGAGGTAAGGTAGATAGCTTTTGTTTTCCATAAAAAAATATCACACTTTTGGAATTTAATTACCCAAGCATGGGTGTCTTTAAACAAGCTACGCCAAAAGTATCTAGCTCTCATAACCTTAGTAGCTATAGTTCTTGGAGAAAAATGACCACTAGCTGGCTCATCATGGAACTCATGAAATACTTTGTCAATTTGATCTGTATCAATACACCTAAAAATCACACCTAAAAATTCCTTTCTATAAATCACTCCATCAACAAGTACATAAGGAATGTATTGTAGCATAACATACCTTCTTCTAGCTCTATCAAGACCTTATGGATAATCACTAGTTTGAAGGAAATGAATCATGTCTTGTGTCCAAATCCCTATGGCTATAGGTACAACTACTATAGGATCATCATGAAGTGATAAAATAACTTTCCTTTGCTCTTTTAAATCCAAAGAAATATGCTCACATAGTCCTTTTCCTTTCACTAACTTGGTTGTTTTGATCTCCACATCGTATTTCATCACTTTGGTGATCCAAACCACCATTTTCTCATTCAAATCTCTACTCAACATAAATTATTTTACAATAGGATGAGGCACCAAAATGTGAATATTGTTTCTAGATAGCATATGCCTAAACTTCTTCAAAATCCTTATGACTGAAAGCACTTATTTCTCAACATATGTGTATCTTGTCTCATAACCTTCTAAACCATGAATAAAAAAGGAAATAGGTTGTTATAAATTCTCATCATTAGCTTGAGTAAGGATGGAAATATTACCTCTTCATTCCCAAAAAAATATAGGTTTAAGTCCTTAGAGAAGTTAGGACTTGCAAGAGTAGTATCTTGGACAATGGCTTTCTTGATATCCTCAAAACTTTCTTTCCTCCTTCCTTTCCAAGTGAATATCTCATCCTTCCTTAGCATAGATGTCAAGGGATTGACCATGTTAAAAAAATCAGGGATGACCCTCCTAATGAAATTTATCTTACCAAATAATCTTTTTAGACCGTTCTTATGTTTAGGTAAATACAATACCAAGATGGCACTTACCCTTTTTGGATCAATGGACAGACCTTTCTTGGAAACAATATGTCCTAGTAGTTTGCCTTTATGGACAAAGCACACACACTTATTTGGGTTTATAGATATTTAAAAATCTCTACACCTCTCAAAAATCTTCCTTAGGTTCTTCAAATGGTCTTTTACTTCCTTGGAGAAAACTATCACATCAATAAGATACACCAATACAATATCATTGATCAGTCCTTAGAGAGCCATATCTATTGCTTGTTTGGAAAGTAGCTCCATAATTTGAAAATAAAAATGAAATATTTCTATAGGCATATGTCCCCCATTTGGTAGTGAAGGTTTTTTTGTATTGGTCACTTTCTTTTACCAAAATTTGATTATATATGGAATATCCATCTAGGAGGTAAAAAATATCACTACCTGCCACCACTTGTAAAATTTTATCCATGGAAGGGAGGGGATAATGATCTCTAAAAGACACTCTATTCAAATCCCTAAAATTTACACACAACCTGATCTCTCCATTTTTATTCCTAATAGGGACTAAATTGGCTAACCAGGAAGAATGCTTGATAGAAAAAATGATTCTGGATTTAATCAACTTAGTGAGATCTTTTTTCATGAGCAATTCAATCTTGGGATTGATTGGAATTTGTATTATCTTAATGGTTTTGGAATTTCCATCTAAATATATAGTGTTTTTAGCCAATCTTGGGGTTAAAACCCTTTAAATCATTATACTCCCATGAAAAAATATCACTAAACTCCTTGCATAATTCAATAAAATCATGTTTTTCTTGACTAGTGCATACCTTCCCAAGTGAAAATAGCTTATATTTAAAGATTTATACCCTTTAATAGTTATCTTTCTTGGTTTACAAGCTTACCTTATCCTTCTTAATCTATTCATCTTTATTAAATATAATTTCAAGAGTTCCTAGGCCTTTGGGAAGTTTGTTGGATTTTAATTAGACAATTTGCTCTTCATATTGTTGTTGAATCTTAGACTAATTCTTTGTAGAGAAATAAACCTCTTCTTGTAGAAAGAGGGATACATATTCATCACTCTTAAGAACTTTCCAATTGGTGACATTATATGGTGTAGAAGATCTCATAATCACTTTTAGATGAGGTTGATTCTTGTCTTCTCTTATGCCTTTTGGAAAATCAAATTGAGCACCAATAGATGCCAATCTATCAACATGCTTATTATCTTCTCTTGGAATAGAGGTGATATTAAATGCCTTGAAGTCTTATATAAGGTCCCAAAATCTATGCTTATAGGACCTGAGTAATGTGTTTTTAGTCAAATTCTACCCTCTAACTTGATTAACAACGAGATCACTATCACCAAACACTTATAATTATTTGACACCTCTCTTCCTTACACACTTTAGGCCATGAATGAGGGCCTTATATTCTACTACATTAAAATAATAAGATAACTAAAATATGAATGTTGAAAATACCTTCCCTTTGAAGGTGAAACCAACATAGCTCCACCACCTACCACAATCTTACTTCTAGACCCATCAAAGAAAAACTACCACAAGCCATTCACATTTTCATTTCAATTCATCAAATTGGGCATGAAATAATCCTTCTCATGAATATAATCTACTCCGATACCAGATTATTCAATAAAATTATAAGGATCATGCACATAGTTTTCATCTCCCTACTCATTTAAAAACAAATCAAAAACTCCTTCAAGGGAAGATGGTGGGGATTGATCAATGTGAAACTCATCTTCATCAATGATAGCATAGTTAACATTTGCTACATTAGGTTAATATGGTTCCAAGTGATATCTATGAATAATTTCTGACTCAATCTTCACTTTAGTGTCATATTTTGTTGTAAACACCATGTAGGACCACTTAGCTGCCAAGTAACCACCTATCTTAGATGCAAAGTCTCTTGACAAGCAAAGAGAAAAATAAGGAGGTAAATATATTATCACCACATCATGATTAATTTAAAAGGTATGAAAATCATGAATAATCAAGTTCAAACCTTTCATAACCCCCAAATTCTTGGTTGGTGATCCATCTAATTGTAGAACTCTTTTAGTCATTGGCTTGTATTTGATGCCTAGATTATCTGCTATGCATTTGGGCATAACTGATGTGCTTGCTCCACTGTCTATGATGAAATTATGAACTAAGAAATAACTAGTAATTAAATATAGGTATAAAGGAGGATTATTCTCATCTTTCTTCACTTGAACATCTATAGACTGAGTTCCATTGACCAAAACCACATTGTCACTTTTAGATGGGCCAGCTTGTGTACCGAATCCATGCAATTACTTTTGGAGTATTTATTTCTACCCTAGTAATGATAGACAATTCCATAATGAGATATTAATATGAATTCTATTCATATATTCCACAACATTAATATAAGGATTACTTACCTTGGGGTTCTCTTTATGAACATTTACACCTTGTGATGTAGCTTGTAGAGGTAGGGTTGTAGTAGTTATCCTCAAATTCAAAATATTCTAATTTTATTATGCTTCAAGAGATTCCTTAGGATCTCCTCTCATCTAAGATAATGTAGGAGTCAAAATAGGTCCTTTATTGGTTCCTTAAACTTCTTCAATGGACCTTTTCTTTGATCTAGTGTTGACAACGACACTAGCATTCTGATTGCTTGTATTCCCCATGTGATTAATGACACAAAAATGACCCTCTAAATGATTCAAGAGAGTAGAATCAGACTAAACATATCTACTCTCCATATCAAATTGTTTTGGCATCTAAAAATTTGAAAATTGATATGTTTGATCACCTTGTGTAGTCATGCCTTGATTTTGCATCTCATTGGCATAAGCAACTTGTTCTTGACCTTGCCCAAAAGAAGGGTAGTTGGGTTGTTCCTAGACTAAATTGTTTTGAGTGGGAACAAAGGCTTTGGAGGATGACAAAGCATTAGGATTATAACTTTGATAAGTCTTTACATGGGTGATTTGGCCTTATCCCTAATTATTGACCTAAAAAGGAGGTCTATTTTTTTGTCCAAACTGGTTGTAAGATTGATAAGGCCTATAGATTTGGGCTTGTTTCCTTTTTAGGGAAACCAATTCATTAGTAACACTTTGGATTAAAAATTTGACTTCATTCATTTCATCGGTAGGGGCAATGGCATATTTTTCTTGACCAGGAAAAGGAGTCAATGGAGGAGGCAAAGCTTGTCTAAGAGGCTATAATTTAGGGAATAAAGGCATGGGAGGCCTAGGGGCAATTTTACCTACTTTAACAAGATAATTTTATGCATTTATGGTTATCTCATAGGTAGCAAGAAGTGTATTTCCACCCATAGACTGAATCATCATGGCAATGTCACTATTCAATGCTTTCAAGTAGTACAAAAATACATATTTTGTAGTTGGCCTCATAAGAATTGGGATTCTGTCCCATGTTTTTTGAAACCTAATATTTAAATAATACATAAATTCATGTGGTTCCCTCTTTATTTTGGTAAACTTATCAGCTAGAGACAAGTGATCACTCTTTTCCCTAAACCTATCAGTCAATAGGGTCCCAAACTCATCCCAGGAGTGAATATAATTTATAGGTAGGGTCCCATACCTATCCAAAACTTTCCCTTTAAAAGACAAGGACAAAAACCTAATAGCTACATTTTCTTAGGTGTTGTTGTGGATATTACAAAAACTTTCCATATTTATAATATGTTCAATGGTAGTAATAGGACCATCCACACTAAAAGATGGGATACTTTTGAGGGCTGCTCTAGGAATTTGATCATATTGGGCAAGATGTAATGGAGATGCCCTAGTAAAAGGCAAAAAAGGTTGTCTTGTATCCATATTGGGAATATTAATATAAATATTATGAACAATATGCAACATAAATTTGGAAGGTTTAAACACAAACTCTCTTTTATATGGATTAGTGTTGACAAACCTAGACCTTTTGGTGGAATATGGAGCTAATTCCACAAACTCGAAGGGTACACCTTTATCAACAAACCTTATGGTTAATTTTGGCATGAAAAGAAACAATGATCATCAAACAAAGACTTTTATTCTTCAATGGAGTTTTTAGGTACTGAATGTAGATGATTCTTTATTTGAAACTATGTCAAGACCAACACCAATATTGAACAATCTTCTGGGACTTAGAGGTCCCACTGGATGTGCCAAAAGCTGTTGATTCTTAGAATTGCACCCTTGAGGAGATGATCATCACTCCTCATCCAAGTGGCAAAATGGAATCATTTCTCTTGATGTGGGTGATAATTTTATTGAGATGAATCACTAGATTAGTGGCTAACTCCCCTTGATGCACCTTTGAAGCTCTTCTAGACTACACACTATATATGAAAAGGGACAAAGAAAATAACTAAAATAAAAGTGGTGATGCACCAATATTTGATATGATTTCACTTGACTGAAATCACTACTTAAAGACTAACAAAGTTTTTTTCACACAAAACTCATAACTTGTGTGCATTATCACATCAATGTTTCACATGTTAGATTCAAGAAGGTATTTGACATTCAAGAGAGTAACAAACAATTCTAGGAAAGAATATAGTCTTAAACCACTTCTAAAATGTCTATACACTTATGAAAGAATACTAACTAGGACCTATAATAATGCTCTTTCTACACATTTGGTAGGCAATCAAGGATAACAGGTTAGGAAAGATAACTTTCACTAAACAAGAACAACATGATTTGGACCAATACACAACAATGCAACATGTGAGTGGAAAATAACTTGTATTATTTCTTCAAGAGTTTTTCAAGTACAAATCTAGCTAGAGTTTCACTATAACCAGTGGAGGCTCCTCAAAAGAATAGAAAGAATACATACATACATACATACATACATACATACATACATACACACACACACACACATACACACATACATACATACATATATATATATATATATATATATATATATATATATATATATATATATATATATATATATATATATATATATATATATATATATATATATATATATATATATATATATAGTTTTTTGGAAGGGAGGTCAATTGAACGAAATGCAAAGATCAATTAGACATGTGTCAAATAAGATTAGGAATAGTTACTATACATTTTGTAAGATACTTCTGATGGTTATACCAATAAAATCAAGATGTCTTGAACTATGTTTTGCTATAAATGGGATTAGGTATTGAAAATTTATTTTGACATTAGCTTCTCTTTACTAGCTTGTCAAGCTATGATATAGTGTAATAACTCAAACTATTGACTTACCTATTTCTGCTTGTTGTGCATCAAACATTTAGAATTTTTCCATGTGTCACTTCTACATTCATCTTCAGGTTCCCACACTTTTGCCAATATCTATTCCTTACATATTGAAATTGACATTCTATGAGTCATCACCTTTTAGGTAATTTATTTTAACTTCTTATCTTTGGCATTCTTTTAGATAATTCTCTTGAAAGAATTCTTATAGGCTCTTCTTCCTTTCCTTAGCTTTTTTACAAGGAACAATTTCTCATTTCCTTTAGATAAATTATTCGAAGGAATTCCTTTGTATTTTTTGTTAAGTGCCCTCTGCAAAAATAAAAGTGCCCTTTAACTTGTTGAAAACATACCTTTAAAAGAATGCAAGTGACCCTTCAGACTTCCTATTTGGCCCTTTTGAAAGGGACATACCCTTCAAGAGAAATGTAAATGACCCCTTTGACTTGAAAGTGACCTTCAAAAAAATGCAAGTATCCTTCAGGATTTTTGAAATGGTCCTTTTTCAAACAAAACATGCCATTTTTAAAAATTGCAACATATCCTTCAAAAAAATGAAAGGGTCCTTTAGATTGAAAAAAGTCTTTCAGGAAAGTTAAGGTGATTTTTGAAAAGTTACAAGCACCCTTCGAAAAAGTTATTTCAAAAAAAAAGTCTGAAATAATTCCTTCGAAAAGATTTAAGTGAACCATTTCTTGCAAGAGCGATACCTTTCAAAAAAAATGTTTAGAACTTCAGAAAAGTTATTTTGGATTGAATGTCCAAAATAATTCTTTCCTTCATATTTTTGAAAAGATACCTTTGGAAAGGCAAGTGTCATTTAAAAGAAATGCAAGTGTCCACTTTCTAGAGAAAATGCCCTTTGGGAAAGTTACAAATGTACCCTTTCAAAAGGAAAAATACCCTTTGGGAACTTTTAATCTAGCCAAAATGCCCTTTAGGAAAGTTAAAGTGCCCACTTTGAAAGGAAACATACCCTTCCAAAGACTTGTCTGGGCCATTTTCTTGAAGGAATTCTACTAAATGAAAAGTCCAAGAAATAATACTTAGCAAAAGACCAAAACAAACTTTCTGAAAGATTTCATTGCAAAAGACTTAGCCAAAAGACTAAATAATAAAGATTCAAAAGGAAAACACTTGGGTTTTTTATATGTAAAATACTTCAGCTTTGTATAAGAACACTTATACCGAATGAAACCTACATACTAGACTTGGACAAAGGTATAGAATCATACATTTTTTTCAAAAAGGGGTTGTCCAATTTTGGCCTGAAGGGCCAAAATTTGGTCAAAAATTATTAAACAAGGTAATTTTTGGACTAGGAAGGTCATGATTAGGACTAGTGGATGGGGAAATGGAATGGGATTGGTTGCCATCATAATTGGATAGGGATGAGGTTTGATGAGGCACTTATTTGGTAGGTAAATTTAGGCTTAGGGATTCAAAATAATTGAGAAGGTAGGCACCCATATCCAATAGCTATAAAAGGCACATGTCCTTGTTGGAAAAGATATATTCATTACATAGGGTGACCTTATCACTTGTATATTAAGGGATGTCATGACTATGGTTATGATGAATGGAAAATGGGGTTGACCAAGGTGGGATAACATGTGGGCTAGGTGTAGATGGGAACTATTGATAGGGAAGGATATGGGACATTGGTTTAGGATTGATGGGATTAATTTCATAAGGTAGGTGAGAACCCATTTTGAGGGCTTGTAAAAGGATATCATCCTTATTAGCAAATAAGTATTATTCTACTTGGATTGGGTCCAAATCTATTTGAGCAAATGATGGATTAAAGGTATTAAAAAGACAAAAGGGGACTGATGTGAAGGTAGACTAGGGATTAGATAGATATAGTCCTTAAAAAAAGTAAATATGAATGACTAATATATTAAAATAGGTGATGGTGGTGACAATATAAAATAAATGGATTAAGATATAAGACTAGGTTCAGATCTCATATGGATAGTATGATAGATTGCAATGATCTATCGATAATGCCTGGTTTTCAAGACAACAAAAGGATTGTGATTTGAATAGTACTTAGATTCAAACTATAAAGATGATGATTATATGGGTTTTAGTTATGATTAGGTGACATGACTAGATTGATGATGATTGGATGCTAGATTCAAACTGATAAAGTGATAGGTTGTTAGCAGGATATCGATTAAGTATGAAATCTGACCAAGTGATGAGTGATATAAAAATTTAATGGTGGAATAGAGTGATAGGATGGTATGTAAGGACCAAAAAGGACTATCTAAAGTTTTAAAATGATTTACTCAAGGTGGATGGATATAAAATTATGTGATGGAGGGATTAAGGATGATGAGATTGAGATTAGGATAAGTATATGATGATTGGGAGTATGATGAATATGGTTTGGATAAGTGTGTGACCTAAAATGCCAAAAAGGTAAGATGAGATTTGTCTAGATGGAGTAATAATGGATGAGGTGAAAGGGGTTTGACAATATGAGGATTCTCTAGATGAGTTGATAAAAAGATAGGAGAATGTCAAGACAAAACTAGATTAGGATATGCCCAATATAGGAAGATAAGATGTACAAGATTAAGGATGTACAAGATATGATGAAGGATAAAGGATATACAAGATTTGTAAGAATTTAAAATATGGGGATGATGATATAGGAAACCTAGATATCTATGTATAGGTTTGGGTAAAAGTTGACTCAGTTCACAGATAACATAGGTCTAGCATAATAGTCACCAAATCAAGAAAACTACAAACCTAAGATTACTAAATTGATTAAGAGTGTAACTTTATGACTGAACTATCTAATAGCTTCTAAAGTGAGGCTATAGGCCAGTGATATATTACAAAATATACTAAACCATCTCAACCCTATTTAAACATAATGGTCACTTGGGAGTTGATACTAACTCTAGTAACCAGTTGCCTATTATGATTGTTGGTCCTATCCTAGGTTAAATGGGATCTCTAGGGGAGTCCCCAATATATGATAGGTATAGTGGGGTTCAAGTCCATGTAGGGTATTTTATAATTCTTGGTTCAAAGAGTCAACTCTTACCCTTCATGAAAGATCTATATGGGGTCAACTGCTTATCCTAATGATAGTTGTCCCTAATATTTATACTTTGTTGGAATATGGAGTGTGGATTAGTTTGTGGTGGTGAAATCCATGGTCACTGTCCCCCTAAGTTTTTGGAAAGTGTGTGGGAATAAATTACATGTCCTGTTTCCTTAAAAAATAAATATGGGATGGTTTATTAATGGTTTTTGATTTGTGAAGACTTGTCACCAAGATGCAAGGAGGAGAGCATACACCACTATAGCCCTCTAGTAACATGCAAGAAAATAAAAAGATTTATTAACAAATTTAATTAAGTGTGATATATATAAATATATATACGAGATTATTTTTAAAATTTCAAAATCTTTAGCATGCAACCTATAAAGCAAGTGATTAGTATAATTTGGTAATCTTGAAGGATAACTTGCAAGACAAGAGATTAAACAAAAATATGACCTACAAGATAAGATTTTAGCAAGCCAAAATTACCACTAGATTCACCCATGTAAGAAATAAAAGGTTATTCCAATAAGCCTTAATAAAATCACTAAAAATCATTATTTTTTCCTATAATGTTTTTGTATGAGGGGCCATGATGTGGGGGTATAGGGGTGGTAGCCCATAACATGGTCAAGGGGTAGTGCCCCTTGTAGGGTTAAAGGGTAGTTCCCATTATAGGGTCAAGGGGAAGTGCCCCTTATGGGTTTTAGAGGAAACTCCTCCAGTGCACCCCTCGATGCAAATAAAATTTGGGACTTGCATAAGCCTTGAAATGACTCAAAAATCACTAAAAATGACCCTAAAATGCACTCAATAAAGGGCAATATGAATGCAAAATTGTTACTAGATTGATCAAATCTATAGATACATTGTTAGTTATATGAAAAATCACTTATATATAAGCTATACCATAATTTACAGGTCAAAACCACAACTTAGGATATGGAGATTTGTAGATAGTTTGGCTAATAGTGACCATGCGATTAGGCAAGATTGCTTAAGGCTATGACAACACCTTAATTGGAAAATAAATAAAAAAACTTCATGATATGTAGTTTTGAAGAGGGTTGGATTTGACTTCATAGTTAGTACAAAACCACCTGTGGTTAATGCAAAATTTCCTATGGCTATCAATATCACATCTTTTGAAATGTAGTTCTAAAATTGATTGGAAAAAAATTAGATTACAGAATATATAATTTACAATGTCAAAATATATTTTTATTTATAAATTTCAATTTTAGATTAAATACTAATTAGGTAGATGTATTCAAAAATGCCTTAATTCAAAACCACATGTTGATATTCAAAACTAACTTTTGTAAATCAATATCACCTATTGCAAGATGCGGTATTGATTCTAGTTAGAAAATAAGATATATATAGATTAATTTTAAAGTATAAAACATATAATGCTTTGAATTAATTACACATCTAAACACTAACTAAATGACTAGGAAAGGACAAATTATTTAAATATGGATAACAAGAATTGGTTTTCAACTATATGGAAAACCACTTGTTTGTGTTCAAAACTACTTATCAAAATCAAAACTACCTTTGTAAATAAATGATATTACACCATAAAGTTAAAATGGTGATTTTAGTGATTATTTGATGTTGTCTATGGAGAATCTCCTCTTGTAAATAGAACACAACCAGCTAGAGACAATAAAATGATCAAATGGAAAAAATCACAAGTGTTGGTTAGTAACTTAAACCCTAGTAAAAAATGCATTTTCACTAGTAAAATCATATTTCATGAAGGAAAAAAATTAACTAAGAATAAAAACCACTTTTTTGGATAGGTGGGTTTCTAAAAAATATTGAAAATTTCCAAAAAATTCCAACAATTAGCAGTTAAGGTTGGCAATTTTTATAGACATCTAATTCTTATCATTATTGTGTTAAAATTGAAAATTAGAATGATATTTTTTAACAATGCACAATCTAGACCAAAATCACTAAAAAACTCTAAATCATCTGCACACATCACGTACAAATGTTGATTTTTGTCTATTGATCCCTAATTGGGACAAGACATTTTAAATAATCATTATCTTTTCTTAATTCACTTCAAGTCAAATTGTAACACATAAAATGACATCTTAGATCACCAAAATATTCTAATTCATTTGCACACATCATGTGCATGTGTCAGTTCATGTCTATAATACCCTAAGGTATTACCCTATACACAACTGACATCTTCTTTTGATTATACTCCAGTCAAATTAAAACTCAATAAAATGACATTTTTTACCAGGTTGATCAAATATGCAACAAATTTCCAAAGAATTTCAAAATACTAATTAAAGTCACTTAAGCAAATCAAAACCAAATTAGGTGTTTAAATGAAATTTCAATGAAAATTGTTGAATATCTATTTACTAGAAATTCATTATTCAAATCTGCATCAATCTATGACATCATCATAGGGGTGTCATCCATAAGGCATTAATGAAGGGAAATATATGTATTAAGGCTAGCCATACCATATTAATGCTCAATTATTCCAAATAGTGATGAAATTAATTATTGTTTGTCCATTTAAGATTCAATTAGTCCATGGCCACACATCTTGATCTCAAGATGGATGGTCATGGTTGATTCTGAATATTTCAAACAAGAATAAATAAGTGAGACAAAATCATAATATTTAATCTATTTTTGTTAAAAAAAAAAAATCAATTGAATAATTTTATTATGAAATAATATTGCTAAGTAAACTTCAATAATTCCCTAAATTGATAAATCTAGGAACCAAGAGCCCATTGGTGAGCTAAGAGATGATGGAAGCGCATGCTACACTATATTAACAAAGACTTGGAGCACCAAATCTGGGCATAAACATGATTATTGACTATTTTTCAAGGATATTCACTACTTGGAAAGTATTTTATTATATTACTTTCATAACTAGTTCCTTGAGTTTATTAATACTGCCCTCATTCTTTATGCTTATTATGGATTTTCTCTACTAACATATGGACGAAACTATTTCATAATCCTATTATAAATTATGGCATGCCTAGTGGGACCGTACATCTCATGCATCAATATATACTTCTAATTTATCACTCAAACACTCTTTTGAGGTAATTTTTTTCATCTTTTCTTCTAATTTTCATGTTTTATGACTTTTGGACAAAATGATGGAATTAACCTACAATCAATGAATTAATCCTAAAAATTAGTGAGATCACCCTATAAAATGGAAAAATTTCCTTGAGAAACAATGAGATCACTCATGTAAATGGTGGAATTAACTGTTGTGTTTTTTGTCTCTATCTATGTATTTTTACAGATCAGTGAAATTGACCTAAAGATTATCGAAAGGAACCTATGGAATGATGGGGTTGTGTAAACATCAATAAGAATATATTGGAAAAAATTTGCATGTAAATTCTCTATTTTAATTATTATAATTTTGGTTGATTCACCTTGTTTATTAGTGGGATCATCCTTTTAATTGATGGTATCACCATGCTAATGAGTAGGATCACCACATAGTTTATGTTAGGAAACTGTACTATGCCTTCTCTTTACTTTGTTAATATATTAATTGCTATGAATCAATGTGCTTTATAAGTCATTCCATGATCATTTTGTTTTATCCCAAATTCATGGAAAGTGTTAGTTACTTATATTAGACTTAGTATATAAGTAAGTGTTGAGGCCAATGAAGGCATCCATGAATTTATTATATTGAGCTTGCTCAAAGGAGGTTGCCCCCTTGATGTGGCCTATGATCAATGTAATCCCTTTAGTGTTTATTTTATTTATATAAATTTATTATTTCATGCATTTTCATTACTTTATTGTAGGAGGATCCTCTCATCTATTATTAGAGCACTTTTTAGGGCCAATTTTTTTTCAAAAAGTGTCTTTTTGTTCCACTACTTTATGTTTATTTTTTTGCTCTGGATACTATAATTTATTTCAAATCAGGGTAAATACCCATTCCATAAATGTGAGAAGTGGTTGGGCATAATCCCTAAAACTAATTTTGAGGAGTATCATAGGAACCCTGAAGTAGTTAGCCATTTGAGAGGACTTGCCAGCAAAAATGGCAATGACCCCATCCTAATTGACTAGTTCCCACTCATGAGGAAAACCAAGAGCTATCATTTAGGGGTAAATCCATGGCCAATTTTTTTTGGATCAGTACTCATTTAGACAACATTGGTGGTTAGAGAGATATCTTTAAACCCTTATGTAATCGTACAAACTTGGGGCAAATTTTTATTAGCTTTAGAATATTACCAGTAGAGTATCAAAAAACTTGGCATATCAAATCTTCACATATTATGAGTAGAATATTAGAAGACTCACCATACCAATTTAAGTATATTAATAGTATAGTATCAAAAAACTTGCCATACCAGATCTATGTGTATTACCAATAGAGTATCAAAAGACTTGTCATACCAATTTTAAAATATTCCTAATAGACTATCAGTGGCAATGTTTTTTTGTTTTTTTTTCTCATATCTCTCCACTTGTGACTCTGTTGCTTCTAATATTCTACTAGGACACCTAAAATTCCATTATGCATGTTTTGTTCCTTGACATCCCATACCCCAATTCCACTTCTAATTGCCACAAATCTCAATTTTTCATTTTTTTGGGTTTGGCCATAACTTCTTCAATTTTTGTCCATTTGCCTCAATTATTTTTCAAAGTGTTCATTCCCATTTTTTGCTCCTTTGTCCCTCTTGGAAAATTTTTATAGTTTTTATATTTTGCTTCTAAATTTTCCCTTGCCTTTGTCAATCATACTCAAATAGGGCAAAAAACCTAGTAAAAGTACCTTTACCCCCTCTAAATTTTCCTAAACTAAAAAATTCCCTTACTAACTGTGTCTTATCTCTAGTTTTCCTATCCATTGGAAAACAAATCTCATATTCTGGCCATGATAGTAACCTAAACAAGATAAAAAAACATGGAGGATGAAATTTATGCCCTCAAGACCCAAATCAAAGATCTTGATGAAAAATTCTTGGACTCAATCTTCAACATACCACTTTGTCATGTCCCCTTTTTCGTGGACATTAACAGATTTGATGATTAGCCTATTATGTGACCCTCGTAGGCTGATAGGATGGATAGAGGGTCATGATGGAGATTGGCTTGGCTTCGATTTGCAAAATTCCTACTGTTGGCTTTCATTCAGGCTATTTCAGACACATTTGGCCTGAGCTCCTATTATTTAGGGATATTTGACATATAACGGAGTGCCTTTATTTTGGTATGGTCATGTGTAAAATCACTCCCTGGTTCACCAGCTTTGAATGGTTCAAGGATCTGACATGTATTGAGGGAGATATTAATATTTGATTGATTTAATCAAATATTAATTATTTAGCCTATTTTTAATTAGAAACCCTAATTCTAATTTAAGAAACCCTAATTAGGGCGAGCATATCTTTTTGAGGGTATAAGGGTTTCTCATGGAGGCCATTATTGATTAGCCATTGATTATTTGATTATTGATTTTGAAGAATTCTTCTGTGAAGACTGAGCCAAGGGTTCCAGGATTCCATTGCAGTGGAGAACGTCAACTCTTCATTGTGTGTGATTTAGAGGCTATGAAATATCAACTGATTTATTGCCAAATTGAGAGATAGCTTCATACAGAAGTTATCACAGAGGTACAGATTTGAGAGATAACTTCACACAAAAGTTATCACAGTATTTTAGGTATTTCTTTATTTAATTTTTGATTCAATAAATTATACAGATCGAGATTTTTTGTATTAGAGACATATATTTTTAGATCAGTGATTGAAAACATGCAGGTTGTGCTTAATTGGTGGCCATACAAAGTCTATACAGGTCCGTACAAATCCACGTAGACACCGACCTCGACAGACAGAGATCCCCAGTGACCGACATCAGCCGACTAAAGACCGACATTGGCAGAGAAGGACCTATAGTGACCAACGTTGGTAGAATATCGACTGACACCGGTGACTGTGTGTTCGACACAACAGGCTGAGACAAAATTTCTAGATTCAGGGCCAATTTCCAGATTTGCAAAAACCCAGGGTTTTAAGACAGAATATTTCACATTATTTTATTTGTATGATAGAGACTCAATTGTGTAATCATCTAGAAGAACAGTGATAAGATCTTTGATTTGTTATTGAGAGATTATATTGTGATTTATTTATTCATATTTGAAATTATTTTGGCAAAAAGTGTATCCTTGTTCAGAACTGTTATATTTCTATATTCGCTATTTAAAGGGGATATTATAGTGGTATCAGAGCTTTTGCTTAGTAAAAGGAACCCCTAACTAAGGGACATCACAGTGGTATTAGAGCTAATGTCTTGCCATCCTGTTGGGTAGTTTGGGTATCAGTATGGCTTTAACAGGTGTCAAAGATTTGGAAGAAAGAATGCACAATGCAAAGAAGAAGTTAGATAATCTGTTTCAATAAGCAGATGACATTCTAAAAACTTTGGAGGAGTTAGATACTTATTTAGGCAAGGTTGATCAGTCAAATACTTATGATATGTAAACAACGTTATCTCCAGTGGTTGGTTCGTTGGTGAAGCCCCGATTATTGAGACATCATGATGAGGTGGTAAGACTTGCAACTCTCTCTTGCATTAGTGAAATCATGAGGATAATAACTGGCTTTAATTTTTATGATGGTCGGATTATGAGAGAGGTACTTCATGCCATGGTAAAAAGCTTTGAAAAGTTGGATGACATTAGAGACCCTCATTTCTCAATGAGGGCAAGATTACTTGAAACATTTGCAAGGTATGGATTTGAAAACATTATGATGTTAGTAGGTTGTATTGGTGGCATTCACAGGATGTTTAACATATTTTGGAATATTTTAGATGAGTTTCATTCTAGTGATGTATTAGCATCAATGCACTCTATCATGTTCACAATCTTGTTTGAGGAGGAGGATAAAATTTCTAAACTTTTGGCTGAAGATTTATGGTATGTCTGGACAAAAGAGAAAAATGTCTCACCTAGATCCGATATGTGGTTAAAGAGTTTAATTGATAGGCCTAAGGATCGTAGTAATTTCCCTATGACATGCAAAAGTTTGAATGATGAATTTGACAGACATGCTGATCCAGTACAGGGAGGCATTAACACATCTTCAGGTAATGATTTATCTACATTATCTTCACAAGGAGGAGCAGTTGAGGATGTTGTGGATGAGATTTGTCTTAAGGTGAGTTCAACTCAGGTTTTAGATAGTGAGGATGAGTCTGATGCTTGCATTTAGAGTGTGGAGGTATACTCAGAGGTTAGTACATTGAGTATTGGTGATGAGTATGTTTCTGTAGCTACTGATGAGGAGCATGTTATTGAGGCGGACACACATGTTCAAGATTTGGGAGTACCTAGTTCTGATGAGTCTGGCATACCAGTAGAGTTGAGTTTTTAGATTGATTCTTCTCACACTGATGACAGTGTGGTACAGTTGGCCATGCCACCTTTACAGAGGGATTAGTTATGGGATGGATTGGCACCATCTTTTGCAGATGGAATTGGGATTTTGAGTTGTCCATGCTACTTGGGTTATAATGCTTCAAGAGTTTGGTTGTCATGTGTTCTTGACTATGGCAGTTGTGCTCTTAGAGTTTGGTTGAGTGGCATTCACCAATGTGATTATGAGTTCCTCTTTGATCTACTTTTGATGATATTGCAAGAACTTGCATTGATTTACAGCAGTGTAGAGCATAACTACATTTGGGATCTAGGTGGATTGAGTGGTTCATTGTTCCAAGATTGCTTGGGGATAAGCAATTTCTGGAGGGTCAGATTGTCATGTCCCCTTTTTCATGGACATTGATAGATTTGATGATTAGCCTATTATGCGACCCTTGTAGGCTGATAGGATGGATAGAGGGTCATGATGGAGATTGGCTTGGCTTTGATTTGCAAAATTCCTACAATTGGCTTTCATTTAGGCTATTTTAGACACATTTGGCCTGAGCTCCTATTATTTAGGGATATTTGACATACAATGGACCACCTTTATTTTGGTATGGTCATGTGCGGAATCTCTCCCTGGTTCACCAGCTTCGAACGGTTTGAGGATCCGACATGTATTGAGGGAGATATTAATATTTGATTGATTTAATCAAATATTAATTATTTAGCCTATTTTTAATTAGAAACCCTAATTCTAATTTAAGAAACCCTAATTAGGGAAAGCATATCTTTTTGAGGGTATAAGGGTTTTTCATGGAGGCCATTATTGATTAGCCATTTATTATTTGATTATTGATTTTGAAGAATTCTTCTGTGAAGATTGAGCCAAGGGTTCCAGGATTCCATTGCAGTGGAGAACATCAACTCTTCATTGTGTGTGATTTAGAGGCTGTGAAATATCAGCTAATTTATTGCCAAATTGAGAGATAGATTCATACAAAAGTTATCACATAGGTACAGATTTGAGAGATAACTTCACACAGAAGTTATCACAGTATTTCAGGTATTTCTTTATTTAATTTTTGATTCAATAAATTATACAAATAGAGATCTTCTATATTAGAGACATATTTTCAGATCAGGGGTTGAAAATAGGTAGGTTGTGCTTAATTGGTGGCCGTACGAAGTCTGTACAGGTCCGTACAAATCCACGTAGACACCAACCTCAATAGACAGAGATCCCCAGTGACTGACATCAGCTGACTGAAGACCGACATCGGCAGAGAAGGACCTACAGTGACTGACTTCGGCATAATATTGACTGACGTCGGTGACTATGTGTTTGACACAGCAGGCCGAGACAAAATTTCTAGATTCAGGGTCAATTTCTAGATTTGCAAAAACCTAGGGTTTCAAGACAGAATATTTCACGTTATTTTATTTGTATGACAGAGACTCAATTGTGTAGTCATCTAGAAGAGCAAGTGATAAGATCTTTGATTTGCTATTGAGAGATTATATTGTGATTTATTTATTCATATTTGAAATTATTTTGGCAAAAAGTGTATCCTTGTTCGAAACTGTTGTATTTCTATATTCCCTATTTGAAGGGGATATTACACACTTTGAATGATAGATGACATCCAATGTCCTCTTCAAACATCAAGTTTTATTTTTCTAGAAATTTTTGTGGGTTAAAGCTTGATTTTCCTTGATTTAATGGTGCATATATGACTAGAAGAATCTATCAGGCAAAAAAATATTTTAGTCTACATAATTCTTTTAATGCCAAAAAATTCCTAATTGCATCCTTTTACTTAGAACATGAAGCCCTTCAATGGCATCCTTGGCATATCAAGGCTCATGAGGAGCCAATATGAACTAGTTTTGGCACCCTCATTTTGTAAAGGTTTGGTCTTAGTGATTTTTATGACTTCACTAGAGCACTCACTAAACTTCACCAAATAAGAACTATGAGAGAATATCAAACAAAATTTGAAGAACTAGCCAATCACATAGAAGGATTGTCTGATGAATTCTTCAGGAGTTTCTTTATTAGTGGTTTGAAGGATGTAATTTGATTTGAGGTCAAAATGTTTAGGCCCAACATGATGATGGAAGCCTTAGGGTTGGGTAAGCTAGAAAGGACAAGATCATAGCTCAGTAATGATACAAATCTAATTTTGTGTGATTCAAAAATACAACTCCATAATGATATCATACAATGTTAGCCCTTATAACCACTCCTACCAAGCATTTGAGTGAAGTAGAGATGCGAGCACATAATGAAAAAGGACTATGTTATAATTATTATGACAAATTCACTCAAGGACATTGATGTGTTGATAAAAATCTCTACCTATTAGATGTGGACTCTACCTAAAACTAAATTTTAGGAAGATGCTTAGGATACAACAGATGATCTAGAATAAGCTCAGTTTATTGTGGAAGTTGATTCTTAGGAAGACCAACCAAAGATATATATATATATATATATATATATATATATATATATATCTTTGTCTCTCTCTCTCTACCTTAGTAGGAGTTACCACCCCAAAAACCATGAGGTTTAGAGGTTACTTCAATAAAATATCTCTTGCAATACTCATAAGCTCTGGTAGCACTCATAACTTCATTGACCCTCAAATCGCCAAACAAGCTGATTGTTTTATCCATCCCTACTCTAAATTTGAAGTCATGATTGCCAATGGGGGCATATTTCCTTGGAAAGGGAAGTGTCATAATGTGTGTATCTCTATTAGATATTATAACTTTCACTCTAACATGTTTGCTTTTCCCTTAAGAGGATGTGATAGTATTTTAGAAGCCCAATGGTTACACACACTTAGACCCATCTTGTGGGATTTTGCTGAACTTTAGATGCAATTTTTAGACAATGGGAAAAAACACACATTGAAAGGCTTACACCCAAGGTCTCTTAGTATCATAAGTTTACATCTCATGAAAAATATTCTTAAAAATAATTCACATAGTTTCATTTCCCAACTCCATTCCATTCAAATTCAACCATCAATGGTCTCCACTACTTCTAATCTACAAATTGTTCTACATAGGTATACATGTGTCTTTGCCTAACTAATGAGATTGCCACTTTCATAGCTATAGGACCACCATATTCATCTCTTTAGACATGTTCCTCCCAACGTCAAGCCCTATTGCTACCCATTTTAACAAAAAACTGAGATTGAGATGCTCATTTGAGACTTACTAACGTAAGGCGTTATTCACCTTATTACTAGCCCAAATTCTTCCTTAGTTCTCCTTATCCAAAAAAAGGATGGGTCATGACACCTCTGCATTGACTTTTGAGTACTTAATCACATCATAATCAAGGATAAGTTCTTGATCCCTATTATTTATGAGCTTCATGGCACTCATTTTTTCTCCAAGTTGGATCTCCACTCTAGATATCACCAGATCCAGCTTCATGAGGATGATATTCCTAAGACAACTTTCCACACACATGATGACCACTATGAGTTTATGGTCATGCCCTTTGGCCTCACTAATGCTCCTTCAAAACTCTAGAAATTAATGAATAAAATATTATATCCCAACCTATGGAAATTCATTTTGGTCTTCTTTGATGATATCCTCATCTATAGTAAAACATGGTCCAAACATCTCCAACATCTAGATCTCACACTGCAACTTCTCTTTGATCACTATCTCTATGAATAATAGTCCAAATGTTTTTTTGGCTAGGATGAATTGTAGTATTTCAAGCATATTTTTTCAGCCCAAGGGGTTTGGATGGATCCATAAAAAACAAATGCCATGAAAAATTGGCCTCATCCTCAGACACTTAAAAGCCTCCATGGTTTTTTAGGGATGACTGGATACTATCGTAAGTTTGTCAAGGATTATGGGAAAATTGTAGTTCCATTAAAAAATATGTTGAAAAAGGATGATTTTACATGGACACAAGATGCTAGTGTGCATTTGAATAATTGAAACAAGCTATGTGTACTACACCTATTCTCACTATGCCAAATTTTTCCAAGACCTTCACTATCAAGAGCGATGATTTTGGAAATAGACTTGGTGCTTTTATCCTCTAAGAAGGACACCACATTGAATTCACCAAAAAATCCCTTTATATCAAGAATTTAGAATGCTTTACTTATGAAATGGAAATGATGACCATTTTACATACAATATAAAAGTGGTGGCCATACCTACTAGGGAATCATTTTTGCATCAAAACTAATCACTAGAGTTTGAAATAGTTCATATAAAATGGGTTTCTACCCCATCACAACATAAATGAGTCAGAAAACTCATGTTTTATGACTATGAGATCACTTGAAAAAGGGTAAGGCTAATATTATGGTTGATGCTTTGTCTCACAAATTTATAGACCAAGCTTCCCTTTCAGTTATTTCCATGCCTATTCTAAATTGGTTGGATGTTGTACAATAGGGGTATGCCAATGAATCCTCATTATCTCAAATCATTCAATAATTGACTACTAACCCCTCTATAATAACACATTATTCTTAGGTTAATACTTCTCTATGATACAAGGGTCATCTCGTGCTTCTTCAGAGCATATATATTAAGTAGGTTATATTTTATGAAATCCATGCTTCTTTATCTACATGACACTCAAGGTTTATAAAAAATTATGATTGGTAATGATGTAAATTATTTTGGAAAGGAATTAAAAATGCAATTCAATAGATGGTGTTTAAATGTGATACCTGCCAATTTAACAAGGGTGAAATCACACTCATTCCTAGGTTGCTCAAGCCCTTACCCATCCCTACTAGGATTTGGATAGATATTTCAATGGATTTCATTGAGGGGATCCTTAAATATAGAGGTAAAATAGTGATATTGTTTTGGGTTGATCACCTCTCTAAATATAATCATTTTTGTGCCCTTGACCATCCCTATACCACCTCCACATGGGCACTAATTTTTGTAGACCAGATTTTATGTCTTCATGGAATTCCTTCTTCCATTATATCAGATCATGATGAAACCTTCACCAACCATTTTTGGATAGAATTATTTAAAGGAACCATCACCCAACTAAATATGAGTTCTGTTTATCATCAAAAAATGGATGGCTAGATTGAAATTATTAAGTTCTTGGAAACTTTCCTTCGTTACTTCACCTTAGAACACTAACATCAGTGGGAAAAGAATCTCCCTCTCATCAAATGGTGGTACAATACCTCCTACCACACTTCAACCAAAATGAATCCATATGAATTAGTCTATGTTCAATCACCACTAGTGTTCCTTCCATATACCCCTCAGTAGTTCACCTATTCAAGTGGTCGACATGATTCTCCAAACTTAGGATCAGATCTTCAACATCTTGTAGGATGATATTCATATGGAATAAAATAGAATGAAAAAATAGGTTGATCAACACCATTATAATTATAATTTTAAAGTAGGTGATATGGTTTTTTTTCCTACATCCATACAATCAATCATCCCTGAAACTCAAAGGGTGTCATTAGTTGGCTCCCAAGTTTTATGGGCCATATAAGGTTCTCTAGAAGATTGGGTTGGTTGCTTATAATTTTGAGCTGCCACATTCTTCCCAAGTTCTATTGAAGAGTTTTCAATGATGTCATGGTGATGTCATAGAGGTTTCTAAGTGAGTGGATGAAGTGCCTTGATAGTCTAAGTGAAAATGACAAAGTGTGAAATGTGCTTGTCCTAGTATGCTTGAAGAAGGCTTGGTTGATATTTAGAGTTTGACTAATTAGAGATAATTAAGCATGATTATAAAGTATTAAACATGTGAAAGGGGTCATTTTAGAATTCAAAAATGATTTGAGTGCTTATGTGCATGTCATGTCCCCTTTTTTAGTGGACATCTTCAGACTTGATGATTAAGCCTATTATGCGACCCTCGTAGGCTGATAAGGTGGATAGAGTGTCTTGATGGAGCTTGGTTTGGCTTAGATTAGCAAAATTTCTACAGTTGGATTTCATTCAAGCTATTTCAGAGATGTTTATCTGAGCTCCTATTATTTAGGGATATTTGACATGCAGTGGAGCACCCTTATTTTGGTATGGTCATGTGCAGAATCACTCCTTGATTCACCAGCTTCAGTCGGTTTGAGGATCCAACATGTATTGAGGGAGATATTAATATTTGATTGATTTAATCAAATATTAATTATTTGGCCTAATTTTAATTAGGAAACCCTAATTCTTAATTATGAAACCATAATTAGGGCAAGCACACCTTTTTGGAGGATATAAGGGTTTCTTATTGGAGGGAGGCAAATTATTCATTGATTCATGGATTATTGATATTGATTATTGTTAAGAATTCCTCTGTGAAGACTGAGCCAAGGGTTCTAGGATTCCATTTGCATTGGAGAACGTCCACTCTTCAGTGTGTGTGATTTAGAGGCTGTGAAATATCAGCTGATCTATTACCGATTTGAGAGATAGCTTCATACAAAAGTTATCACATAGGTTTACAGGTTTGGGAGATAACTTCACACAAAAGTTATCATAGGGATTTTAGGTATTTATTTCCTTATGTTTTGATTTAGTAATTGTTTAGAATAAAGATCTTTCGTATTAGGCTATATTTCTTCAGATCTAGAGTATAACATACATGCCACACTATTTTCCATTAGCTTTTATATGGGATCTATATAGATCTGTACAAATCCATACCATTCTACATCAGGTTGGAAAGTGCCACGAGAAGCACATAGACTAACATTGACAGTCCAGTGACTGACATCGGTCGACTCAGAAACTGACATCGGTAGGATATCGTTCGACATCAACTAACCTAGGTCATTAGAGACTGACAAAGGTAGTTTTTACAGTGTTATACCACCAACAGTGGTAGTATAACTGATGATGGTGACTGTGTTTTTAACACAGCAACTCGAGACGGACCAAATTCAGGGTTTATTTCTAGTTTGCATAAAATTCAAGTTTTTAAGATAGTATTTTAATATTCTTTTATATGTATGACAGAGGACTTCTATTGTAATCATCTAGATGAATAATACGATCATTGATTTGCCAGTTAAGAGATTATACTGTGGTTTATTTATTTATTTGAAAATTATTTTTCAAAAATTGCAATTTATTCTTATTTCATACAAAAAAATCAGAATACACAGGAAAGCAATTCAGAGCTTTGTCTTTCTACAGTCCCTATTGGTTGGGGATATTACAGTGGTATCAGAGCTTATTATTTTTCTATAGTCCCTATTGGTAGGGAATATTACAGTGGTATCAAAGCGAAATCCTGCCATCCTGAGGGTTTGACAATCTTATGTAGCCATAAGAGTTGGGACCACATAGGTACAACACACACAGTAGAGCCTTGCTTGAGGGAACTCAAGTTATAGAATAACAACCAACCACCATGAGTGACAGGGGTGAGGGTAGCCCACCCAGGGGCCATAGGTATGATGATAATTAGGACACCAGAGAATTCTTTTGTGAGATGACACAGGCACTACAGGCACTTAATACTATGGTAGGGAGGATGAACACACTTGTTCGATAGAATGGGGAGCAAGGAGATAACAAGAGTGCTACTGTTAATTAGAGACCACAGCTGACCCATTCTAGGATAGTTGCTAGGCCTACATGGCCTACATTTGTTAAAAATGATTCAAAGGCCAACCCAGCAACACCACCTTTGGATTGAGAGGATCTTAACAATCTACGTAGGAAAAAACTTTGCTTATACTGCAAAGATCCATATGATGCCAATCACGATTGTCATTTGAGGCCTAAAGATAAGGCAAATCATGTGATGTGGGTATATTATGAGGATTTGAAATCAGAAGATTTAAAATAGTAGGATAGTTCTGAGGAGTCAGAGGCAGAGGCTTTAGAGCCTAAGGTAGAGGCAATGAAGGTGGCTCACCAGGTTTTTGAGAGACATGTGGTCAAGCTTAGTGATGAGGATTTGGACTCTCAGTTAGTTGCAGAGGATGAGGGAGTGGGAGATCGTGATGATGAGATAGTTTTAGTAGTATCTTCTTTAGAGTTAGATGAGGATGAGTCTGATGCTAGCATTCAAAGTGTGGAGGTATACTCAAAATTTAGTACATTGAGTGTTGTTGGTGAGTATGTTCCTACAGTTGTAGCTGAGGAACATGTTGTTGGGGCTGACACACATGTTCAAAATTTGGGAGTACCTAGTCTTGATGAGTTTGGGATACTAGTGGAGTCGAGTCTCCAGATTGATTCTTCTCACACAGATGATAGTGTGGTACAGTTGGTTGTGCCACCTTTATAGATGGATCAGTGGTGGTGTGTGGGGGAGTATGTTGATGCTTTTAACCTAGAAATAGAAGATTTGATTTCACACAGGTGTAGATCAGATCTAGTTTCTTACCATCCAATATGGGATGGATTGGCACCATTTTTTGTAGATGAAATTGGTAGTTGCAAGTTACACAACCTACAGTATCGACACATCCAGGGCAGTTGTGATTTTAGAGATTGGTTTAGTTACATTCACCAGTTTGATTGTGGGTTCCTCTTAGTTATATTTTAGAGGATATTACAGGAACTTGCATTGATTAACAGTAGTGCAAAGCATAACTACATATGGGATCCAGGTGGATTGATTAGTTTGTTGTTCAGAGATTGCTTGGGGACAAGCAATTTTAGGAGGGGCAGATTGTCATGTCCCCTTTTTTAGTGGACATCTTCAGACTTAATGATTAAGCCTATTATGAGACCCTCGTAGGCTGATAGGGTGGATAGAGGGTCTTGATGGAGCTTGGATTGGCTTTAATTAGTAGAATTTCTACAGTTGGCTTTCATTCAAGCTATTTTAGAGATGTTTGTCTAAGCTCCTATTATTTAGGGATATTTGACATGTAGCAGAACACCCTTGTTTTGGTATGGTCATGTGTAGAATCACTCCTTGATTCACCAGCTTCAGTCGGTTTGAGGATCTGACATGTATTGAGGGAGATATTAATATTTGATTGATTTAATCAAATATTAATTATTTGGCCTAATTTTAATTAAGAAACCCTAATTCTTAATTATGAAACCCTAATTAGGGCAAGCACACCTTTTTGGAGGATATAAGGGTTTTTTATTGGAGGGAGGCAAATTATTCATTGATTCATGGATTATTGATATTGATTATTGCTAAGAATTCTTCTGTGAAGACTGAGCCAAGGGTTCCAGGATTCCATTTGCATTGGAGAACGTCCACTCTTCAGGGTGTGCGATTCAAAGGCTATGAAATATCAGCTGATCTATTGCCGATTTGAGAGATAGCTTCATACAAAATTTATCATAGAGGTTTATAGGTTTGGGAGATAACTTCACACATAATTTATCATAGGGATTTTAGGTATTTATTTCCTTATGTTTTGATTTAGTAATTATTTAGAATAAAGATCTTCCGTATTAGGCTATATTTCTTCAGATCTAGAGTACAACATATAGGCCACACTATTTTCCATTAGCTTTTGTATAAGATCCATATAGATCTATACAAATTCATACCATTTTGCATAGACTGACATCGACAGTCCAGTGACCGACATCGGTCGACTCAGAAACTGACATCGGTAGGATATCGATCGACGTCGGCTGACCCAGGTCATCAGAGACTGACATTGGTAGTTTTCACAGTGTTATACCACTAACAATGGTAGTATAACTGATGATGGTGACTGTGTTTTTAACATAGTAACCTGAGACAAACCAGATCCAGGGTTTATTTATAGTTTGCAAAAAATTTAGGTTTTTAAGATAGTATTTTAATATTCTTTTATATGTATGATAGAGGATTTATATTGTAATCATTTGGACAAATAATATGATCATTGATTTGCTAGTTAAGAGATTATACTGTGGTTTATTTATTTATTTGAAAATTATTTTGCAAAAATTGCAATTTGTTCTTATTTCATACAAAAAAATTAGAATACACAGGAAAGCAATTCAGAACTTTGTCTTTCTACAGTCCCTATTGGTTGGGGATATTATAGTGGTATCAGAGCTTATTGTATTTCTATAGTCCCTATTGGTAGGGGATATTATAGTGCATGAGTGTATTTCATCTGGTTGATCATTGTTTTCATCTAGACATTTTGGGTCTAGTAGCAAAAATTTTGAGTAGGTAGTTTGTTGACATCACCATTACCATGTATGGATGAGTCAAGGGGATTTCGTCTAATGGTTATGATAAAATTTATACCTAGTTGATAGGTGATAAATTTTAGGTCATGAAATGAAGCTCAAAATAAGATATGTAAGTGCAAAATTGGGCTTTTAGGTAGTTTGACAATGTTTTTCCCATACTTAGCCAAATTTGTAATGTGACAAGAAAAGTTGAGTAGGCATTTTGATGTAGTCATGTTTCACACATGTGGTAGTTTTAGAATGATTTTATCATATGGGTTTGTTTATTTTTGTGCCTAGTTATTATGCACTAAGTTTTAGGTCATGCGATGAAGAGCATTAAAAGATATGGATTGCAAAATTGGCTTTCTAGGCAGTTTAAGGCATAGTTGGCTCTATGGTAAAAAAATATGAGTGAGCAGATTAATGGCATTATATCTCACATGTACAAGGGTTATAGGATTATGTTTATATATGGTTAGATTATTATATGTTATTAGATAATATGTTACAAATTTTATATCATGCATCTAAGTGTAACAAAATTTATTGAGGTCCAAATTTGGCCTTTCAAGTAGATAACAATGGTCCCCATACTTAGTCTATGTTACATGATGTTAAAGATCAGGACTAGATGGATATCTAATGTCTTGTGGGTGTTCATAATAGCTGAGATCAATAGTGCATATCAAATTCAAGAGGTCAAAGTGACATTTTTCTAGTATTTTTGAATTAAGGACAATCTCGAAGAAATCAATGAAGCATATGTGGTTAAGATTGCAAGATTAAATGAAATAAGGTCAACTATTTGAAGTTTAACATTGAACATAGGTAAAGATTAAGATTATTATAAGATATTATAGTGATTATTTATTCATAAATATACAAATCAATGGTGCATTTTCAGCAATATTATTTTAAGGTGTCCAATGTTTAAACATAGATAAAGATTGAGCTTTGTATAGGAGATCGATGGAGCGCATTAAGTTAAATAGTCAAGATGAAGCTCTAATGATGAGTGATGAAAGTTAAAAGGTTGAGTTACTTAAAAAAATATCAATGGTGCATGATTTATCTAAGTATATAGGGCATGAGATGCATTTTTAGTGACCAAAGTTTAATTATGACCATTTGAATTCAAATATTTGATTTAACAAGGGAAAGACCAATATCTAGTTTTTGGGTCATATCTTTTGATACATGCAAAAAAATTTCATGATATAAAAATAAAATTTATATATTAATCCAAGGTGAATATATAAATATATATTTTAATATATAAAAGTATTTTTATTAAAATATATTTATGTTCAAAGTTTACTATGTGTTCGTGCTTGTTTTACAAGTAACCTAAGAAGATTGTTTGAGCTTATTTATATGTTGTTTAGATGTTTCATGATGACTTAGATATTAAAAGATGTATAAACTTCATAAGGATATTATGTATGGATTTTAGAGGTGTGATCAATCTATGTTGAGTATGAACAATGCTTAAGAGGTTGACTCTATGTTCATTCATAATGTTCATATTTACAAGGTCAATGTTTGAGTTGTTTGAGCATATGCAAAAGAGTGTAATGGTGACTATGATAATTTAAGGATGTTTAAATGGTAATGTAAAGTGTAAATATGTATTTATAAGTGGCCTTGTGTTCTTTTTTTCTTGATGGAGTGATAAAGGAGTGAATGTGTCTCAATGAGACCTATAAGGGCTACAAGGGCCTAATTGAAAGTTGTAGCTGCTTAAGGGTGACCCATTGATGCTATGGACAATTTATGAAGATTATTTTGAGATATATATTGATATGAGAGATGACTTAAGGGTTAAGTCATGCCTAATTGCTAACCAAGATGGTGATAATTATGAATGTTCTATAAATAGTGAAATCAAAGATGATTTCTAGACTTGAGAGAGGCATGTAAGGCTTGTTGGGTAAAGTGAGTGTTGAAGTGAAGAAGAAAGGATGGGTATTGTGCCTATTGATAGAATAATTTTTTGACTATGTGTATGACTTGTAGGTCATGTTTTTTATGTCATAATAATATTCTTGTAATTTGAGGATATGCAAAGAGGTCTGAGTGTGCATATGAGGATAACTTGAGTGAAGAAGGAAAGAAATTATAGAATTCCTATATGAGAGGCCTTCATGAGATAGAGAGGAAGTTTTTGTAGGGGTTATAAAACTATAAATCTATCATCATGTGTTGATGACATCAGTTCTAAGGTGGAGGTGTTTATTTCATAGGAGGGTATAAAGGACTTGATCTTCCTTAGGGACAGTTCCTCCTTGTAAAATAAGTGTTTCACTAAAGGCCTTTGGTCAAAAGGACTTGATCAAGGTTTTGGATAAAAAGGACTTGACCAGTATCTTGTTTGTAATATTTTATAATATAGGTAATCCTTATGTTGTATTCTTTAGAGTGGGTTTTATTTTCCATGAGGGTTTCCCTTAGGAACTATGTGTTATGTGTTTGATCTTGTGTATGCATTGAATGAATGAGTTCCCTTGTTAATGTTGCTTGATAAAGTTAATATTGTTGATTATTTAATAGTTTTAAAGGATTGGAATTGAAATATTTGGTCTCATTGATTCACCTCCCTCATCTTAGTGATTTTAACTCTAACAAGTTTACCCAATATTTCACATCTCTTGTTTGAATAATGTTCTTGGCATAAACATTAGAGTGAAAAATCTATTACCATAAATCTAGAGGTAATCCTTATATAGGCACACATGATAAATTTTCTCCTACTCTAACATAGAAGTATTAATTTAGAGGCACATAATGTAACCAAAGGATGCAACATGGGAACCCCTATTTTAGATTCAACACCAATTTCCACATATAAAGCTTTAAGGATATATTTTTCTAGGAGGGAAGAGATCTTAGGAACCCATGTTACCCCTTCTCTTTAATTTTTTAGTATATTAGTTTATATGGATGCATATGCTTTGTAATTAATTTTGTGAGCATTTCGTTTTATCCCACATTCTTGGGAAGTAGTAGTTGCTTAGATTGAGATTAGTATATAAGTAAGTGTTGAGGCTAATGAAGGTATCCATGAATTTATTGTATTAAGATTTATTAAAGGAGGTTTTCACCTTAAAGTGGCCTATGATAAATATAATCCCTTTGATGTTTCTGCTATTTATATAAATTTGTTATTTTGTGATTTTTCATTAATTTGTTGTAGGAGGATCCTCTTAGTCTATTTATGTCTCTGTTAAGAATGAGTTCATCTTGAGGAATGAAAAAATATATTATTGAATAGATAAATAACTCTAAATAATGATGAAATCACCCTATTTTAAAAATCTAGAGAGTTAAAACAAGTTTAAGTTTATTTTGACATCCTACACCCCTTTCTAGACTTATAACACTCTATTTTGTAGGTTTAAGACACTTCACTATTTTATTTCTTTAAACAAAGAAACATTTTAATCACATTTGGATTTAATCTTAAAACTAAAAATCATCATAGTTTAGGAATCTTAAGAGTCTTTACCTTTTTAGCATTTTATTTGTTGGTTAAACTAGTTTCAAAGTTCTTTGACTTGACTGTTATTTTTACAAAACAAGCTTAACACGTATGCTCTCCCCATCCCTTTTAGGTAACTTGGGTGAATCAAAATCACTTAAATTATTATTTTTATCACTTGTTCTAAGTATGGAAGGAATGTTTCAAAGGACTTCTAAATTTTTTAATTTTTTTCATCTTGGCTTGTTAGCAGGTTTTCATCACCTCCCCATAAGTTGTCTAGGGAAGCATTGACCCAAAAATTTATCTCCCAGCATTGTTTCAACCTGACTCCATGGTGGGGTATACAAATTGAGCTCAAATTTATAGGATGCTAGTTTGAGAAATTAAACTATCTCTATTAATAAAACCTACCTCAAAATAATGGATTAACCTGAACATCACACTACATTAAGTAATTGATGGATGTAGTGGTTGTTAAAAGGATAAGACCTTTTTAAAACAAGCCATTTAATTTAGATCCAAATGATGTGTTTCACCCTAGTGTTAATCACATATATGAGGGAATTTAGATCATGTGATACTTATAGTTCTTAGATAAACCCCATTTATGATGCAGGGACATCTTAGGAAATCCTACAGATGGTCTAGAAGGTGTCTTAAGTGTGTGAAAATTTGAATTTGAGTCCATTAGAAGCTTTCCCACCAAAAGGGATTTTAAAAAATTCAAAGTGTTTTAGTGGGTCTACCATGTAAATGAGGAATAAATATGTAACATGCCTTTTATGGTCTCATGAAATTCCTAAGATGGATGTGAATGTATACATCGATCTAAGTATGAGTTGGTAGTCTACCACCCTATGTAGGTCTAGGAGGTTGATAGAAGATCTTGATCAAGAAATAATTATGAATCTTGTTTTAGGAGTTTTGGATCATAGGTAGTTAATATATAGGGTAAGAGTTAGTAGTGGAATTAATAACCTCTCATCCCATTTGATGATGATAAATAATGGAGATATGGAAATAAAGTTTTGTTTAAGTGATGACTATTTATGGTGCAATAAATTATGTGTGCATGGGATTGACATGGCTGAACATAGTATTTGTGTGTTTGGAAAACTTTGAATGGTAAGAATTTTTGTGAAATGTTTTTTGATATTTTTATAATAAAGTTATATTTACTAATTAGATACAAGGAACTATAATTAAGATGAATAATAAAGCATGTTACAAAGATAGATAAGTCTATCTAACAGGGTGTGCATATACATATTTTGTTCAAATAATAGTTTGGGTATTTGTTGCCTTTTATCATTGAGTCCTTGTGGAGAAATTTTTTAAGGAACATACATAGGAAAAAATTTAAAATAATCTTATTTAGTAAAAAAATGATCAATAACTGTCATGCCCAGGCTGGTTATTAATATTTTCCCTTGTAAGCATTTAATCCTAAAATGCAAAACTTTGTAGACTAAGTTATTTGTATTGAATATTGTTTTAGATTCAAAATTTGGTAAATAATAAAGTATGATAGACATAAAATGTGGTGTAAAACATTTAGTGAGTTTTAGAGTCCATTGATGTTGAAAAGATAATGAAACCCTGCTTACCCATGTTCTTGCTAATAAAATATAGTGATGGAAGATTGAGTTTTGATTATTGTGAATGATCTACAAGTTATAGTGACTTGATTATTGAATGAAAATGTTGAAAAATTACTATATAGATCTATTCCAACTATTAATTTTTTTAACTATTTTTGGATCAAGATATGCAATTTTGTCCACTCTCAGGACTGTATAGAGACCTTAAAATCCTAGATTGAGATTTTGGCTATATAAGGAGTTTCCATTGGCCAAAAAGGCTCAAAATTTGTCATTATGGATATTTTATATATGTATAATATATTATTTTGGTTTAAATATTGTACCTTCAATATTACATATAATATGAACTACAAGTTTTGAATGAGGGTTAGATAAGCCTAATTGAGGTCTAAGATGGTAGAGAAATAGGGTATGCATGTGGATTCTAAGAAAATGTAGAATAGGGGAGATAGAAAAGATAAATAGGTCCTAGTAAATAGTCTCATTATGTTTTTAAAGTTTTTATATTTCACAAACCAATGAGGTTTACCCCTAAACAGGGCTAGTAGGGGCCCAAGGTTAATAAGGGGTTTGTGTGAGGTAAGTGAGAAGATAGATTGAATTATTTTCTTAAGAAAGGATGAAAAAGAGTGTTATAATGAAGAGGAAGGTCTCTATATGACTTAAATAATTAATGTTTTTTGATTACCCATTCAAAGGTCATTTTGGCATTAACCACTTCTGAGTGTTTTATAAATGTTGAAGAAAGTACATAAACAAAGAATGATTCAATTGATTTAAGGGTATATGAGGGTATTTTGGGGAAGGAAGGATCATTTTAAACTAGTGTAGCATGATATCATGAATCATTTTATGAAACATTATAGCCATTGTTTCAAGATTGCCCCAAAAATACTATGGGGAATGAGTGAATGAGGAAAAGAGAAACTTGAATCAAAGATAAAGGCAAAGTTTGATAGATAAGTGCATTAAATTTGCATCATTTTAGCATCAAAGGAATATAGATGCTCTAAAAATGGTAAATACATCATATTATGCATAATTCATGAATTTACAAGTAATCAAGGAGTCTTGTTGAGAGACAAAGTAAGATAATAGAAAAAGGAGAAGGTATGATCTATTTTGTGGTTAAATTATTGTTTTGAATGTATTGTTGATGTATGTGATAGTTGAGGAAAGGAAATAAGTGAATAGTGTGATGGAAGAACTAAATCAAGAGATTTATTAACAAGTTCAAAGGATAGAAGCTCATAAATAGAGCTTAGAGAAGAGGAGATAGTCCAAGTGCGAAGGATAAGAGGTGGTAAGGCATTATTAATGTCTGAGGGAGAAGTGTAAGAGGGGTTCCAAGTATGAGCCAAAAGGAAGTAGTCTAAGTGAGGCAAAAAAATATAATAATATACCCAAGTGAGGTACTCAAGATGAAGATTAAATGAGATGTATAAAAGAAAGTGAAAGACAGGGTTAAGTATGAAATCCACAAAGAGAATATGGTACATTAAGACACCAAGAAGAAAATTAAGATGGATAATGAGATGGTAGAGATAAGGTAGCAAATGGATGAGATGATAACCAATATATAACAACTAAAAGATATTATGAACCCACATCTTGGATGGGTCACGATAAATAAGCCACTCAAGTGGCCAATCAATCAATTAGTGGAGGAGAAAAGAAGATAAAATATGAAGGACAAGGAGGTAATCAAGCCTCATGTTTTAAAATCTAATGATGTATTGATATGTGTGAATTCAGGTTTGAGGAGTGAATATGAGAATGATAAATTTGTGCCAATGCATAGGCTCAAGAAACAAGAGTAAGAGGCATATGACTAAGTTGTGATCAAAAGAATTCAATATGAAGAAGAGACTCAAGGTAGAGTCATGTTGATGGAATTAGAACAAATAGGTCAGCCATTTTGGAAGTAAGATAACACGAAGAAGGAAGAGATCCTCATTCAAAAGGATGCAAGTGAAGTCAAAGGAGTAGTGAGATAACAATATAAGGAAAGGTATGAGGCATATTCAAGTTTGTATGAGCCTTTGAAGCAAGAATATGGATTTTATCCTCATCAAATGTATAAAGAAATGGTTAAGGAGGTTACCAAGGAAAACATAGACTTGTTAAATGCAACAATGGTGTATAAGATAAGTGCATTAATGAAGGAAAAAATATTCCAAGCACATGTAAACACTCTATATGAGGAATTTATAGATATTGAGGTTGAAGTACAGGTTGTACATGAAGGAGAAGTCATGTAAAGAGAGGAAAAAAATGAATTGATAGATGATGAAAAGAAGAAGAGTGAAACATATAAAGCACATGAAGGTGATCAGAAGAAAAAATAAATAAAAACAAGAGGAGTGTTGGATAATGACTCAAGGGCATGAGAAAGAAAAAGTTCTTTAATGAGTTTTTGTATTTTGCAAGTGTAGTATGGAGGAAGATAACAAGAGGTAAGATAAGGTACAAGTGTGGAAGTCAAGAGTGCACACCTTATATTAGAGTTTGAAAAAAGAATAATATAAAATTCAAATTGTATTTCCCCCTTGGGTATGTTGTAGGGTTATATTAGGAAACCCCATAGATGGTCTATAAGGTGTCTTAAGTGTGTGCCAATTTGAATTTGAGTCCAATAGAAGTTTTCCACCAAAAAGGTTTTTCAAAATTTTAAAGTGTTTTAGTGGGTCAAATATGTAAATGAGGAATAAAGATGTAATAAACCTTATATGGTCTCATGAATTTCCTAAGATGGATGTGAATGTATATGTCAAGATAAGTGTGAGGTGGTAGTTCACCACCCTATATAGGTCTAGGAGGTTGATATAATTCTTGATCAATAAATAATTATGAATCTTGTTTTAAGAGTTTTGGATCATAGGTATGTAATATATAGGGTAAGAGTCAATAGTGGAATTAATAACCTCTCATCCCATTTGAGGATAATAAATAATGAATATATGGAAATAAAGTTTTGTTGAAGTGATGATTGTTTATGGTGCAAGAAATTTTATGTGCATATGATTAGCATGGCTAAATAGAGTATATGTGTGGTTGGATAACTTTTAATGGTAATAATTTATATTAAATTATTTTTTATTTTTTTATAATCAAATTATATTTAATAATAATATACAAGGAACTTGAATTGAGATGAAGAGTAAAGCATGTTAAGGAGATAGACAAGTCTATCTAATAGGGTGTGCATATACACAGTTTATTCAAACAATAGTATAGGTATTTGATCCATTTTATCATTAAGTATTTTTGGAGAAATTTGTAAAGTATCATACATAGGAAACATTTAAAATAATCTTGTTTAGTAAACAACTAATCAATAATTGTCATGTCAGGGCTGGTCATTGATATTTTCCCTTGTAAGTATTCAATCCTAAAACTCAGAACTCTATAGACTGAGTTCTTAGTATTAAATCTTGTTTTAGATTCAAAGGGTGGCAGATAAGAATTTATAATAATCATAAAAGGTAGTGGGAAACATTTATCAAGTTTTAGAGTCCATTGATGTTGAAAAGATAATGAAACCCTACTTACCCCTATTCCTGCTAACAGAATACAGTGATGCAAGACTGAGTTTTCCTTGTTGTGAATGATCTAGGGGTTATAGTGTCTTGATTATTGAAACAAAAATTTGATAGAGGGATAGATAGAGATATTCCAATTATTATTTTTTTAAAACTATTTATGGATCAAGATATGCAATTTTGTGCACTCTCAGTTCTGTATAGAGACCTAGAAACCTTAGATTAGGGTTTTGGTTGTAGAAGGTGTTTTCACCAGCCAAAAGGGATGAAAATTTGTCATCAAGTATGTATATATATATATATATATATATATATATGTAAAAGATATTATTATGGTTTTAATATTATACCTTAAATATTATTTAAAATATCAACTATATGTTTTGAATGAGGGCTAGATAAGCCTAACTGAGGTCTAAGATGGTAGAGAAACAAGGTATTCATGTGGAGTCTAAGAAAATGGAGAAAAAAAGAGATATAAAAACTAAATGGTTCATAATAAATGTTCTCATTATATTTTTAAAGTTTGTATATTTCCCAAACCAAGGAGGTTTATCCTTGAATAGGGCTAGTAGGGGCTGAAGGTTAATAAGGGGTTTGTGTGAGCTAAGTAAGTAGATAGATTGAATTAATTTCTTAAGAATGGATGCAAATGAGGTTTATAATTAAGAGGAAGGTCTCTATGTGACTTAAATTATCAATGTGTTTTGATTCCCCATTCAAAGGTCATTTTGGCATTAACAACTTGTGAGAGTTCTATAAAGGTTGAGGGAATACATGAACAAAGAATGTTTCAATTGATTGAAGGGTATATGAGGGTATGTTGGGGAAGGAAGGATCATTTGAAACTAGTGTAGCATGATCTCATGAATCATTTTATGGAAAGATTATAGCGATTGTTTGCATGATTGACCTAAAAGGACTATGAGGAATGAGTAAATGAGGAAAAGAGAAACTTGAATCAAAGACAAAGGTAGAGTTTGATAGAGAAGTGCATTAGCTCTGCATCAATTTGCCATAGAGTACTATTGGTGTGGGGTGAGTAGCCCAAAGTTTCATATAAATGTATGATATTTTGAGACAAGATGGGGAATGAAAACTCAAATTTTAATGTGCAACTAAATTTATTATATTTACAACTTATTTCCTCTCAAGAAGGAGTATATTAATAGAATCTAAGAGTACAAAGCCACCTTGTCAGTTTCTAGGATAGGATGTACACTTTCATGTTTTTATTGTTATTATTTACTTACATTATCTTTTGATCCTATATTTTTTTTGTGTGAACCAAAATTAATCCACACCAAACATTTTTTATACACCCTTTAATTTAAACAAAGAGGTGTTATGTTGGTCAAATTCAAAACATTTTTTTAGCCTTGTTCAAAACTGAATCAAATCATTGTTGGTATTTATAAAAAGAATCATTAAAATATTAGTTTGAGTCTAGAAAATTCACCATTTCCAAAATATTGATGTTATTTTCAACCCAAATTCAAATTTTCACCTTTATAAGTTCTAATCTAAAATGTAATTAGTCTACGTCGGAGTCTCTCCTATAACTTAGCTTGGGTGGTTCACCATTTCTACTTGGTTTGAGTAACTTGAATGAAATTTTTCATTTTTTTTGAAGATCATTTATCTAGATGATTACCTATTATATTATTATTTTAAACTTAGGTCATCTTGTGTTCACTCATGCTCTAAATTCCTAGACCTTTCAACTTTCTTTTCCATGGTGCACCGTTGTACTGCCCATTTATTTTGGGTCTTATTCTTGGGTTTTATTATGTTAATTCACATCCTAAGTTTGTTTGTTTGCATTATAAGGTTCTTGATCAAACAATTATTATTCTAATTTTATAATCACAACCCACTATAGTTGCATTTATATTTTTATAGTATTAACATATTTTGAGCATAGGCTTTTGTGTGCTAGCTTGTAACCTAAGTTCTAGAGTTATTTTAACCTATTCTAAATTAATGATTTCAACCAACCAAGGTTTGTTAATCTCAAAACCTATTTCTTATAATTATGTGGCATCACATTATTTCCCTTATAATTATAGTCTCATTTCACATTATATTGTTCTGATTTAAGAGTCCAAAAACACCTTTTAAGTGTTTGTAAACCAAAATCCAAAAAACTTCACAAACATAGAAACCCATATTCAAACATGTAAATGTATGATCATAGTGGGGTATCTTATGCCCCTAGTTATGAGGAAGAGAATTATTATGATGGATAATAAAAATTCATCATGTTTGATGATATCCCAATAATGCTAGGATCTGAACATGGTTATTATGAACAACAACCTATAGAGATGAATCTCTCCTTAGTTTAATTAAATCAGGTGTGATATTACCATTGTATTTACCAATGGAAAAATTACACATGCTTATTCAAGTAGAGGATAAACAACCAAAACAATCTCTTGCTCATGTTACCAAATCCAACATTGCTTCTATTATTAAAGGGAAAGAATAGCTTGTATAATCCTCCTCAACTAATAATGATCTTGCTACCAAGATCTAATAAATTAGTCAATGGTACATAGATCAAATTATCACATACCTAACATCTTCTTTAGCTAAAAATTTAATCAATAATACCTCTTATAAAGAGCAAGAGAAAATGATAGCACAAATGTAACTTGCCTTAGTCAATCCCAAATCTATGGTAGACATTAAGGCTTCTCCTAAATATAAAGAACCTATAGATGCTTAATAACATCTTTCACTTGATACAAAACATACTTTTTTCAACCATTAGGAGACACTTGCCCATTCACAACAAGAAGGAACTAAGGACCAATTATAGATTGGGGTGTTTTACAAAACACTTTAGAAATTTTATCTCAATCACAACAAGTTCCCATCACAAACTAGTAATGAAAATTCCCTTTGGTGAACCAAAAATAGGTACCCAAAAATAAATAGATTACCTATATCTCAAAATAATATATTCTAGGGAATCAATTTCTAATAGATAAGAATCAGTAGCAAAATCATTTGAACCAATAACATAAAACCTACTCAAATCTAAGAGTAAACCAAAACTAAAATTCTAACCAAAGGGTTTATATCCCTAATAGGACCATGCAGGGGGGATACATTCCTAACCAACAAAATTATTTTCCACCAATAAATGCACCAAACATGCAAGAGTGGAATTCGATGAAGGAAATAGTCTCAAGTCTTGAGACAGATAACTAAATTAAGAAATATAAATTTAAAGAGATAGGTCCTTATCTATTTGACTTAAACATTCTTAAAATCCTCTTTTCACCTCATTTTTAGGCACCCAAGATTGATAAATAAAAAGGTAAGGGTGACCCTTGAAAAAAAATTCAAGACTTTTATTTTATTATGCTAAGAGATAGCCTATAACAATGTTTATTTTCTACACTTGTTTCCATGTAGTTTGGCTAGATACGATCTAGATTGGACCCTCAAATTGCCTAAAGGATCAATGACATATAAGAATGATCTATAAAATAAATTTCTCAACCATTTATATTATAAAATTAATAATGATTTAATAGTGTTTGACTTATGCAAATCTCAACAAAGAGATAGAGAAAGCTTCACAATATACCTATAATAGTGTAGAGCATTAGCTAGTTGCTTTCAACATAATTTACCAAATAGGCAGTTAGTTGTTATTTTTTCACAAAATTTGCACCCTAAATTATCTCAAAATATAATAATTGTTTATGAAAACACATTTGAGTAAATTATTGAGAAGAGAATGTAGATTTAAAATTCACTTATAACTACAGGCCTTGTGAAAATATATTCACAAGGTCAAATATCTACTCACTCTCAACCACCTGTTCAGGATAATACTATAGGAAAACCTATTTTTTTAAAAATAAAGGAACATACAAATGATGTAGGATCTACCAGCTCCAAATGTACAATCTAATCCACCAACCACTTTGTAAAGAAAACCTCCACATAGAGCGTTCAACAAGTATAGACCATTCAACAAACTAGGAGAGCCTATTGAGGTAGTATTCTAGAAGCCAGTGGAAACTAATTTGATTATGTGGCCTATACTAAATATATTTATATAAGATCAACCTAAACCTGATTGGTATCGATAAGATGAGTTTTTTAATTTCCATCATGTTATTAGCCATGTCATTTATTAATGTATACAATTAAGACATTTTATTGAGGACCTAATTGAGAGTGGTGAAATTAAAGTAAAAATAAAAAAATAGAAAATTAATCAAGACATGGGAATATATAAATAACCATTTATAAAACACAATCAATAATAATAGAGGAATAATCATAATCAAGGTCAAGGCCAACATCAACAAGGATTAGGTTAGAAACCAAATTAACAATTCATAATCAGGATCATAATACCCTAGATAATAACCTAGGTTGAAACAACATGTCATATGATTATAATAAAACTTTGGGATGTGTTTATATAAATCACATTTACACCATTATAATTAAAACCTATGAACCATCTAATACTTCTTAAGCATTGGTCTACCTATGTTAGGGTTAACCTCTTATTTAAGTAACATCGTGCTAGGTTCAATAAATTTCATTGCACCTCAGTTTCCATAGGCTATTAGTTTTATACCTCTACCCCATTCTTCTAATTTTAATGAATCCTTGTGTACTCAAAATTATGCAATCATAACTAGGCTCTCACGAGTTACTCTTTAAGACCCTTCACCTTATTCTACTGTTGAGCTAAATTTGAACCCTATGGCTTTTAATTATTCTATTATAATGACTCCTTACCAACTAAAAATTGTGTAATAATAACTATAAGCTCATGAGTCACCCTTTAAGGCCTTTTACCTTCTTCTACCATTGAACTAAATCTAAACACTATATATTTTGATCTTAAACTAAACACTATACTAGCCAAGGCCAAACCCTCTCATCCTTTTGTTGAGATGCCATATAACATTCAAGACCAACTAAGAAAAACCTCTGCAAAAATTTATATCTTGGATATTTTGCATACATTATAAATCCACATAACTATACTAGATGATTTCCTTCAATAGTCCATTATTCCCAAAAATATTAACCTTGACCAATTTTAGATACTTGTAGGACATCTATATCTGATCCAATAATTTACTTATAATTAAAGAGATACGTCTTCCCTTAGTTTGAGCCATAATAACTCCTTGTACATTAAAATCATTATATCCCATCATAAAATCAAGAGGGTGCTTAAAGATAATATTTTAGGGATGAACATTGATGAGTCATCAATTCATCATTTAATAATGTCATTTTAGGGCTGGTGTCCAAGGTTGTATGCAATAGGAGAAAGAGATCTTTAGCAACTGATCTCTTCTACCACACTCCACACTTTCAGGAATTGAAAAGCACACTTGCATGAAAATAAATCACACCACATTTTTTAGAAAATTAAATCACACTTGGAAAAAGTAAATCATACTTACATAAAATTAAATCACACCACACATTACAGAAAATAAAATCACGCTTATAGGAAAGTAAAGTCCTAAATTGAAAATAAAGTAAATTTTTGAATTGAAAATAAATGATAAACATAAAAAAAACCTATAAGTTCACAACAAACTTTATAAAAAATAAATGTTTACGTGAAAAATAAATAATAATAATTCAAAAGCATAATTACATAATAAAAGAATAAATAAAAATACATTTATACATCTTCCTTGGAATGAGTGGCCAACTCATTCCTCACAAGAAGATTTTAATCATAACATTAGATTTATGTCATAAAACTCTGAATGTATTATTGATAACCAAGATTGATTCCAATGGTGTGGGAGGTTGCATTTATAATGTCATACTTCTATCCAACTCCTTATTTAGGAATAACAATCCTAGATTCTCTCCACCAAATATGGAGAGAAACATAACAACTTAAATATACTTGCTTAGCTCAATATTTCATAAAATATGGAGAGAGACATTATTATCTATTTGAAACATAAGCTCAATTTTCATGAAATATGAAGAGAATTATTTATGAAATAGAATTAAACAAATCTAGATTTAGATACAATCCTAAACTAGTTCGTAAATAGACCTACACAATCCATAGATATGCCTACATAGTTCATAGAGTTTAAAAGCTACATAGTCTGTAGATTTTAAAACTTGTAGAGTTTATAGATTTTAGAACCTGTAAAGTCCATAGTTTTTATACCTATAGTGTCCTTATATTTTAGACCTACAGAGTTCATAGATTTCAAACTTATAGAGTTTATAGATTTCATAACCTGTAGAATCCATACTTTTTAGACCTGCAGAGTCTATAGATTTTAGAACCTGTAGAGTCCATAGATTTTAGAACCTATAAAGTCCATAGATTTTAGACCTACAGAGTCTGTATATTTTCTTCAAGTTACATTATTTAAACTATTGATGACTATGATGACTCCCTTGATATTTGATGCTTTGAACTAGTCTTCAATCAATGAACTATATAGATGTAGATATATTGGTTGAGTCCATATATATGAACTAAGTGAGTCCATAGATATGAACTGAGTGAGTCCATAGTAAATTTGGGTGAGTTCATTTCTAGACTAGGTGAGCCGTAGCTATGTCTAGACTACCTATAACTCACCTTAAAAATTATATTTCACTAGTACATCATGGTCATGTCTAATATAGCTTATTATGGGCTGCATATATACACATTAACAACTTTTTACAGATATTTAGTAACAAGAATCAATAAATAAGAAGACATCAGTTTATAAATAAATAATCAAGATATAGTTCTCTATTTCATTCTAAATAAATCATAAGTTCAGAAACTACACTTATATCCACTTCTTATGAAAGGAAAAAATATGTTATTTCATAGATACAATGATCTATTTTATGGTCTCATCATCTCTCCCACACCTAACCTCATGCTTGCCATTCTTTTATCAGAAAATTCTTTAGGATACAAATGCATGAGTTAGATGTTCTCATTTTCTAATAGGCTTTCCATATTTGACTTTGCATGAGTAAAATTATTTTTATCTTGTATAATCCTTTTCTATTTCATAGGCAAAATTTTTCAATGAAAGTGGTCAACAAAATAAATTTGTCAAGGATAGGTTCTTGTGTGGAAATTTTCTTTCTATCCTTGATATTTCTTTGACACATGTTCTTGTGTGGAATTCTCATGTTGCCCCCTACCTTTCTTTTATTGAAGTGAGAGCAAGTTCTTGTGTTGAGAATTTTTTGTTGTGCCTACATAACTCTATTTTTACTACAAAATAATTTTTGACATAACATAAATTTTGGTGCTTAAAATATTTGAAGAATTTTGTAAACTATATACCATTATCAAAGTCATTAGCTTGATTTTACTAAGCCCCATTATTTATTTATTACTGAGACTATTTTCTTTCTCCTTCTCTCCCACACCTAAACCCTTACACATCCTCATGCATGCCAGTGTAAATATGTATAAAGTATGGGGATATTTGATTGTTTTTCCTTCTTCCCAAAAAAATGGATCTTTATGTAATAATAAAATTTACAAGTAGATTTAAAAGTAAAATAAAAGAAACTAATTAACTTGACACAACTTCAATTCACCTTGTCTTTCTTGATGTCAAGCCCATGGAGCATTTTGAAAAATATGTTTGAAGAATGAAAGCCCAAGCAATGCTAAAAATGAAAGGATAAAAAGTCAGCAACCAAGTATTTATTGCAGGGGAGAAAAGCAAACATTACTAGTTTTTAATTTTTCCTATTTTTTTGCCTTTGATTAGCTAGTAGAATTAGTTTTCTAATCAAGATTCATTTTTCCAGTACTTGGCCTATCAGCAAGCTAGTTTTCAAACCAAGACTATCAACAATGCCTGAGGGTTTTCATTGTTGATTTATTTTTTTAATTTTTTGAAAATTGATGACATGAAAAATGTTAGCCATAGACTTTATGTATATTCATATTGCTTGTAAATGTAGCATATAATTTTTTGTATGTTGACATTTTCTAGTATTGGTCTATGTTTTGATGACCAATAAATAACTGATAATAGACACCTATTGGTTTTGCTACATGTTGTTGTCAAAGGCAATTTAGGATAATGCCCCAACTACTTGTTCAAGTCATGAACATAAATTTTCATTTTTAGAATGGCTCCTTGTAATGAAAGTATCTTGTAAAAAACCAAAAACAAGCAAGACCTTTCCAACCAAGCATAAGATCATTAATGTCAAAAAAAATATAAATGTCAATAATAAACCATTAAAATGAATCATTTAAATATATATGGAGGAATGCAGTTTAGTCTATGTAAGAATGATTGGTGGTTCAAAAATTCTAATGAATTTTTATTATGGAAACAAGAACTCCCTTAGATAAGTTCTATTATTATGATTGGTGGATATGGGTTTGACTAATAGATGGAATGGAATGAAGATAAATGTCATCAAATCTTTTTTATTTATAGTTTGAGTAGGAAAGTTTAACTATGATATTCATAGGGATAATGATATATCTTTATTAATATTTAGTTAAAACTAACTATTAATTTTATAAAAATATAGCATACCTTAAATGATAATGCATAGATGGAAGGAATGTATAATGACCTATGATTTGTATGCATAGTTGCTGATGGAGAAATTATATGAGAATACTAAATTGAAAATAAAATAGAGTACGAGAAAATATACCTAAATATTCTTCATATATAATATTATAATATAAGATATCCTTGCTACTACTACTGTATTAGGTTAAGGTCTTTTTAAGTCCTAAAAATCAAGGACTAGATCAAGGTCTTTGTTATAATGATAATATCAATACCTCAACCTTATCCTTGTTATTGATATTAACATTTCCATTTAAATCAATATTAACCCATCCAATATTTACAGTACATTCCTATTCATTGACCAATTTTTTTCTAGGCATAAATAAAACCTTTAATCTTCTCTTTATACCCACAAATTCTCTATGTTTGTCTTTATGTGGAATTCTTAAAATCTATCCAAGAATTAACAACATAAAATATCAATAATTCATTTATATTATTCTTGTCAAATCCATTGGCCCTTATGGAATCTGTTATAGCTTCATGCATGGCAATTTATTTGCATGCAATGCTTGATTTGTGTGTTGACCCACATGCATGGTAATTTATTTTCATGCAATGTTATATGCATGAACATTTATTTGCATTCAATATAAATTTATGTAACTAACTTTATGAATGTTATCTTTCCACTTAGATTTATTCATTCAATCTAAATTTATGCAACTAACTTTATGCATGCTTTTTTTCCATATAGATTTATGCATGCAATCTAAATTTATGCAACTAACTTCATGCATGTTATTTTTACATCTAAATTTATGCATACAATCTAAATTTATGCAAATAATTTTATGCATGACAATGTATTTGCATGCAATGCTTGATTTATGTATTGACCCACATGCATGGAGATTTATTTACATACAACTAACTTCATGCATGATATCTTTCCATCTAGATTTATTTATGCAATCTAAATTTATGTAACTAACTTCATGCATGAATGATCTATCATTTCCTTCTTAGGATATAATGAGATCAACTTAATTGAGTTTTTTCCTTATAAAAATCAAATCACATGCAATATTTTCAAAGTCAACTGACTAAAAATTATGTGATCCTTTGTTGATGGTTTTATAAAAATTAAAACTGTGTTTCATCCTCCATATAGTCAATCTCAACTCTTTTAGAAGGTAGTTCAAACCTTAAACATGCAGATTATTCTTTTAATAGGTACAAGGCATAAATTTTAGATTCTACTTTGTGAACAGATACAACAATTTAACCCATTATTCTTCATCTTTTACACTATTTCAGATCATCCTTTTCTTCCTTCATCTTGCATCAACATTTAAATCCTTTCATATGGTGTTAGAAGTTGTTATTTTTTACATAACAGTGTTAGCATGGGGAGTTACATGAAGTTAAATTTTTTGAAGTTAATTGTATAAAAATAAACTCTATCCTATATTGTATAAAAATAAATCTTTATTAAATTTGCAGGAAAATAAATTCTAAAGAAACCATTAACTAAATATCGCCTATCACAAAATTTGTAAAGAGACATTCCCTCTCACTAGGAACTTGTTTATCTACTACCACTAGACAATTCTTGTAAATTTTTTTGAATCTCCTATTAACACCATGTCACTAAAAATGGCATAAAAAATGATTAGTCATCAATTCATCATTTAATAATATCGATCAAGGGCTAGTGTCCAAGGCTATATTCAATAGGAGAAAGAGATCTTTAGCAACCAATCTCTCTACCACACTCCACACTTGCATGAATTGAAAGCACACTTATAGGAAAGTAAATCACACCACAATTTATATAAAAGTAAATCATACTTGTAGAAAATAAATAATACTTTCAAAAAATTAAATCACATTAGACATTGTAGAAAAGTAAATCACTCTTACAGGAAAGTAAATTGCTAAATTAAAAATAGAGGAAAGTAAATTGTTGAATTGAAAATAAATGATAAACATAGAAAACACTTGTAGGTTCTCAAAAAAATTTACATAAAATAAGTGTTTATGTGAAAAATAAATAATAATAATTCAAAATCATAATTACATAATAAATAGATAAATAAATAAAAATACATTTATCCATCTTCTTTAGAATGAGTGGCCAACTCATTCTTCAGAAGAGAATTTTAATCAAAACACTAGATTTGTGTCACAAAGCTAGAAATGTATTATTGATAAACAAAATAAATTATAATGGTGTGGAGGTTGCATTTATAAACTCATGCTTCCAACCAAGTCCTTATTCAGGAATAAAAATCTTAGATGCTCTCCACCAAATATAGAATGAAACATAACGACTTATATATACTAGCTTAGCTCAATCTTCCATAAAATATGGAGAGAGACGTTATTATATATTTATAACATAAGCTCAATTTTTATGAAATATGATTAGAATTATTTATGGAATAAAATTATATAAATCTAAATTTAGATACAATCCTAAACTATTCTATAGATAGACCTACACAATCTATAGATATGCCTGCATAGTTCATAGATTTTAAAACTTGTAGAGTCTGTAGGTTTCAAAACCTATAGAGTCTATAGAGTTTAGAACCTATAGAGTCTATCAATTTCAGACCTAAAAACTCTATTTATTTAATATCTATAGAGTCCATATATTTTAGACCTGTAGAGTCTATATATTTTAGAACTTGTAGAGTTCATAGTTTTTAGACCTGTAGAGTTTGTATATTTTAAACCTATAGAGTTCATAGATTTCAGACCTATAGAGTCCATAGATTTCAAAACCTATAAATTTTATAGATTTCAAAACCTATAGAGTCTATAGTTTTCTTCAAGTTGTATTCTTTGAATTGTTGATGACTATGATAGCTCTCTTGATATTTGATGCTTTGAACTGGTCTTCAATAAATGAACTACATAGATGTATAAATACTAGTTGAGTCCATAGATATGAATTGAGTGAGTCCACAGTAAATTTGGGTGAGTCTATAATTAGACTAGGTGAGCCATAACTATGTCTATAGTACTTTTAGCTCAGCTCAAAGCTGATATTTGGTTGTTACCTCATGCTCATATCTAATATAGCTTATTATGGGCTGCATATATACACATTAACAACATTTTCTAGATATTTAGTAAGAAGAATCAAAAAACAATAAAACACTGATTTATAAATAAATAACCAAGATATAGTTCTCTATTTCATTCTAAATAAATCATAAGTTCAAAAAATACACTTAGATCCACTTCTTATGCAAGGAAAAAAGATCTTATTTCATAGAAATAATGATCCATTTTATGTTCTCATCAAACATAGTGTCATTAAAATTGATACATTGGCTAAGATATAACACCAAAGACATGCAACTTGAAATAATCACTATTAAGGCATATGATAATACTGAAAGAGAGTTTTTAAAGACTATTTACTTACCAATAATTATTGGGAATGTAACCCATGATACCTTGTGCCATGTTGTTGACATTGAAATACCTTATAATGTACTTCTTGGTCATCTTTAGATTCATGAAGTACATGTTATCCCTTCCACTTTACATCAATACCTTAAGTTCCCTCGTTCAAGAATTAAGGTCACCATTTATGTCGATATTCATCCCTACCAATATTGCAAACACCTAGAGGATGAATACTAATATTATAAATATTTCCCTAGCTTTGAGTTTGTAGCCAAGAAGAACAAAAAAATATTTTTTGAGAAACCTAAATCTAATTATATGAACCCTAGTGATCTTGCTTCTACTTTAGTTGATATATTCCCTACAACATATGTAAACTAACTCGTTATTAAGGACACAAACATTTCCAAACACCATTTGAAATATGTCTTTCATATTATAAAATTTCCCAATCCCCTAAATTCTATGGTAGACCTAAACCATATGAAAGCCCTTGTAGGCCCAATATGATTTGGTAGAATAAGAACATACAGAAACCACCAGTGGTATTTATACCAACAACTTCACCAAATCAAGATTAGGAAGCCTTTACTAAAGGATATTGGCTATATATTGATGGCCTAGCCAATGTTTTATAAAATACCAAGTACCCTATCCCTAATTTAATTATGGGTAGTTTGGATTATATAAGAAAAGGCCTAGGGTCATGAGAGTAAGGTATTGTAGAACTGTTATCATCTGGTAAACCTACTATGAATCAAGGTCTCAAATTTATACTACTGGGGGGTGACCTCATTTATTTTGATAGTGACTCCTCTTTATTGACTAACAAATAAATCCCAAAACCAACACAACTTCCCGTTATAACACTTATAATGAGCTACATAACACTAATTTATTTGACTCAAATTCTATTATGAATATCATATTCCATTATCCTCTTACCCTTTGCCATCATGACCTTATATATTGAGACCAACAAAATTATTTTATACCCATCAATAAGTTTTAGAATGAAGAGTCTATTGCCAAGTATATGGGCCTTAGATATGTATTTCCAATTGGCAATCACAAACAAGGCTTTGAATTCTCCTTAGACCTTATGGCCTATGTTGGAGAGAAATAAAACTTTCTTTGTTCATAATAAAGATAAAACATCAATATATTTAGGTTGAAACCTATTTTAGTCACTTGCTGATTAGTGAAAAAGTAAAGAAAAATATAAGCCCTTGAGTGAAAACCTATTTTAGGCACTCTTGGATGGGGAAGTTTGTTTACTTATATAGGAAGTGCAGTGTCCACCAAGACCATCTTTACATCTAGTACCAGTATCACCTATGAACAACATATATTATTTAATCATCTAGATCTCAAATTTCTTGAGATACTTGCCAATTGGATATTACCTAAATTGGTAGACTCAAATTCCTCTCACTATCCTAAGCATTGGGGATCATAACTAGAAGTTGAAGTAGAAGAAGAGGATCAGGACTAAATATTGCCTACTATTTTAGAGAATGGATTTACAATCCTTGTATAAAATGCCACTATAGTGAATTTGGGGACCTATGAATATCCAAAAATTATTTATATAGGAACATCCCTTATGGACAAAGAACATGACTATATTGTCACTATTCTGATGGATTTTATTGATATCTTCACATGGGTTTACTTAGACATGCCAGACTTAGACCTTGACTTGGTCATGCATCACCTTATTGTATATCCAGATGCCAAACTAGTCAAGAAAAAATTAAGAAAAATGTACCCACACAATGCTATTAAGAAAAAATATTGGGTGTTCACTTCATCAGACCATTGGACTATTATAAATGGATATCAAATGTAGTTCTTGTGACAAAAAATCCATAGGGCATATGTATTTGTACTAATTTTTGAGATATTAACAAATCATGTCCTAAATATGATTTACCTCTACCCAACATTGACATGATTTGACTCAACTACTAGGTACGTAATGTTATTCCTCATGAATAGATTCTCAAGATACAACCAGATTAAGATAGCTCTAGAAGACTAACACAAGATTATTTTCACCATACCATGAGGAACATTCTATTATCAAGTCACACCTTTTGGATTAAACAATGCTATTGTCACATATCAACATGTCATGAATTTCATCTTCTATGGCATGATGCATGATAATATCAAGGACTATGTTGATGATATTTTAGAAAAGTCAAGAGCACGTGATGAACATCTTGATGTTCTATAGCTAATCTTTGAGATACTTCATGAATACAAGGTTCATGTAGATCCTAAAAAGCGAACATTTGATGTTACTTCAAGAAAATTTATATGATTCATTATATCATAGAGAGGGATTGAAGCGGATCTTGATAAGGTTAAGGCCATCATAGAAATGACACCATCTTCTAATCTGAAATAGCTCTATAGCATGTAGGGAAATATTTAGTCTATTCATAGGTTTATTTCATAGTTGGAAGATAAATGTCATCCTTTCATGCACCTCTTGAAGAATGGGGTTACTTTTGAATAGGATATGGAATGTCAACAAGCATTTTTTAAGTTCAAAGTATACTTGGAAAATCTACCATTTTTGAAACCGAAAACACTTAGATATCCATTACTTCTTTATATCTTAGGTACATAACATGCACTAGGGGCATTCTTGGCATAACATTATGAGTAAGGAAAGGAACATACATTTTATTATTTGAGCTAAACACTCATATAATACAAGCATAATTATACACCTATTGAGAAGGCTTGTTTGGTAATGACATCCACTTCCCAAAAGTTGTGACACTACATGTTGAATAATAAAACTATTATTATTGCTAAAGTAAACCCTCTCAAATATTTTATGTCTACGATAACTCTTATAGGACACATGGATAAATGGGTCATGTTCTTGAGTGAATTTTATGTTGAGTACCAGAACCAAAAATCTATTAAGGGGTAGGTCATTACTGATTAACTTGTTGAGGTTCCTATTATAGATACTCAACTACTCACATTTAATTTTCTAGATGATTCTATCATGGTGATAAAAGAAGTGGATCATGAACTTGAAAAATGAAAGTTATACTTTGTTGGATCCTTCATTTCACATGAATATGGGGTCAAAATTTTACTATTAACACCTCAAGGGGACCTCATCCCCAAGGCTTTTCATATAAGCTTCAACTACATAAACAATATGGCCAAGTATAAAGATCTTATTGTAGAAATTCATCTTGTAATATAGTGGGATATACAATAATTAATGGTTTATGGATATTATCAATTGATAATTAATAAGACCAAAAACTAATATTAGACTTGAGATGAAAATATTTTACCCCATAAGCATATTATAGATAATCTCAAGTACCATTTCAAGTTTTAAAATTTTAATAGGTGCCACGAGCTAATAATAGATCAGTCAATGTAATGGGTATATTTGGGTCCATGGTACAAGTTTCCAGTGATGTGAAAGAGTATTAGTTTCTTATTGAAAATATTCTACATCTTACTCATATTTTTCTAGACTCAGAGAGGGCGTGTATAATTTTTGGTCCTAATCCCCCATCTTAACTCCCTTAGTACCATGACATTTATAATTATTTTCATGACCAAGTCTTTCCTCCTAAACTTTCACACAATCACCAAAAAATATTCATTTATTTCTTAGTCTGTTAAATCCTCCTTGGGAACATGTTTTATCATAAGGTATATGATGGAACACTTATTCATTTTTTATCTTCAAGAGAATCAATGTTAACACTTACAAAGGTTCATGAAGGAATGTGTGGGGACCACACCAATGGTGTAGTATTAGCCAAGAAACTTCTCAAAACAAGGTACTATTGGCCCAAGATGGAAACATATGCTTGAAATTATGTCAGGAGGTGTGTTTCTTGCCAATAACATGCTAATTTAATATACACACCTTCCTTGCCACTACAACTGATCACTACACCATGGCCATTTTCTACATGGGGTCTCAATCTCATTAGAAAAGTAAACTCAACCTATTTTAATGGCCACAAACACATTCTTATTGCAAATAAGCTTTTTAATAAGTGGATCAAGAACATTCATCTCACTTACATCACCAGGAAGCAAATTGCTAAGTTTATCCATTACCATACCATCTATTGATATGGTATCCCAACTTGAATTATATCTAATAATGGTGGCTAATTTTGAACAAAGATGTAAAATCCCTTTGTACCATGTTCAATATTAAACACAAAAATTCCACACTATATAACCCATAAGGAAATGGTTAAGCTAAGGCATCTAACAAAACCATTTTCACAATCATTAAGAGGATTCTCAATGATTCTAGCTAGAATTTACACTTGTAAATTTTTCTCACCCTTTGGGCCTATCACATTAGTCATCAAACCCCTATAGGAGCCACTCCATATTCCCTAGTGTTTGGCATAGAGACTATTAACCCAATTGAGGTTGAAATACCTTCATTACAAGTATTTTTGGAGAGCATTATTGATGATGAAGAGTATAGAGTTTCTAGGTTGTAAGAGTTATAACTCTTTGATCTAAAGTGTTTGTCTATCATGGATAAATTGAGAGATTATCAAAAAACATTACGTCATATCTATAATAAACACATTCTCCCTTAGTAGTTTGAAGTTGTTGACTTGGTCTTGAAAGAAAACTAGAAGAATAATAATGTGGAATTTAAGAATAAGGGTAAGTTTCAACCCAATTAGATGGGTCTATACATGGTTATAAAAAACTATGGATTAGGGTCATAAAAATTGGATACACTAATAGGCGAAGAGCTCTAGGAACCCTTGTACATTGTACATCTCAAGCAATTCTACAGTTGACAACATTTTTGAACAATTTCCTACAAGAGCCCTTACTTGGGGGTAACTTATTCCAAAGTTGCTTTTTATTCCATTATATTTATAACCTATCCCATTTTAACCCATACCATTGTACCTTATATTGTAACATTGGACTTTTGTAATCCTATACTATTTCATCTTTAACTGTTATAACTCTAGACTATTGTAACTCTAGACTATTGTAAACTAAACCATTTCTATTTAATTAGACCAATTCTAATTTGACCTTGACTATTGTAACCTGGACCATTATACCCAATACCATTTATGATCTTGATTATGATTCATAGGTATTCTAGACACACTTAGAGAATGTTCTACATAATAGTTTAACTTGATTAGTATTCATAACTTATTTTGTAGACAAGTGTATTGAGATATGTAAAAGCATAGTTTTTTCTTGCTAGATGGTTCCTTTGCACTTCTTTAACACTACGTACTATTCTATTTTTGTTTTTTCTTAGTATTTATTATTGCCTCATATGGATCACATGACCATTGCAGTCGGATTAGTTGTTGCTTACCTATGGATGTGAAACTCCTCAGTTAAGTGGTTTTATGTACCATTATTTATATTCCATTTTCATTATTATTCCATTATATCTAGTTTAGATATAATACCCCATCACATCTAGTTTATTTATTATTTTAACTCTTACTTGTAGAAGTGCATCTCCTCGGTTAAGTAGCTCCCTATACCATTGTTCATATTGTGTTTCCATTATTTATCCCAAAAACACAAAAAAATTAGAAAGTAATATGAAAAAAGACTAAAAACATTGCATTTTACCTTTGTTTATTATGATCCTTAGTGTTCTCACCTTTTTATGAGTAACCCAAGCCATGCTCTCACCATTTAATGAGTTGGACCATTTAGTCTCTTTTAATTCTCAATCAAGTTGAGACACTTAAGAAACCCCTAAACATTTTAAAATGATCTTAGAAAAACTTAAAAATCACAAAATCATGGAAATTTGCTTAGAATCTCTTTGCAAGATCTAAAGTTGTCAAATTTTTTGGTATGGGATCTTGTTTGTTAGGTTTATTTATAGACCACATTGGTCCTTTTCCTCCCATTTTTGGGAGAACTACAATGGCCTGAGGTACACACAAAATATGTAGACAACTCTTATATACATGGTGTATATCAGGATAGCTTGGACACACTTTTCCTTTCTTTTTCAACCACTTCTTTGCCTTAAGGATTATGGGACTCGTAGACATTTCAAAATTAACCACTTTTCCTTTAGTTTTTCCATCCTTATTTATCTCATTGTATGCTCTCATCATTTTATGAGTTATTTACATTCTCATCATTTTTCAAGATCTCTCTCATTTTTAGCCTTAGATGCAACAGACATTCTGAATTCCCAATTTAGTTCCTTTGTGCCTACTTGTCTCTTATCTTTTAGTATGGTTTTACCCTTACCCATACTCTCTTTTCACACACACTCACCATTTTTTAAGGATATTCCCATATTCCTCTACACATGAATCATGTCTCTCTTTATAATCATTTTATTCTATCCCATATCATGGGAGAATTACATTTGGCTTGAATTTCATGTTATATATAATGTCCTTGGAACTATATAGGCAACATCCACGTGCCTAGTGCATTTGGATTCAACTCAACTACCCATTCCTTTTCTTCTCTCCACATGTATCCCTATTGCATAGAGTAACAACTCTATTCCACATGTACGAATAATTTATTTGTTGTCTACACTAACATTATAAGTAACCATTATTTGTGTTTCTTTATTTTTGTGTGCTTAGAATAGTTTACTTTCGACATTTTTATTTGCTCTAGTTTGTTTAGTTGCTTTTTATTATGTTGTTTCACTTTTTGTTTCTTGTTTTTTTTGTGTTTTTTTGTGCTTCTATTTCTTTTTATTATTGTTTTGTTGTATTTTTATTGGTGCTTTTTTGTGTTGTGTTTTTCTATATTTATTTCTTGGTGTTTTTTGTGTATTCATTATTTTTTTTATATTCTTGTTTTGTGTTTCTATCTGTTTTATTTGATTTAATTATTTATTTATCTATGTTACTTATTTATTTTAACTTTTGTGTTTACATACACTTCATAAACATTTTGAGTCTAGCCTTTACTTGGGCTTGACTTGTTTACATTTGTATTTAAACTATTTTGTTATTTGCTTATTTTTAAGTACACTTTTTCAATACCTAGATTTTAATTAGTCATATCCTAATTCCAAGTTAGTTACAAATCATCCTTACATTATTTTATTGTTTGTTTGTGTTTTAAATACATTTATGTCCCTACTTAAGTCTTGATTATTCATATATTGATTTTGAGTTAGTTACATTTTTGTGGTTTGCCTTCTTTTTTATCTTTTTATTTACTTAGTTTTTTGTTCAAACATAAATAGTTGTAAGTTTGGTTTTGGTATCTTTTATCATTATCCTTAGTTATAAAATATTCACATTTGAATTGGTAAATTGCAAAAAAAATACCATGTTTTAATAAGTTACTCATGATTATGATGCATTATTTCATTTCTATAAAGTTAATACCAAATGATCTAAATTACAATAGTCAATTTGGCACCAAAGAACATATCTAAATATACTATCCTACATATCTAATACCTAAACAAGATATTCTAGGCCAAACATTGGAAACAAACAAGACTCTCTATGTAATATATGCATCTACTGGAATACACATTAAGTCTAACTGACTATATCTATGATTAATTTGGGATGTGCATTTCCTAAATTATCTTCTAGCATCTAGTCATGCATCAAATAGAGTAACAAATACATCAACATCCATATGCTAACTACAAAAGTGCATCTCCTAACACTATCATATATCATCATATCATAATAAAATAAAAATAAATGTAAACATCATGAGGAAATAAAGAATATTAAGAGTCCATGTACAGATAACAATGCACCAAAAAAATGAATGTCATATATGTCACAAAATAATCTTTTATACTTTATGATAATATCTATTCATTTCATAATAAAAAATGAAGCTATAGAATAAGATTTGATCATGGTAACCCTTATGGGGACTCTGTTAGAAACTCTAACCCATGACTGATGGTGGTGACAGTGGTGGAGGCCCCATGACTACACATTATGATGATGGTCATGCCATAAATTTCTCTAAGTATCATGTCTCAACCTAGAGGTCTAGATAGTCTATTGAGATCTCTTATAATATTTGTAGGATGGTTTTCTCCTCTATGCAGGTATTGTTACCATGTATAGCCTCTACCAATAGTCTATCTCATCATTCACACATAGGAATTTATCCTTAGTTTGTAAGGCATCATCATTAGAAATAATCATGTCAACTAAGGCCCTAGATGATCTTGAACCACTATCTATGCTAGCTCATTAAGCCTCATCTCACTCCTTTGTTAGTCTCTCCACCTATGATACTAATCTCTCCCTATCCACCTAAGATATATCTTAATCACTGACCACTCTCAATATATTTACATCATGAGTAGCTAATTGAGCCTATACCCCTATCAACTAGACCGCCTATCACCTCGAAGTCATAATCTCTACATACTTGGATACAATAATCCCCTATTGCCTAGTGGTCTCCTCCTTTGTTATAGGTAACTGAACTATAAACTAGCTACATCACCCTATAGGCTTATTATCTCTGATAGACATGCACTGATCTCTCTAATTTCTATCAATCAATGCCTAGTCCTCTATAGACCTAAATATATTAGAGGGCCCTGCCTCTCTTAAACCTATGCCTATCCCTATCTCAAAGGAACTAACCTCTCTTTTACCTACCTTGTGGCCCTCATCACTACTTGTTGCATTCCCTATTTCAATCTCCTATCCATTTAGGTCAGCCATATCAATATAATTTATAGGATCCTATTATACCTAAGCAATAAATACCTATAAAAAAAGAGCATGTAGAATATCCAATTGCACTAAAACCTAGGCTTGTCCCTATACTAGGGCATGAACTTAGTCTCTCCTCAATATTACCCATCTCTAGTGTAAGAATAACTAATATGGCTACCGTATGGTTAATTTAATCAATTTATCAGTAGCCCACCATGCTACATATGTGTATTTAATTCTAATGTCTATAACACCACCTACATAATCTCATAACACATGCATAACTCTACCATAATCCAAAACTACCTAATACTAGGGCATTGGTAGTCTCCACTCCCTAATCTCCTTAGTCACATGTGTAAAATAGTGGGGACCCTATAGGATATCTTGATGGAATTCATACTACTAGACTTTATATGATCTATATCTCTCCACCATAAAGTTGTGGTACCCTATAATGTAACATGGTGTGATCATATAGCCAATCATGAATACATCCTCAATCTAAAACCATTGAGTAGATATATAGGGTCCTTAGATAAAATTAGTATCAACCATCTCATCTATTTCTCACCTATAAAAGGGAGAGTCTCCAAGATGGACACATAAAATTAGACCTATCAAGTACCACTCAAAGGTTATTATATCCTCCAGTCCCTAATGATACCTCAACCCCACTAGGTACTCAATGGCAACGTGCGCCCATGCCCATACCTATAGTAGTGTGATGTGGCCAATACTTTACCCTCCATAATAGGATATCATGTGCAAGTATCTATATAACTAGGCCAAAATTATTGGCCTCCATGCAAATCATTTCAGGTGGTCAAACATCTCCTAGACCACTCCCATCAAACTAAGAGGGAAGAATCATCTAATCTTGTCTAGAAGTAGAAGGCCATTGATAAGAGTAATAGAGATGACTACCTTTAGGGGGACTATCCCCTATCTTGGTGTTGGTTCTCCTACTCCACCATATAGAGGCCAAGATAGGTCCTCTAATATATCTATACCAATACTCCCATTAATGACCTATAAGTAAACCACATCGATTAAGACCTCTAGAATAACTCATTAGCATAGTGACATCCACATGATCCTACACCCCAAAATTGACATCCATAAAATATGATTAACATCCTCTAACATGACTGTCACCTCTTTAGTTGAAAAATGGAATCTCAAAGTCTCTGAATGCCACCTCTTTGCTAGTGCTAATAAATAAGACCTATCTACCTAAATTATTGGCAATCATGCCAAGTAATATACCTCAACTACCTTAGGCACACCCATGAACTCATCTATTTAAATAACCTAAATTCAAAGAAATCATGATCATCACTCATGAGTAATAATCACCCTGACTTGCTCCTACAAGTCAAAACATAAAGAAATAGGTTAATTCATTTTTCTTCTAATTATTCAATTCTACCTAAATTATTTTAATTTTAGGCCTAGACCTATCTCCTGCATGCCCCATTCTCTTATTATATCTTCATTTTGGTCTTTATGGTGACCTATTTATTTTCTTAGTTATCCCACCATTTCACAAGATAAACCTACTCATCTATAGGTTGATCTTGATATTCTATAGATCAACCTCACCATTTCCCCTCATAGGTTCATAAATTCACCATTATACAGAGTGATATCACCATTCAAAAGGGTGATATCACCACTTCCCAATTTTCACCTTTTAACCAGGCAATTTCCATCAAAATTGATGATCTCACTAATCAGTTAGTGATTTGGATAATTAGACTCACAACCTTGCCAATGATTTGGTAACATCACCATTCTCTATGGAAAATTAATTATTATTGAGGGATACCTCATCATTTTCATATTTAGGAAAATATAAGGACCATTAAACTTCTTGTAGCTACTAAAAAATTCCATGAATGTAAAATTAATTACCAAAAAGAGGTACTTACCATTCGTCCACTCCCTAGTGGTCATTGAGACATCCAATCCCTAGTGGTCATTAATACTCTCAAACATGCTAGCCAAGGTATTAGTGATAGGGGATATTATCCACCTTCTCTAGCTCTCTCATGCACAAATCTCATAGATATAGATTTTTATAGCCAAGGTGTAAATGAATGAATTTTACCCCCCAAGGGTTAAAACATAGTAAAATTTTCAAAATTTTCACCCTTGGGCCTATAATTACTCTATTTATCTTCCTTGGGCTATTGTTTTAGCCCTATTTATCCATTTTTACTCCCATTATATTCTAATTACTCTATTTTTAAGCCCCCTTTTCTAAAATTAACATGATTATTATTCTTTTTGATCAAGATCTAACTCATCATTTTTTTTGTCCTCTCATGGAGGGGGCATCATGGGCCACCCAAATGCTATTTGGGTCAATTTTATTAACCCCACTTATCTATGACTCATGTAAAACTTAGTGAAAAGTGGGAATGAATTTATTTATTCTCATTATAGCGACAATTTTATTCTTTGAAAAGAATTTGATTGAATTAAATGTCTCACCATGCCTTATCAAATAGGGGAAAATGCTGACATCCAATTCTTATCACTATTATGTTAAAATTGCAAATCAAAATGATATTATGCAACAATGCATAATCTAGACCAAAATCACTAAAATTCTCTAAATTGTCCACACACATCATGTGTAAATGTTGATTCTTATCTATTGATCCATGATTGGGGCAAGGCATTTTATAGAATTATTATGTTTTCTTAACTCACTTCAATTGAAATTGTGACCATGTAAAATGATGTCTTATACCACTAAAATATTCTAATTCATATGAACACATCACGTGCATATGGAAATTTGTGTCTATAATACCTTAACTGGGTTATTATCCTATACGAAACTAACATCTTCTTCTGATTATACTCTAGTCAAATTACAACTCAATAACATGACATTTTTTACTAGGTTGATTAAATGTGTAACAAATTTCCAAAAAACTATAAAAAACTAGTTGAAGTCACTTAAGTAAATAAAAACAAAATTATAGGCTTAAGTGGAAATTCCATGAAAGTTGTTTAATATCTATTTACTATAAATTTATTATTTAAATTTGCATCACTCCATGACATCATCATAGGGGTGTCATCCACAAGGCATTAATGGAAGGAAATATCTATATTAAGGATAGCCATACCTTATTAATTCTCCATTATACCAAATATTGATGACATTATTTATTGTTTTCCCCCAAAATATTCAATTATTCCATGGCCACACATCTTGATCTCAGGATGGATGGTCATGGTTAATTCTAAACATTTTATAAAAGTTGTAAATAAGTGAGCCAACATCATAACTTTTAAGTTATTTTTGTGTAAACTTACTATGCATAAATACCTTCAAATAAGCTTCAATTGTGTAACATTATTATGCAATGATAAAGAAACTTCAATCATTCCCCAAATTTATAAATCTAGGAACCAAGAGCCACTAGTGAGCTAAGAGACAATGGAGGTACATGCTACACTACATTAAAGAAGACTTGGAGCACCAAATCTGGGTATAAACATGACTATTGACCATTTTTGAAGCAGAGTCGCTACTTGGAAGGTATTACATTATATTAATTTCATAATTAGTTCCTTCAGTTCATTAACACTACCCCTCAAGGGAGTAGGATTAACATGCTAGTTTTTTATGCTTATTACATATTTTCTCTACTAACACATGGACTAACTTGTTTCATAATATTATTCTATAGTTTGTTCAAAACTAAAATTGTTAAGGTCAAAATAACATATTCAATGTTACCTTTTATAGATTAATACTACCTTTCACCTTGAACATGATATTTTTGAAAATTTGAGCCATAATATACCTTCAATATGATGTACAAGCTTGATTAATGCACTTAAACCATAAGAGTTTAGTTTAAGAGGAGGGATCCCACTATGGTCACCAAAATGTAAGATGATAAATTTGAGCAATTGTATTTTGATTATGCAACTTATAAATAAAATGCCTGAGTCTATAATTTACCATTAAAATATATTTGTAATTAGGATAATAATGAAAATAAATGAACATTTATTGCAAGTTTAAATTCTAAAACTAAGTTCTATAGATAAAGATTCAAACAAAGAAAAAGATTAGATGTTTGTGGATTATGGATTGCTTATAAGTAGACTCATATTTCCAACATGAGATTAGCTTGATCAATGACTTGGATTGTATGGATTTGTTAATAGTAAGATAATTAAGACTAATGGATTTGACTATTATATCCAAAATAGAGGAGTGATGTTGTTTAAATAGAAGTAGGAGGGAAGATCATTGGCTACCATTCAAAGTTAGGTAATAAGATCAATGGTGGAGAATTAAAATGAATTAAAAATTCCTTGGGAGCCTATAGAATTAGAGGCTTCTAGAGAAGATGGAGAGAATAGAGGAGGATTCTAGAATTAGAGAATTTTATAAGCCATTTAGGGGCTAAGTAAGATTAGTATGTAATTAGATGAGGTGATTATATGGGTGATTAGGGTTTAGGGATGTAGGAGATCCTAAGAATAGGCTAGGGTAGGTGGGATTAGAATTTTAAATTCTAATATAATGGATAAGTGAGGTTAATATGGGATTAAATGATAAATGACACATTAGAAGAAGGATTAATTGACTTGTGTGGGAGGAATAAGGTTAGCATGATGTAAGGAATATATGATGGGGGATAGGATTGAATTGATTGATTAGGACTATGGATATGGGATTAATTAAGTTAATTAGTGGGATTAAATGAATAGTTAGGGTGAGCAGATTTATGTGTATACATTGACCACGCTTAGAAATATACTTAAAGAATGAGTTTTGACCTTAGTTTGAGATGGTGAATGGGCTCAATGCACTTGAAAGATAAAACCACTCCTAGGTATAGGAAAAGGTCTTTAGATCAAGCTAGAAATCGATCCAAGTTGTAAAATCTCAACATAAAAGGTAAAAACTGAAGCCTAGATTAGAGAAGAACTTGGTGTAGACCAATCAATTTTGGATCTAAATTTTGTAAGATGACTTTCAAAATTGGTAAAAAAGACTTAGATTTTCAAGTGAATAATGACCTAGACTCAAATGGGTAACATAATGAAATCATTTTAGAATACAATTAAATAAATGATTTAGGATTTAATTTTGAATAAAGGTAAAATACCTAGAATAAATTGTATAGTAGAATAATGCCTTTTTAAACAAAGGTATAAAAGGTGGTTTTGTAAATATCTACGGCAAATTTTTGGAGTAATTTTGACAATGTAACACTTATTAACTCAAAGTAGTGAAATCAAGATGTGTTTTGATTTGAATTTTTGACACAAAAAGTAATTTAGACCCAAAAACAAAAAGTAAAATGATAATAAAAGAACTTAAGTGCATGTCCTACCATAAAAACTAATAAGGTTTTATAATATCCACCAAAGTTTCCATCGATATACCAATTTTAAAAAATAATTAATTGTTAATCTAAAAAAGTAAGAGCGTGTTTAGGTAGAGTATATTAAACACTGCTCTATCTCTCAAGCATTGATATGTGGAACACAATTAGAATGTCAAGATTTGATCTAAATCTAAAATGTTTGAGCATCTAGATGTTCTACATGTGTAGATAACATGAGAGATTAATCACATCAATTAGATGGTTATTGCCTATCTTGTTATGAAATGATATAATCCTTTACATAATTAATTCATCTATATACTTCTTAGTGAATTATGATGTCTAGTACATGCAAGCTCTGAGGACCTTTTAGACTAGTCAGTCTAACTACTAACCACTATCCCATCCAATAGTTTTCTCAATTTGTATAGCCCTCAAGGAATGGGTTGGAATAGTGTTGGGAGATGAAACCCCAGGTCAAATTTCTCCTAGATAACTCATGAGGAGCCTATTAACTCTCACTCATAAGACAATGTAGACAAATAAATGAATGAAAAATGGAATAACTTTAGATTCATTTATGAGTCACCCAAGTCACTCAAAACTTGGGGAGAGAATACATGGCTTTTATTCACTTCTATGACTCAACCAAATAAGCAAAAATGATGCACTTTTGATAACCCAGGTTCCCTAAATGGGATTGGGGAGAGCATACACACAATTGTTTTCTAAAAAGGAAACTAATCTAGGAAAATAAACTAAGTAATTTTGTAAAAATAAGAAAGCAAAATCTCTTAGGAGCACTAATCTAATGCTTTTTTTCTTTTAAGATAGTTTTAATGAAATGTGAAATGAAGTTTGGCCTTTTTGAATTTGAAATTATAACTTTGAAAGACAAAAAATAAAGTTGTTAAGTGAATTTTAAGCACTAAAAAGATAAGTGTGACTAATTTTTAAAGTGATTAAATTTTTCTCCCCTTGACCTAGTTTCTTGCAATAAATGTTAAGGATTAACTTGTGCTTGTTTAAAATAGTTGGTCTAAAATAATTTCACTTTTGAAACTGTCAGGTTTTTAACATAGGGTAAAACCATTGTTTTCCTATAAAAAAAAGAATATAGTCTTTGGTGAAGTCACCATTTATTAGGTGTGAAGTCTATAATTAGATTAATCAAATTAATTATTTCCTTAGTAAATCATGAAAAACATAGTGGATAGTTACCTGACAAAGTTGTTTAATCTAGATGAAGTCACCATTTTTTTTGAAGTCACTAAAACCTAGTAGTGAAGTCACCATTTTTATGAAAAACATAGTTGGAAACAAAACACAAGAAACTGGCAAAGTCACAAATTAAGAGTGGTAAAGTCACCAAAATGTCGACAAGAAAGAACACAAATGTTTAAGGAAAAATATATAAAAACTAAAGTTTTAAGTGAACTTTTATTAGATTTTAACATTCCAATATCACTCCTATAGTTATTTTAGGGTGAGTGGTCCCACCAGACGTGCCACTATGTAGTGCAGGATTATGAAGGAGATTGTCATCTTTCTCATGTTAGTGGAATTTCAAAACCCCAATATCAAAAAATTTAATGAAATTAAAAACTACTTTCCTACTTACTTGGGTGAAAAATAACAAATCTAATTACAAATACAACTAAGAAATAAAGACAACAAACTACCTTTACCTTCCTTGTCAAATGATCTCATTCATTGGCATGCGAGTGTGTTAGTTCTCAACTTATGTGTGCAATGGAGTCTTTTGGTTAATGAATTTACCTTGTGGGTAGCACATCTCCTGGTCCATGTTGGATTAGCTTGGCTTAGATTATAAAAATTAAGTTATCTCTTAACAATTTAGCATTACAATTCTACAAAAAAGCTTGTTAAACAATGGCCTTAACACTTGTATTTATAGGTTCTCCAAATAATCATAACTCAAGTATAGTTAGGTTATATTTAACCATGGTTAGGTTTAGTTTAACTGTGTTTAAGTTAAGGAGGGGATAAAAAATTAATATTTGGGAAAAATATACCATTTATTAAGCATGGCTCTCTATTTCTAAATTTAAGGTTTTAATGAAGATATTTCCAATTCCTTGATTTTGAGGATGATGACATCATTTTTATTGGAATTTATTTTTTAGATAATTTATATTCACTAATTATACATAAAAATTTCACTTAATTAGTTAATTGTATTTACTTAGTTCATTCATTATGCTTGACATTTTTGCATTTTAGGAATTGGTTAAGTGCCCTGCTTAATGGGTCAAGATGCCAATCTATCAATTTACTAGGTCACAATTTGATTGGAAATTAATCTTTGGGAGGTTACTTTTATATATAGGATAATACCCCAAATAGGGATGCCTCAACATGATTCTAGGCACTAACATCTAATATGTAATGAAATTAGGAGATTCAGTGATTCTTAGGCTTAATTTACTTTTTTTGGTAGAAATTAATCTAAAGTCTGCTTGGAACATGGTTATGGCCAAAACATAGTGTCTATAAGTTAAGTTCCTTTACTATTTTAGTTTGTCATTTTTATTTATTTATTTTATTATAAGTAACTAAATGCACATTAGGATGAGAACATGTTTGTTCTAATATCAATGTGATGAGTTTTGAGAAGGCCATATGCAGTTGGCATCCAAATTCAAATAGAAGGTTGTCAAAGGTCAAAAGACCTTTGATAAGTTCTATTATTCCTTACTTTAAGATGATTTTAATTATAAGTGGTAGATTAAAATGGTTACCATGAAAGGAATAAAGGCCATAACCATAACATTATAGGCCCATGTTCAGATTGAGGAATTTAAATGAATATTTAGTTCTTAAAAGAACTAAGGTGTTAGATAAATGGTAATATTCCATGAAAGGACTACGATGGAAATGGTTCTAAGGAAAAGAATGGATAAGGCTTGGAGGTCCATGTGATGGCATTAATTTAATCAAGCCATAATTTGAATGGACTTAGGTCGATGGTATGTTAATCACAATGGTTGAGTAACCCAAACATGAAGGGATTTACTGGTTAACCATTAACATAATTAATTAGGGTTAATCATTTTATCAATCCACTTGATGGATTGGTATTTTTGTAATCTAATTCATTATGGGATCCATCCCAACATGGCAGGCATCTTGAAATGAGGTAATCACTTAGAATGATTGCTATTTTGATATCTTGGTGCTAGCTGGAGGAATCAACACATATCTTGTGCCATTTGGTAGGTGGTTAACTCATTCTTGAATCTTTAGGGCATCCTTTATGAGTGGAAAGACATGGTGACCATAGTGTGAAGTGCATAAGGTAATGGAGTCAATGGAATGATCAACAAAGGCTCTGGCTTAGTACTTGGCATGTGCTCTCTACTCTAGCAAAGAGATGCTCTTATGTGCTATAAAATCAAGTCCAAACTAGTGAAGTGATGATGAAAACTAGTTGTGGTGAAGCTTTGTATAATTGGTTTTAGATATAATGTAATGGATTCCATTATCATGATAAGTAGTATGGATGCTATTAAGGATCTAATTATATACACCCAAGCTCACATGTGAGCCTTTGAGCAGTTAAGTAACATAAGATAGAATTTAATCTATTATTATAATAACTAACTATATACTCTATTTTTTATGATCTTTGATAAATGAAGAATATTTTGTATAGTAAACATGGTACTTCTAATTTGAATGGCTTTCACTTTTCTATGGAAATACGTAATGAATGTACTGGTTATAATATGGTAATATCAATAGTAATGTGAAGAATGTTAGTTGTAAGCTTTTGGTTTATGTCATTAATAGCATCTCTGTGCTAAATGATGACATCATCATAATTTGTGAAATAGCGTAAGTGTAAGGAGAGTCATGTACTTAAGATTTGATACCCTTGCTAAGAAGTTCTATCTAAAACATGAACACTTGATATAAAACATTCCATTAACCCCTCAAGGCACCTGAATGATGTTAATCTTAGTGAAATAAAGGATTTCACCATTGAGACTATTAAACTAACTTGGGATAGGATTTCACCCCTATGACTAGAATTAGTCACCCAAAATAGGCTTACACCTATAGATCATCAGGATTAGCCCAAATAAGGCTTATGCTAATGAATATACCAAAATACTATGTTGAAATGACCAAGTCCTATAAGTGAAATATTGAGCCATGACATAACTAACCCAATGTGGGCTTTGGCTATTTATTTACTATGCTTTAGGTGAGTGCATAAGGCTTATGCCTTATGTGAATTTATGCCAACATACTTAAGTGATAAATGTTGAGTGATCTAATAATATACTATATTTGTGCCTAGTTATAATGAGTCCATTAATAATTTGGACAATTGAATGATCACCTGAATTGATGAATTGATCCCCTTTTATACAACATTTTGGTTCCATTTTTGGAAACCATGCAAAATTTTATTATCATAATGGTATAATAGAGTAATGCTTTGACTCTCCCTCAAGAACATGAAATACTAGTTGAAAAATGTGGAAGATATATGTGCACTAAATAATCTAACCTATAAAGGATAAAAGACAAAAAAGTGGGTTTAAAAAAACTTGTATGATGCTTTGTATGAGGTCTTTTTCTATGAATTAATTGAGCATGTATAGCGATGGTTAGCTAGCTATATGACCCATAGAAGATAAATTTATGGACAATGCTATGAGTGGATAAAATAAAACTTAGATAGGATTGAGACTCCAAATGCCACTTAGATGAGAGCAGTAGACAAATGGTGGAAAAGAGCACTGAATAATTACATGCTTGAGTTCTTGCCCTAAAGAAGTAGAGTATCAATTTTTATGCCAACTTAGAGGCATGTTTATGAAATATTTTGGCACAAAACTCAAGAAACTAATGGTGGATTATAGATTTGAGACTTTGGGAATGGAAAACTAAATTCCTTTCATAGATGAATAGTGCAAAAGGGGAGAAGGGGATACGTAGGTGAAGCAAAATGGTAGGGAATGAGTAGATTAACACTTAAAAACTTAGGAGATAAACTTATAATAAAATATGGTATAGGATGATGGAAGATATAAAACCTACAAGTGCTAAGATAACCCATAGTGAGTGAGAAGTGCATGGGGAAGGATCTCTTAAATTGCAATAGTGTGAGGAAGAGAAAAATAATGAAGTGATAGATCAAGCTAAATAGTTGATAGGTATAAAATGCACTAGGTTCTTAAATAATTTAATAACTAAAGATGCATTAGATGTGCCTACTCCCATATAACCTAGGTGTAAGCTCATGTGTTATATCCCCCATGATAAAAAAGAAAAGTGATAACTGACCCTATTGTCAACATAGACTTTGACCATTTTATAGACTTGGAGTATAATTTTGTGATTGAATAAGTTATTACCTATGAGGAATTAAGTGAGGATACCTATAGACCATTTAATGATAGCTCACCATAGAATAAAATGAGTGCAAGCATTCTAACTCAGGTAATGTCAGCTTTGTAGATTAGGTAACAACCTATAAGAAGTGGTCCAAAGTCACAAGTCAATAGTATAGTGCCATCATCATCTTTAGTGCTATCTTCATCTTTAGTGCTAGTAGTAACAATGAGACTAATGCCTAACATAATAGATAGAGGCATTAGAGGACCACCACCAAGATAAAACCAAGGAAAATAAGTATCTCATATGCTATATGCACTTGTACAACAAATATGCTATGATATGGCCATGTACTTGCCAGAGTATCATGGCATGGAGGATACCACAAAGCATGTGATAAAATGTGAATTACAATGGTGCATATGAGTCATCACCCAATCAAAGTGCAAATCAACCTAGTTCATGATAATTCTATTATATTACACCTATACCTGGTATAGGAAATTTGATCCTAAGATAGTTATGGTTGACTATGACACCTTGAAGGAAGTATTCTTGAAGGAATTCAACATACCAAAGTTTGAATAGCAAAGAATCATTGTGCTCAAGGAGATTAACCAAAGACTCTCAAAGAGCATACACCTATATGATGCAAGGTTCAAGACTCCTTTCCAATCTTACTTATGACATTAATCATTCCCAACATGCACATTGGTTTATTAGAGGGTTACTAGTGCCATTTAGAAGAGCACTCTTCATGAAGACATTCACAAATCCTCATGAAACACTTGAAACTATGCTCAGGGTTAAGGTAGTTAGAAGCACCAATATTAGGATCAACCCATTCATGGAGGTGAAAATTGCATCCATGGCCTCCCAAATCCAAAAGCTTACTAATAATTTTTTTCAAGATGCTTAAAGTGTTTTATGGTACACCAACTATAAAATGAAAGGCCATAATAGGAATAACTACCTTTAGAAGAATGTACACACATTGCTTCTAAGATGTGAGGCATTTCATGAGGCACATGATGTTTATAACTACCCTTTATTAAAATTTTCTATTTAGGTTAACACAACCATATATTATCAATTGTATAGTTCTTACACACATATCACAACTGATTCCTAAGTAATCAATGAGATGGATGAAAACATAGAGAAAGGTGCATAACAAGCCACACCATTTGTCAAAGGGAAAGTTAATTAAGGGAATGAGGGATATGGAGAATAAAATGAAAGCTATGGAATACATTGAGGTACTAAAGGATGAGGTGAAGAATGTGGAGTGGAAGGTTCCCACCCCATTCATGTTATAAGTATGGTTCTATAGAACACTATTAGTGTGACTTCCCTACACGTCCCACATGTAGGTATTGTCAAGGAACCCATAAAGTTGAGGAATGCCTTGACTTGTATAAAAATTGACCCAAGTTAGACCTGATGTAGATAAGGGTGTAGGAATGATAAAGCATAAGCTAAAAATGGAGAAGTGGACTCCAAAGGCATAACCAACCAATGTAGAGATAGTCAAGGTGAAGGTGACTATTTGTAGTGGATTCACCACTCAACTACCAGTTTCACTAATACTATAATTATGCATATAATATAGGGAATAGAGCTATACTAAGCATATGACACATCCTAAACCCAAATCTATACCTTAACCAGACCTTACACACCAAAAAGATATTTTGTAATAGACCATGAACATCATTCAAAACCTGTAAGGAGAGTTGTAATTGATGTGAGACTTTGAAGCATAGGCTATCACCTCCCATAAGAAGTAAGATAGATAGGATAATGAGGTAAAATAAATAATAGAGATCTTTTACCTCCTACATATAGAAGGGAAACTACCCCTATTGAATTATTTGATTTTAGAACATGTAGGGTGAAATCTAGTTAAATTTTTCATGCTAGACATGGAGAGGGCATGAGAAGTGAGGCATACACAAAATGTAGAGTAAAATCAAGAACTCCTTATTAATTCCACCATTTATGGATGGTATATATGTGAGGTCCTTATAGACACATGTACCAAGTTCAATATATTGACCAAGAACACATAGGAGAAGATGGGTAGGCTATCCTTGAGGCCTTCCCTTCATGTGCTTTTTATGGCCAACAAGAATTGAGTGTAACTAATCAAAATTATAAAGAGTGTCATTATAGATATAATGGGTGCCATGTTATACATTAACTTTGAATTGATTGAGTTGGTAGAATAATACAATTATCCAATGCTCCTGGTAAGGCCATGATGTTACGTGAAAAATGTAGATATGAACTTTAAAAGGTGTTATACGACTTTTGAAAATGGAAAGGAGAGGGTAATGATCTCCCTCTTGTGATATAGGAATTTTACTCAAGAGAGGATGGTTAGTATGGTGTTAGTTCTAAAATAAAAATAGAATGAAATAAACACACTAATAACATAACATCTCTAGGCCTAGACACTAGGGAGAGCTTAGTTAAAAATCATGAATGAAACACACAACTAAAATGCAAAAGAAAACTCTTTTACCTTTCTTGGATCCTCCAAAATGCTTGTTGGGGTGGCTTGTTTGGCTTGTGCTCATGAAGTCCTTGGAAATGAAATCTTGAAAACCTCCATCTCTCCTTGGCACCTTTGGCTTGTAGCTTGGCTTGGATTGGAATTAATTTGGAATTATAACAATAGTTTCTTGAAGCTTTTTGAACCAATCATGCATTATAACTTTTTACTAATTAAGCTTAGAAATGATGTTGTGAGGCCTCATATTTATAGATTTTTGGATTTGGCTTGAATCAACCTAAACCCTCCATCTCAATATTGAGATGTGTGGTTGAGGATTAATTCAATTTTTGGAATTAAGTTTATAATTATCCTCATCATGGCATTAGAAAAAGGGGAAATTAAGAGGCATGGAGTGTATGAATCCTAATATTGGTGGCATTAATGGGCTATGGATGTCTTCCCAAGAAATGAGGTCACTTGATGATGAAAATATTTAATATTCATTTCTAAAAACAAGTATTCAACAAGTTTCCATGGATTTATTAACTAGGCCTTGATTTGGGTTAATTAGCTCTTAAACATGTACTTTGTGCACAAATTACCCAAATTGATCAAAATTCCTTGTTATTGATCCAAAATTTGAATAGATTAGAATTAGAAGGTGGCATTAGATGCATTTGAACCATATTACAATTTAGGATGTTGCTAACAACAAATAACAAAGGCATGAGTCTTGTGTAGAAGATTTGATAGGGAAGGACAATCTAGAGCACCCAAGTGCAAATTTGGCATTTTGACTTGAAATGAACTTATCAAAGTTAGTTATCCCATAAATTGCATTGCCTCATTTAGGGATACCCCACCCAAAATTAACACTTGAATATGTTAGTTTTACATCATTTAGTGTGCTTTAGTGTTTCTAGGCCAAATTATGCATTTTAGGTAGAAATTAGCCAAAAGCCTAATTAGAGGTTATTGGTGGCCAAATTTAGGTGTCTACAGTTTGCCCCTATTTGGGAATATTTTGAAAACCATAGGCAAAGTAATGTCTTCTCAAAGAATAAGAAATGGCCTATATGCCAAAAATAAGATGATGGTTGAAGAACAAAGCTCTAAATGGTTTTGGGAAGCCTATGATGATGCCCCATCGAGGGAGTGGTCATCACATTTATTGATGGATGATCCCTTGAAAATAAACAAGAATAAATATGGAATTATCCTATAAATAAGATTAATCTAAATGAGAAAATGCTTGCAGGCATTGATGTAAAAAGGATACTGATTTACCCAAAGGTAATTATAAACAAGAATAAAAGTCAAAATAATGATTTGCCCATAGGTAGTTATAATCATTAAGTAGACCTAGATTGGGTAAATATGATTGTGCCCTAGTTAGGTTTGATTAACAAGCATCACTCAAGGATGTAACCTAGAATACATATTAAAAATGAGCAGGTGCAAAGTGATGAAATAGATTAATAAAAGAATAGGATTGATCAGTGTGAATGATTTAGTTTTACCTACCAATGAGGAAATGCACATCCTGACTAGTAATGATATAAATATAATGGTCTTTAGGTTAATTTTATTAAGGGTGGGATGAAAGGATTTGCCAAGGTGCCAAGGAGAAACTTCTATGGCTCCATTGATTGTAGACCTTCATGAAGCTAATTTTTTCTATAGTATGTGATAGTAGGCATCATGATAGAACACCATGAATACTTGTCCAAAATTTGCATAAATATCGACTCTCGATCCAATAAACACTTGAAAATAATGCACCAATGATAAAAACTATGATGACAATGTTAACGTATGAATATGGATGGACTCAAGAATAATTTGCTCAAGAAATCACCCGATGAATGCATAGAGACTAAGTTGAGGCAATGGTATTGAATGCAAACAAATAGGTAAGTGAATAAACAAACAAACAAACAATTGATATAAATAAATAAATAGAAAGCCTAAATAGAAGAGTAAAAGAAAGCATCATAATAATGATAATGCCCCAATAAGGAAGATCGATGATAACTGACTAGGATTAGATAGGGCAAATATTTTTGGATTTTTTGAAATATTATGAATGTTTTTGTCATTTTGAGGTATCTTAACTCATTAGAGAATGACAAGATACGTACTCATAAAATGGCGAGAGCATTTGGCTTAGGTTGCTCACAAAATAGTGAGAGCGTATGAAAAAGGAAACTGAGGTGACCTCAACATAATTTGAGCATGACCCATATAGTCTTAAAATGACCTCAATTCATAGTAATTCCATCCACATAAAATGCAAATAAAAATCAACTAGGTCCCAACAAGTTCTCAAATCTGGCAAATGGCCAATCAAATAAAAATAGTGATGGCAAGGTGATGCAGCAATGCATGATAAACAAGTGTTTCCCCTATTTTATCCATAGGTAGTTATAACTAAGATACAATGACATAGGTTAATGATACTAATTTTCACATAGGTGGTTATAATTAGTATCAAGACTAGTGAGACATTGATTTGCCCATAGGTTATTATAATCAAGCTCACAGAAACAAACATAGATAGGATGAAAGATATCTTGTCAGATCAATTGTCACACTACTTTCATAGACTATGATTATAAACATGGATTAGATTCATTGTTGAAACTTGATAAAAATCCCCCCATGAAAGGTGCAGGAAGAATTAAAAGAACTAAGATCAAAATCAGATTGGGTATGATGAATAAAAATAGGCTTTGGTCTAGATAAGAATGGAATGATAGGATGGTATGGTCTTTGATAGATAATTTTGGTTTAGATAGATTAGATAAAATTGTAAGAAGGTTTCCCCTAAGTGATGGGGTCAGTGGTAGGAATATTTGTCAATGGAAAATGGATATGTAATAATGGCAATGTCATGGCAATATGGAACAATATGGTATATGTTGTTTACCTAGGTGTGCTTTTTGATTCTATTATTTTTGCTAATGGGGAGATGCACGTCCTAATCAGCAAATGATACAAATATAATACTTGATAAAGTTAATTTCTAAGCCTACACCTTATCTAAAAATCTACTCCATCAAAAAATTGATGCAGATTAGGTTGTCAAGAATGCTTATGTGTTCTTCCTTGGTCGTTAAATCTAATTCCTTCAAACATCAAGACTAGGTATATTTGTAGCCTCTGCAAAGGAAAGTGTAACCATAGATGGTAAATAGGGAAAAATAATGGATGGTAGGTTTTATTGTGAAATATAATGGTAGATGATAATGGAATGGGTAATGGTGGGGAAATAAATGAAGATAAGGACTTTCAGTCACATGTAATGTTGTTGATGCTAGATTCAATGTATTTTTGGTTGTGGTGGGGCTAAAGACTTGTTCTCTCAATAGGACCACCATATTTTTTTGTTATTTTATCTTTAGAGTAGCTACCAACTGATTAGGCTATAGATAAGAAGTTTTTTTTATTTGATCTTTGATTTTGTCTTTATCAAGTAGTGAAGAAATTTTGTGCTCAGATATTGGTGCCTCAATGAGGTTTTCACCAATGAATTTTTCTTGATTGTCCCATATAACCTTTGAGAAGGTTTCACTAAGGAATTTTGACTTTTGAATTTGATTATCTTCTAATGCTTTCAAAAAAGTTTCAGTGGAAAATGTTGAGTTCTAACTTGAAGCATCCCCTAGCACCTCTAAAAAGGTTTTACTAAGGAATGTTGACTTTTGACTTTTATTATCTTCTAGCACTTTCAAAAAGGTGTCACTGGGAGAGTGATCTTATGCTACATGAATATTGTCTTAGCCTCCTTAATATTTTCAACTACTATGTCACCATGGATGTAGTTCAACAAAGTGTGATTCTATTGATCCCAATCGACACTTGTGGGAGATGGAATGTTAATGATATAGTTATTTTGGTTGATGGTAATGGCCTATAGAATGGTAATGGAATGGGGAGAGGCTACACAATCCTCATATAAGATATTGGGAAAAATTGTGTCAAAGCTGAAGTATTCATCCTCAAAAACTATAGAAGGATCACAAATATATTCAAATTGATCTGTGAGGCATGAATAACCAATTTTGTAATAACCATGAACATATTCTTCTTCTAAATCTGATTTTGAAGCAATGGACTTTGAATCCAATGTAACAACTAATGTTTATTCTAATTTTGATGATAAATCTGATGTTGATTCAAGAATAAAACTTGACTCTAACTCTAACTCTTCATCTGATGGGTACTCTATTACAATTATGTCTTTTTAAATGCTTGGTTTTGGATAAGTAACAACCTATGATGACATAATGAGCACCAAAAAAACTAGTTTTTCAAAGTGAGACTCATCTAGGATGGGAAATAGGTCAAGAGATAACTCCTCAGAGACTGGCTTATCAATATGAGGCTCTTAAAAAATAGGGACATGGTCAAGGTAATGATTTTCCCAAAAGTGGTTATAATCATTAAGAAGTGGCTCAACAAAGACTAGCTTGTCAGTGTGAGACTCATTGACAAATGGCATAGGATCAATAGGCAATTCATCATAGGTTGACTTATTATAAATGGTTGGTTCAACAAAAACATCTTAGAGTGGTTAGTTGTCTTGGCCTTGGTTTAAAATGAGTTGGAAGATACCAATTCTGAACATAGCTTAGTCTTTAAATGATTGGATGGGTTAAGGTTTGGATGGGATTGGTACTAGATGAGGAATGACTTGTTGTTGGATAATGGTAAGGTCTAGAAGAGTATTATTTCTTCCATGAGACAAAGGACAAAGTCTTGAGATGGTAATGATAGGGTGTTGTGGAGCTTGATTGCTAACACAAGCTAAAGGACTAGGTCCTAAATGATGAAGGGGTGTTTTGGAGCTTTATTGCTCACACAAGACAAATTAATAGGTCATGGAATGATGAAGGGGCATTGTGGATCTTGATTACTCACACAAACCAAAGGATGAGGTCTTGGTATAGAAATGGTATTCCTTGGATATTACAGAGCTTGATGACTCATATAATCCAAAGGAGGGTTAGGGGTAGTCAATGATTGAATAACAAAAAGACGTAGTGAAACTTGATTATTTTCATAAGAAAAAACATCCAAGTCTTCCTCATAAACCATATCATCCCAGTCATGAGTTGGATCATAAGCTAGTTCTTGAATATGTTCCATGTACTAATTATTGAAAATAGGGTATGGATATGTATCCCAAACAAAATTATCTATAGTTGGGTTTTCAAAGTCCTCTTCACAAGCCTCTTCATACCAATCAAGGTCTCTAGTTGGATCGTAAGTTACTTTGTGACTTTGTTTCCATGAATGATTAATATGAGGCAGATAAAAATCTATCTCACAAACCATATTGGCATCAATGGGGTCTTGAAAAAATCCATAGAAGTCATTTTGTGTAGCCATTCTATCATAAGTCAGACTGTAAGTGACTCCACCATAAGTGTAGTGAGACATACTCATGTAAATGATGAAGGCTCTGAATAAAAAAAGACTTAGAGTTCCACAAACTCTAAAAAACTATGTCTAAAGGATAAATGGTTCAAGCTTAGTCTAACTTGGTTAAAAGGTAGAGCTGTATCTTTAATGTGATCTAAAAGTGGAGATGTATCTATGAAATGATTTGTGATAAGACTTGGCATAAAATAACCTAATTTCAAATGTCTAATTTCAAGTGTCACACACACAAAAGGTCAAGTGTCTGAATAAAAATTGGCATGTTAAAGGTCTAGGTCAAAGTGTTCCAAACAAGGTCTAAAATAGGAAACAAAAAAGTTGAGTTGCTAGGTCTCTGTCCAAACATAGATTCAAAATCTAGGCTCAAACAAATAGGCTAATGTTATGATTTTTGACCAAGTGATGTCAAAAGCTAGACTTGAAATAAATGCTAATGTGATTTGATTTAATCTAACAAGTTTGGAAACAACTTTGATATAGACCCAGCACATGAAATCAAACATAAACATGATCAATTGGCATAAGGAATAAGACAAAAAGGCTCCTTGAGAAAGGATGTGTTCTCTAAAATAAAGGCACAAATAATGATGCGGATAGGCATTACACAAATAAACCATTAATATTTTTCAAAATTTGGGTAATTGATTAACTAAAGTTATGCAACCCAAAAGAGAAATATCTATGTATCATCCCCATGAATTGAGGATTAAATAGAAATCAATCAATGTTTGGATCCAAACTTGACAAGGTTAATTGAAAACTAGGACTTGACTAAACAAGCTAGACAAGATTGGACAACATGATGGCACAAGACAAATGTCCAAATGGTATACACAAAGTGGTTTGAAATAAATGGTTTTTGATACAATGGTAAATAAGTATTGAAATAAATTAATTAGCCTAATGGTGTAAGCATGCTCAAATGATGTGGTTAATCTTATGCCTTAAAGACTTAAAGGCAAAATGGTTTTTTAACATGATTTGGGAAGCATAACACTACCCTTCACAACTCAAATATAGTATTTTGACATGGATTATGAACAAACAAATAATTTTTAGCTTCAAAACATACCAAGCAAAAATGACCAAAATGCACTAAGTATAATCGTCCAAATCCTAACAAGGGTATGGGAAAATGGGGTTTACTAAACTAGCAAGGTTTTGATCATTCTAAGGGAATCAATTACATAATGAATTTCATGTCAAATGAGGAAAAAACAAGCATGAAAATTAGGTGACCATGGCATTGGCTAATTGTAAAAAGGTCTAGTCCTGTTTACAACCACTACATCCTACTGTTCACTCAGTGTAGTGTGATGTCTAAATGTAGATAAATCCCATGTGCAACTCTAAAGGAGCCAAATGAAGTCAATGCTGGGAGATAAAACCCTAGGTCAAAGCTTTGCTAGAGAACTTGTGGGATGTGATGAAGTCCCCCTCGCAAGCCAAGATACATAAAAATAAACAAAGAATGAAAGTAGAAAGACTTTAGGGTCACTTTCAAGGTCACCCAAACATTGACGAGGTTTTGATGACTTTCTTTCAAAGTCTTAGACTAGGCTACTTGCAATAGGAATGGTGCTTTTGATTCTAAGGATTCCTTATAGGGGACAAATGGAAGAGCATATATGTAACATTCCTCTTTTTTCCAAACAAAATATAATTAATCAACTATTAAAAATAAAAATTAACAAGTGTGTTCAATTTGAAACCCCAAATGAAATGTTTGGTGGTGTTCATTTGACCCCTTGGTCTTAGTTGCAAACTTTGAAAACATTCACCAAAAACACCTAAATTCTTTTTTAAACACCAAAAACAAGGTTCCTAATCAATTTTTAATCATGCTAAAGTGATTTAAACATGTTTTGAGAAAATATCATGTTTGGTCCTACAGGAAAATTATTAGCATATCCTTTAGCTTTGAAGCCCTTTTGAGTTTGAAATAATAAACTTTGAAAAAGTAGGTCTCAAGTCCATGTTTCTGAAAAACCATAGTGACCAACATTGGTTAATACCACTGACATCAGTTAATACCACTGACATCAGTTAATACCATTGATGTCGATTATGATTAACTAAGGTCTAACTGATGTCAGTTTTGATGACCGATGTCAGTTGATCATTGACCGATGTCAGTATTTGTTGCCGATGTCAGTTACTATGTAAAAACTGTGACAACCAAAAATAACAAAATAAAGTTAAAAAATCAATTCTCAAGAGTTTTAAAGGCTCAAATAAATATTTTAAAGTTGCAAAAGGATCTCCCTCATGTGTAGGATGTGTCTAGTCCCACTGGGCATGTCATTATGTAATCTAAGAATTTGACTCATGAGAGGATGTTAGTATGGTGTTAGTTCCAAAATGAAAAAAAAATGAAATAAACACACTAATAGAATAAAATCTCTAGGTCTAGACACTAGGGAGAGATTATTTAACAATCATGAATGAAACAAACAACTAAAATTCAAAATAAAACTCTTTTACCTTCCTTGGATGCTCCAAAATGCTTGTTGTGGTGGCTTGCTCAGCTTGTGCTCATGAAGTCCTTGGCAATAAAAGATTAACAACCTCCATCTCTCCTTGGCACCTTTGGCTTATGGCTTGGCTTGGATTGTAATTAATTTGGTATTATAACACTATTTTCTTGAATCTTTTGGAACCAATCCTACATTATAACTTTTCACTAATTAAACTTAGAAATAATGTTGTGAGGCATCCTATTTATAGATTTTTGGATTTGGATAGAATCAACCTAAATCATCCATCTCAAGATTGAGATGTGTGGTTGAGGATTAATTCAATTTTTAGAATTAAATTTGTAATTATCCTCATCATTGCATTGGAAAAAGGGGTAATTAAGAGGCATGGAGGGCATCATGAAAGACATTGATGAGGGATAAAGGGCATGAGTCCTCATATTTATGGCCTAGGGATGTCTTCCCAGGACATGACATCACTTGATGATGCAAATATTCAATATTAATTTCTAAAAACAAGTATTCAACAAGTTTCCATGGATTTATTAATTAGGATTTGATTTGGGTTAATTAACTCTTAAACATGATTAAGCACTTTGTGCACAAATTACCCAAATTGATCAAAATGCCTTGTTATTGGTTCAAAATTTTATTGGATTGGAATTATAAGGTGATTTTAGATGTTTTGGAAACATATTCCCATTTAGGACATTTCCAACAATAAATAATGAAGTCATGAGTCTTGTGCAGAAGATTTGATAGGGAAGCACAATCTAGAGCACCCAGGTGCAAATTTGGCATTTTGACTCAAAATGAACTGATCAAAGTTAGCTATCCCATAAAATGAATTACCCCATTTAGGGATACCATACCTAAATTTAGCACTTGAATATGTCAGTTTCACATCATTTAGTGTGATTTAGTGTTTTTAGGCTAAATTGTACATTTTAGGTGGAAATTGGCCAAAACCCTGATTAGAGGTTATCGATGGCTAGATTTAGGTGTCTACACCTCTCAAGTGACCAAGGACCTCCTTATGAATTGTGTTTTGATATTTAGGATGATATCAAACACATATATATCATAATTATGTAAGGTATTGAGACTCTCAACCCCAATTATCAAGGAGTTCTTTCTTGGGAGGATGGAAAATTAGCCTCAAATACCACTGATGTTTCTTGTGACCGATGGGTCAAATAAGATTATGGGACCACTAGTCGAAGGTACTACCTAGTACAAACAAAGGCACCAAAACCAATAAGGATAGGTTGGGTCCAGATTGATTGCACTCCTAAGAGGTGGGTCCTTTATGATAATAAGAAGGTAAAGAGAGTGTGTCTCTTAAGAAAAGGTAAACTTTTGGTGATACAAATATATGAGGGGTAAATCTTATGGAAGAGTATCCTTACAACCTTAAATCATGCATCTCAAAGGAGGTAGATATAATGGGCACATTAGTGTATACTATGAGGAGCATTGCCACTTATTGGTGGATAGTACAAAGGCCTAACTTACCAACTTGACAAGATGTAAAAGTAGACATCTACACTAGATTCAAGAAAATAAATGAAGACCTAGACATGTTTGTTTACTCGAGCAACCCTCACCTTGTAGCACATGTGTACTTATGCAAAGAAGCATGGAGTGTCTATGGTGAGAACACCCTAAGGAGACTATGGGTGCATACCTTCGATAGGACCCTAAAACATGGACATGAGCATGGTATTTTATCCATGAGATGCACTATGAGATGGCCAATTGGGATGCAATAAAGGAGTGTTTTGTGTACACCCTTTCCTTTTCTTTTCATAACCTAGAATTGATCAAGCCATTACAAGTAGTTCATAGGGTAGTGTTTGAGGACACTGCAATCCTAGAAGAGCACCTAAAAGACATGTTCAAGGAAAGGGGTTGGAAATACCAAAATTAATTGAAGATAAATTTATCAATATTGACTCAAGTGAAGAAGATGATGATACCTAAAAGTTAAAAAACTAGATGACCATGACAAGAAAAAAATAAGGTAGTGCACTAAGTGGAAGATAACACCCATAACAAAGAAGAACCTATTCATCTTTTCATAGAAACAACTAAGGTAATTAGGCAATTTGATGATTTACATTAGGAAAGGAATGGTTCCTACTGTGCAATACTCAAAACTACCAAGATAGACATCAGCTTAGAAGGGGAACCAAAGATGGCTACTCTGGGTGCATATTGGTTTGACACATAGTTGGCATGAATTGTGGATGTCCTAAAGGAGTTTCAAGATTTTTTCCCTTGAAATTAATGAGATATGAAACAAACCCACCCTTCCATTGGAAAAATACACATAAAGATAGTCAATGGTGCAAAACCTGTCAATAAACACCCTTACAAAATGAACCCCAATCTCTACACCAAGGAAAAAATGGAGTTTGATGGTATGCTTGTTGTAGGCATCATCTACCCTATGTAAGAATATGAATGGGTGAGCCCCATGGTTACTAAACTCACTAAGGATGGGCACATCCATATCTACATTGGTTATAGATTGCTTAATGCTACTTACATCATTGACCCCTTCTTGACTCCATTCACCAATTAAGGTTTGGATGGCATCATACGTTGTGAAATATACACTTTCACTGATGGGTTCTTAGGTACCATTAAGTCTAGATTGAGGAGGAAGATAAACCCAAAATAACCTTTATGATAGAATGGGTTTATTTATCATAAAATGTGATGCACTTTGGACTCAATAATGTGCCAGTTGTGTTATCTAGACTGGTGATCATTGCATTTAAGGAATTCATTCACAAATTCCTCCAAGTGTATTTAGATGATTGGACTATGTATGGGCTAGTGAAGGACCATTATGATAACTTACACCTCATGTTTGATAGGTGTAGATAGTTATAGATATCCTTAAACCTTAAGAAGTTCATCTTCATAACACTATTTGTCACCTTTCTCAAGTACATCATCTAGAAATATGGTCTTCTCATCGATCCTATAAAGATTGAAATTATCCTATATCTCTAGACCACTTCCACAGAAAAATTCTTGCACCTTTCTTGGCCATTATGACTAATATAGAAATTTCAAAAGGAGCTATATAAATATTATGGTGTCACTAGAGGATCTCCTATGTAAATACGGACCAATTTATTAGGGTAGAATGTAAGAAGATGCCTTTCAAACTCTAAATCTCAAATTAGCTAGTGCATCAATACCATAATATCCTAGCTAGATGATTTCATTCAACATCTATGTTGATGCATCTGGATCTATAATTGGTGTCATTTTGGCACAACCCAGTGAAGGCAAGATGGATCATCCCATCTCCTTCGTAAATAAGAAATTGACCCAAGTAGAGAAAACTATATGACAAATAAGCATGAGGTACTAGCCATGGTCTATGTCTTACATAAATTCAGACAATATTTGTTGGCAACCCCATTCATCTTATTCACTAATCACAAGGCACTTAAGTACCTCATGAACAAGCCCATTCTCCATGGGCACATTTGTAGATGGATAATTCTATTTTAAGAATTCTATTTCTTAATTGTCATGAAGCCTAGAAAGTAGAACTCATGCCTAGATTGTATGTAATCTATAGACACCTAAATCTAGCCATTGATAACCTCTAATCAAGATTTTGGCCAATTTCCACCTAAAATGCAAAATTTGGCCTAAAAACACTAAAACATGTTAAATAATGTGAAATTTATAGATTCATGTGATGATTTTGGCCAGGTTATCCCTAATTAGGGTAATGCAATTTATGGGCGAGCTAACTTTGATTAGTTCATTTTGAGTCAAAATGCCAAATTTGCACCTGAGTGCTCTATATTACTCTTTCCTATCAAATATTTTACACAAAACTTATGCTTTTGTTATTTGTTATTGGTAAAATCATAAATGATAATATGCATCCAATGCATCTATTGTCACCTTCCAATTCCAATCCAGTGAAATTTTGGACCAATAACAAGACATTCTGATCAATTTGGGTAATTTGTGCACAAAGTGATTAATCATGCTTAAGAGATAATTAACCCAAATTAAGGAATAATCAATAATTCCATGGAAATTTGTTGAATATTTATTTTTATAAATTAATATTTAATATTTTCAGCATCAAGTGACCTTATTTCTTTGGAAGATATCCCTAGGCCATAAATACCACAAATATCAAGATTCATGCTTCCCATGCCTCATCAATTCTTCTCATGATACCCTCCATGCCTTTTAATTTACCCTTATTACAATGTCATGATGAGGATAATTACAAACTTAATTCCAAAAATTAAATTAATCCTCATACCACACATCTCAATCTTGAGATGGACAGTTTAGGTTGATTCTTATCAAATCCAAAAATCTATAAATTGGAGGCCTCACAACATCATTTATAATATTAATTTGTGAAAAGTTATAATGAAAGATTGGTTCCAAAAGCTTCAATAAAATAGTGTTACTATGTCAAATTTATTACAAGCCAAGCCAATCCACAAGCCCAAGGCACCAAGGAGAGATGGAGATAGCCAAGCCTCTTTTGATGAAGACTTCATGAGCACAAGCTGAGCAAGCCACCATTACAAAGGCATTTGGAGCATCCAAGGAAGGTGAAGTAATTATTTTTTTTCATTCCTTGATTTCTATTTTTTTTTTGGTAACTAAGCTCTCCCTAATGTCTAAGCCTAGAGATGTTATGTTATTAGTGTGTTTATTTTATTTTGTTATCATTTTGGAACTAACACCATACTAACCATCTTATTTTGAGTCAAATTCCTAGATCACATAATCAAAAATGCATCATGTCTATAAATCAATCTTATATCATAGAAGATAGAGCATATTTACACTTCTAATTAGGATACACTTGTTAATTAGGATCATGATCAATATGGGGATCCACTAGACCTGATTAAGGGATCACTTGTCACAACATATCATGCTAGGAAGGGTTCCAAAGCTTACAATCTAACGCAATTGAACAACAAACCTAATGGAGTCCTAAGGTTTAAAACATTTGCTTATTCTAATAAAAATAAAGTAAATCTAATCTAGTGGACACCAAATCTTATGGCATAAAGTGGGGGTTAGAAACAATAAAACAAACATGTATAGGTAACTTCAATTAAAGTGTGTATAAATAACACCCTAATACATGAAATATGAAAGATAGTATTATTTGAGCCAACACTTATGCTACTTTTATCTACTAAAAGAGACAAAAAAGTTAGAATATACTTACTTGAATGTGAACCCATCAAGAATCAATCTCTCTTATGGCCAAAGGGGCTTCGTAAGAGGTTGTTATGGTTTGTAAGGATCACTAAGAAAGGCCTAAGCATCTAAAACTTATCCACAAGACTATATTATCCAAATAATAAACCTAATATAAGTCTCCTCAAGTATAATGGTGAAAGAGAATATTATGAATAATCATGAGTGAATAATAACTCTTGATTGTACATATGAATAATTACCGAAATGATATTGTATATATAGGCAGATCTTGCCCTATATCCTCCCAAAAATTTTAGTTGTATAGGGTTGACCTAGTATGTTTTTTAGGATAATTCACTAGGTCTGAGCTAGGTTAACCAAAATTCTAACAAGCTAAGAAAGTGAAAAGTACCCCTACACTATACTGGGTTGACCCAGTTGACCTAGTACAATTGACTGACCAAAGGGGATTTAAGATAAGAATAGGAGGGATGGAAAGAGGAAAACACTAGAAGAGTGTGAAAGGGATAATAAATAACTTAGGGAATGGTTTTAGGATTTGGTTGGATTGGTAACAACATGACAATAAGGGAAAATAGTCCTAATAAGTATCAAAGGTCTACCTACCCCTTTCTCAATGTACCCCTTAGGGCATGCACTTAAAGAGATTGAGTCTCAAAAGGTTATTGTAAGATATAAAGCATCAATATTTGGTAAAATTTGAAAATATTATGTGTATACATATTCCCCACTTAAATATCATCCTATTTCACTAAGGTATAATAGGGGATGGTGCTTTGAGAAAGAACATAATAATACACAACATTGATGCTTAAAAAAATTATAGTATTTGAAAGCATAAAATAGCTAAAAGTAAATGACTGAAAAGGGAAACTAATCTAAAAAGTAAATGAATGAAAATTAAATGTAATGTGTACCTTGAATTATGTTTATCATGAGATGGTTGTCTATTGTGTTATTAGTTTTGATTGTGTAGGGCACATAGACTACTTTTGACAAACCCAAGAATATAAAACTAAAGAGTAAAAACAAACGAACGTAAGAACATCTAAGATAGAAGGTGCTATGATGATGGAATGTACTTGGAAAATTGGAAAGATAGGATGATAGGTTCTATGTTAGACCAAATGGCCAAGTAAAAAGTAAGAGTAAATTGGGTAACTAGAAATCCAAGGCTACTAAAGATCAAAAAATTTAGACAAGCTATCCTTAAGTAAGAAAGGAAAACTCACCAAATCAAACCAAGGATACATGTCAAACAAGATGGTAAAATAAAAAAATCAATGAGTAAAAAAAACTAAACAAAATTTTAAAACAACATTGATGACTGAGTAGTAATAATCCACATCTCATTCAATAATGGAAAAAGGATGCATAAAAAGGGAAAATAACATTATTGAGTGAGAAGTAACAAGACAACCACACTTAACAATGGAAAAGGGGTATGAAATTAGCTGTTTGTAATAGTAGGACAATAGAATAATGATAAATGGTAAAAGGAAATTAAATTAAGTGTAGAAATGTAAATAATGGTGTAAAGAAAGAAAAATCCATAGCTGATCAAACATGTTGTTTTGCTCTAAGAATAGATAAAACTTAAACAATGTAGTGCCATAATGTTTTTAAGAGATGAAGAAGGAATTAAAGAAGAAGGGAAAATATATTTGGAATCATAATTCATATATTAAGGGGGGAATGAAATGGGTGGAGGGGAAAATGAAGGAAAAAATAAGGTAGAGAAATTCTTTATCAAAGTCAAGACACTCAAATTAGGTTTGTAAAAACAAGAGGAATTTTGACCTTAAGGACTATGAAGACCTTCTCTTAGCCACACAAATATTAGGTTAACAAATGGAGTATATAGATAATCCCATGAGGGTTATATGCATGAAAAGTGAAATGGACCTACCTCCCCACAATGTGTTCCCTTTTATTTAGGACCCCTTACAGAGTCATTGGTCTACTACAAATATTGGGTACTTGCATGAGAAAGTAGGTATCACTATAGAGTTTTCTAAATTCCCCTATTCCAATCTACTAGCCTATCATACCCCAAAAGACCTTAGCTCTATCTAATGCCAACTATGGAGTCTTAGCTTTAATTAGAGATAGGAGATGTGCTCATAATAATGTATTTTGGAATGAATTTGTCTTTTGAGATTTTGTATGTTGCATTTTAGATATCATTATCTTTTTTTCAAATTATTTGTCTTTTAGCTTTCTTGATGGCTTTTTATATTCTTCCTCCATATGGATTTATAAGACCAAACATCGGTACTAAATATGACTTTGATTTTAATACTTGGGACAAGGTTGCTAAGAGAGATAACCTAAAAGAGCATGGGGTTTAAGAGTCTCATAAATCTAGGTGAAATAAAAGTGTTATCTAGACTTTGACCTTGTTTTATCTAATGAGGAGTGAAATAAAGGGGAAATCAAGAGGAGTGACATATGAAACAATTTGAATTACTTCAAATCAAAAAAATGCGATAAAGGGTAAAGATGGATACAATGACAACAAAAGTGTGATTCCTTATCATAATAACAAGGTAAATGGAGGAAAATATGCTAACATAGATTATCATGCATATTTCATCTAGAAAAAGAATCAAAATCTAAAGTGTGAGAATAAGGATCAAGAAGATGAAAATGTGGTAATTTTATGAGGAGGGATGGGTTCTATTCATGGTATTACACTAAAACTACATAAAAGATAAACCTAAGGAGATGCCAAAAATCAATATAAAAGATAAAGCAAAATACATGAGCAAAAATATGGTAATTTTTTTAGGGACGTCAAGTCATATCCACAGTCTTACAAAATAACTCACAAAATAAAAACCCAAAGGATGCCAAAAACAATTGATAAGAAAAAGGTAAGTGAAAAATAAGTAAAATATGGTGGTTTTTTTATTAATGTTAGGTCCTATCCATGGTCTTACAAATCAACTCACAAAAGAGAAAACCAAGGGGTGCAAAAAACAAGAGAAAATTCAACAAGATAAGGAAGACTATGGTACATCAAGAAACTAAAAGACCAAAAGGGAGGACTAAAGGTTTTTGAAAAAGAGGAAATTTATTGTAGAGGGAGAGACCCGTGCTTAGGTAACTTGTAAAAATGTGTTAGATAGATGTAGATAGAAAGCATGAAAACAAGTAAATGTTTAGGCAAAGTACATTTTAAGGAATTTAACATTGGTGGGCTCTTTGAAAACATGTCCTTCATTAGTTTGAAGGTGATAGGTGTTTGGACCAAGAATGTATTTAACTAAATATGGTCCCCACCATTTTTGGGTGTATTTACCTTATTTATCATGAGTGTAGTCTAATTTAAGGACAAGATGGCCAACATTAAAAGTACATATTTTAACACATTTGTTATGTTGTCTAGTGATGTGAGCCTTATATTGGTGGTTATGTTACAAGGTAAAAAGATGGCATTCATCAAGAATATCAAGGACATGAAGATGAAATTCACATAATTTTTCATTGAAAATAATTCCATGAAGAGATATATGAAGAGAGGGAAGCTCAACTTCTAAAGGAAGGACCGACTCAAAACTATAGACTAGAGAAAATGGAGTTACCCTAGTGGTAGTATGTATGATATTATAATAGGCTCAAAGTGTAGGGTAAAGATGAATATACCAATCCATGTGGGTTTCATGAAATATATTTTAAAGAATTTTTTTGAGAATTATATTAGTGGCCTCAGTTTGATCATTACATTATGGATGATAAGGCATGGAAAATTTATGATTGATCTTGAATTTGTTGCAAAGTTGTTTAAAATGTTTGTTTTTAAAATGACCACCATTATCAAAATGATGGTATGGGGAATGCCAAATTAGTAAATAATTTCCTTAAGAATAAATTTGGAAATGGTAGGAATGATGATGTCAACAAGGGACATAACTTCTACCCACTTGGTAAAATATTCGATAGTGGTGATGATAAAAACATGCCCATCTTAGGAGAGAGGAAGTTTAACAACAAAATCAAATCCCCATGTGAAAAATGGCCAAGGAGATCTGATAGTTTAAATTTTGGTAGGAGGTGAATGGATGAGATAATCATGAAGCTAACAAGGAGTACACTTTTTAGCATATTCAATTACATCATTTTTGAGAGTAGGCCAAAAATAACCCATACGTAGGCATTTATAATTTGTACCATGTATTTTATAATGACCACCATAAATTTCCCCATGTGCTTATTCAAGAAGAGGAGGGACCTGATCTTGCATAACACAATAGATCAAAGTACCTTCAACATTGTGATAGTAAAGGATGTTGTGTAAAAATACATACTTGAAAACTTATTTTTGAATACATGTATTTTCATAGGATCTAAATTAGAAGGATAATTTTGATGTTGTAGGAATTGGATGGTGTCTTAGTATCATGGGTTTTGTATAATGGCAACAACCTTAATATGATAGATAAGTGAATCTGATGGTTGAGTTGAAGATGGAGCTTTTTTGATTTGTATAATAAAAGAAGGATAAAAAATAACTTGATGAGGATGAAATAGAGAAGATGAAGAGGAAAGAGAATAAATAATGGAATTTTTATCTCTAAGAATAGGCTCAATAGTGAAAGAGATAAAATCCTTAATAATAGTCGTAGTAATTTGATGATAGGTAATAAGGTTCTCACTTTTACATTGATAATCACCACTAACTTGATGCCAAAAAATTTGAGAATCACCTAAAGCATGAAGGTATCAAATATATAAATCAAAAGTGACTCTCATGCCTAAGATAAGAGCTTCGTACTCAACTATATTATTGGTGACATCAAAGGTGAAGTGAAATGCTAAAGGAATGATTTTACCAAGAGGACTTGTGAGAATGAAACTTTCCCTGACTCCTTGAAGACATTTAAAACCATCAAAGTTAAGGTTCCAAGTATCCTCATGCAAGTCAACATTGAATTAAAGAAGCTACTTGATAACTAATTTTGGTTTAGTAGTACCAAAGGGAGTGGAAAATTCATCTAGTTGATTGGATTCAAGATCAATAGTAAAGCCATGAAAATGATACTTTAGAGAGATATCTTGATTAAGACCTTTAATATAAAGGATATTATCATCTAAAAGATCATCTTGAAGAGAAGAAGTGGATGGAATGGGAGTTGTGACAAGTTGGTCAGATATGAATTTCCTTTTAACAACTTTTTCAGTGATGATGTGGAGATCAAATTCCATAACTAGGACCATCCATTTACCAATTATATCTCTAGGAAGAAAGGATTTAGAAAAGAAATGAAGAAGGGGGGTCAAAATGAATAATAACATAAGTAGTTTGGTAAATCATATAATGGTGAAGCTTATTAGCTACAAAATAGATGGTAAAGCAATCACACTCAAATTTGGTATAATGTGTTTAATAATATATGAGGCCTCAACTAATGTAGTAAATATCATACTCTCTTCCCATATCATCTTGTTGGGAAAGAATTACCCCAAGTGAGATAGGTGTGGAAGAAGTATATAAAATCAAAGGTTTATCATTGGAAGGAGGAAAAAGTGTAGGTGGATGAATCACAGATTATTTCATGTTATCAAAGGATTTTTCACATGGATCCATCCATTCTAAAGCAGTGCCTTTCTTGAGAATAGAATTGATGGAGTGAATTTGATATGAAATTTTGAGGATAAATCATCTAACTGCCCCAAGCTTGCCTAAATAAGTTTTAATATTAGGAATAAAATGAGGAATGGGCATGTTGATGATAACACTAATTTTGGCAAGTTCAAAATCAATGCCATGGAGAGAGAGTAAGAATCCTAAAAATTTTCTATATGTGAATCCAAAGACATATTTGTAAGGATTAATACTAACCTTATATTTAAGGATATGGTTAAAGATGATAGCAAGATTAGAAAGATGATTCTTATGATGTTTGGATTTATAAATAGGATCATCCACATAGGTTTCAACAATTTTATGAATGAGATCATGAAATATGTGAATCATTTATCATTGGTAAGTGGCTCTATAATTTTTGAGATTGAAGGTAATTTTGACATAGCAATAGATGCCCTATTCTATGGTGAAAACATTCTTTGTTGGTCCTTGGGGGTGATATGAATCTGATTACATCTCAAAAAACCATACATAAGAGATAACATTTCATAACTAGCTATGGAGTCAACAATGACATATATTGAAGGTAAGGGGAAGTTGTCCTTGGGATAATAAAGATTAAGATTGTAGAAATCAATACAAATGTGAATGACCAAAGTAAATTTCTTTTGAATAGGGACAATATTAGAAACCTAATCAAAACAATCCACTAGTTTAAAAAATTTAGCATCAAGTAATTTGATGATTTCCTTATGAAATAAAGTTGAAATTTTAGGTGGAATTTTTATTTAATTTTGATGCATAGGCTTGGAATTAGGATAAGTAATGATATTATACACCACAATGTTAGGGTCAATTCCAGGCATGTCCTCATAAGACCAAGAGAAATATTCATGATATTTGTCAAATAATAAGCTAAATTATCATGTTCAGTAGGTGAAATATCTCAAGAAACTATAATTAGTCAAGGACAAGATGGTGTACCATATTAAATGCAAGTGGTTTATTTAATAATCAAGACATTGTCATCTTGAAAGTGGTATGGTGCATTGGGTAAGGTAGAAATTAGATTTGTTTTAGGATCAATGCTAGAAATGAAATTGTTGAAGCCAGGAGTTTGTCTTAAAATTTCCAAGTTTATGATGCTATCAAGGAGTTAAGATTATTGGGCATAAATTAAATCAAAGATAGCTTCATCATTAGGCAAGGTAAGAAGAGGAACATAATACTCAACATCTACTTCAAGATCTAGAATTTGATATCCATGGTAATCAAACTGAGAATGTATCTAATGAACACCAGTTGCCTTTGCATAAAGTGTAATTTTGGGAGTAAAATAATTACATGGAGTAGAATATGGTGAGATATCGATGTATTATATGATGGGAGAAGGATTAGATGGAACGATAAGATCCAAAGGTATAGAAACTTTCATAGATTTGAAAGGTATAATTTGCTCTACCACCCAAGGACTATCGATGAGAGGAGGATTGATAAGAGGCACATGACCCTCAAGATATAAGGTATGATCCATACAAATGGTATACACATCTTGATTAAAAGAATGAATTTGGGCCAAAATTTTATGATAATTTTGGACATCTAAGTCTCTAGATTGAGCTTAGGCCATGATATAGTTGTCATTGTATGTTGGAGAAATCATATAGTCTTGAGAATCTAGGGGCGTTTTATAGGATGAAACTCCAATATTGTTGAATATATGAGGAGACATGATGAGAGGATCTTTAAATAATTTAGCCACTCTAAAATAATTGCAAGTGAAGGCATCTTATGGTAAAAAAGTATCTTAAGAATTACATGTAGGGGGAAAGTCAATAATCTCATCCATGAGAGGAACAATACAGTCTATTGGTAAGAGAGAAGGAGGAAGCCATTGTGAAATGTATGGAGGAGGTAAATTGGTAGTATTAAAAGTATGTTTCAACTAATTTAGATCATCATAATTGAAATCCATAAGAGTAACTTGTAAATTAGGATTCACATTGATGAATTTGGGTTAAGGAGAACTATTGATTCTAGGAATCATAGGAACACAATATTTTGATTGAGGATTAGGTAATTGGATACTCCATACATTAGGATTAGCTTCATGCTTATATCATTTTCCATTATGTAAGAATTTAATACATTGAATATCATAAGAAGCAATGACCCTCATTCAATGAGTCCATAGCCAACCGAGGAGTATGTTATAAGATAAAGAAAGATAAAGGACCATAAGCTTGGTTCAAATAGTCTTAGGTCCAATGGTTAATGGAATATAAATACAACCAGTTTTATTTAAGATGATCCTTGTTATAACAAAGTTATTTTATAAGCCATAAAGATGTGACATTAATACCAAAACCTCCATCAACTAGAATTTTTTGAAAAAGAGTGGTATTAATGGATACTTTAATAAAGAGTGGTGGATCATCAACATGAAAAAATAATTTCATCATAGATCATGTCCTCTTAAATAAATTTAATGGAAGGTTTGGAAGAGGGACACATAGTTTTAGTGGTATTGACATTAGTAGGTTGAGAATCAATAAAAGGTGGTTATTCATCAATGGAGGATGGATATTTAATTTCTTAAAGTTATTACATAAGGAATTTATGATGATAAGGTGAATTTAAAACCAAATCCATAAGAGGAATATTACAAGGCATACAGTTGAGTTCTTTAATAAAATTTGAATCAGATTTAAAAGAACCAGCACAAGGTTTAAAAGGTAAATTAGTTTTGGAAGGTATAGATGTGGTTGGAGGATCAGAAAGAGGAAGTTGTTCCTTAGGTGATTCCAAATCAGCATTAGTGGTGTTAGTATCTTTAAGAAGTTATTCTTCTAAATATAGATTTTTAGGCTTGGTAACAGGATCTTTGTGAGTTAGCTTATGATGATAATTGACCTTGGTAGTGTTGACATATTGAGAGTTGTATAATATTGGTCATAATCAGTGTTGATGGAAAAAACATCCTTAATATTTTATTTATTATTTGAAGAATTTTTTTGGTTATTAGAGGTAGAATATTTGAAATTTTACCATTTATAGGAAGCAACAATGTATTCTTAACAATGAAGATTGATCATAGATTCATGATTGAATGAATCACTAAGCATATAGGAGACAAAATATTTATTGAACCCTTTAAAGATTCATGAGAATGCCCAATGTCATAATGGAATGAACAAAAGGGATTGGGGTTATACCACTTAGGAGGATCATTGGGATAGATGAAAGGTTTTGAGGGAGGTAAAAATTGCTTCCTTTGATGAACTAAAAGAAGTGTATGTGAAGGTAAAGGAATATCAATTTTGGGAACTCCTTGTTTGGTTTGTGGAGAATTACTAGTGATATAATTATATGTTTGGAAATATATTTTAAGGATTCTAGGATTAGGTTCAAATTATTTCATAAGAAAGTCTTGACGTTTAGCCTGGTCAAGAGCTTCATTAAGTGTTTGAGGAACAAAGGTTCAAACCTTATATTAGAGACTAGGAGTTAAAGTGATGATAAAGAGTTTGAATAAGTTCTCATTAGTCATGTTATGTTTGGATTTATGAGATAAATATCTCCATATTTTGATAAAGTTATGAGCTGATTCAGTTGGAGATTACTAAGCATTGATGAAGTGCCTTAAGACAATTATCAAGATCATTTGTTGAAAATCTTTAACCAAAGGATTAACCAACTATTCAAGTTGCCAAATATAATGTTGGGGAAGTTGATTATACCTTTATAGTACATAACCGGTAAAAGTTTTTACTAAGAGTTTAGTAGTGTAAATGGTATCAGTTTGGATCCACTCTTTGTAAAGGTTTCCAAAGGCTTTAAGAAATGAGGTAGGGTCTTTAGTCCCATCATATTTGATGGTTGGAGATATATTAACAATATAAATAGAAATAATGAAGGGAGATAAAGGCTCATTTTGAATGGTTTGAAGCATCTCGTTATTCATTATGGGTTGAGGACTAATATTACCTGAGGAATCCTTAAGAGGTAGAGGAATATAGTTAGGATTAGCTTGAGGATGAATAGTTAGAGGTTGATTAGCCACATTTATTAAGTGTTGTTGAAGTTGTATCATTTGGTTGGTATTATAATTTTACATAATGTTCATTTTTTGAATGACTTGGGATAAAAGTTGAGTTGTATCAAGAGGTGGGTTGGTGTTTGTAGGATCACTCCCCAAGTTGGTATTAGGGAGAGGATTGGAAGATGACATATTGCTAGTGGGATTATTAAGTAACCTTATATCAATAACTCCCACATTACTTAGAAGATTTTGAGAAGTGTTTTGGTAAGTAAGAAAAGGATTAGATCCATCAAATTCATCTTGAGGTGTTATTTGTAACATATTACAATTCATAGTTGGAGGAGAAGAGGTGCCCCAAGAGTGATTGTGCTCTTGGGAGGAAAAAAGAGGGAGAAATGAACATCCCATATAGTATCTAAATGGATTTAAACTATCTAAGAATATTATTATAGGAGACTTAATTTTTATTGAAGAAAGATGAAAAAAATGTAGAATTGGAAAGATAAGGAACTAGATTGATGAACAAAGAAATCAAAAGATAGTATAGGGTCAACTGAGTTGACCAAGCACAAAAAATATGACCTTAAAAATATACAAGGTTGACTAGGTCAATCTATTACAATAAATAGAGGCAAGAAAAAGAGGAAAAAAGAGCTATAGATTGTAGAGGGTCAATTGGGTTAATCTAATATAGTGAACAGGGGTTAAAAAAGGTACAAGGTCAATTGGATCAACCTAGTATAGTAGACAAGGAGAAAGAAAAAGATCATAACAAGTTATGAGATGAAATTAAGACAATATGTTTAGATACTCTTGGAAAGTAAGGGATGAAAGGAAACAAACAGTTAATTGGATCAATGTTGGCCAATCCAATTGAGGCACACAACATAAAACCTTGCACTAACACTAGCTAATGCAAGTTTTTACACACATAATTGAGTAAAGAGAAAGAAATCAAATTGAAAAGTAAAGATATAACTAATTGGTCAACTTGAATGTTTATTATATTATTAAGATATGATTTTTAATTTTACTAGAAGTTGGCTATAAGAAAGGAACTAGATAGCAATCGAAAGATGGTTTCAGGTAGTTTGGGCTGAAATGGATTGCAGTGGAAATGATATAAGATTGGTATTGGGGCCTACTCTCTCACTTCACACACCAAAAAAATAAGGGTGTTAGATTCTTATCTAGAATATACCATTAACAACATGTTATACTTGACCATAACATCAAGTTAGCTTCCCCCTTGGTGAATAAATCCAAGTAGGTTAACCTTGGGTAGATAAAATGTTAAAGTTCTTATTTATGTTTTTATGATTTGGTCATGTGTGCATAAAATATAAATATCAAAATGAATCTATTTAATTATTAACTCCTAATTAGACTATGTGAGCAATTCAAAGCATGCAAGCAATAAGAAAAGAAAGTGTGAACTAGTTACTAGATATGAGGTTAAATCCAACTTTCAAACAAGGTATAGTGTTAAAACTGTTGATGCTTAAAATTGTGCTTGATTCTAATAAACAACAATGGGAAGCTTGAAGCTGTGGGATATTGCGGCTTGAAACAACCTCTAAATTTTAGAGAAGCTAGTCTCTTCTTTTGTATCAAGTGTGGGGGAAAAAGGATAGAAAATTAAACAAAAATGCAAATGCAAGAAATGAAACCTAACTATGGCGATGCGCCTGAGTGTAATTTTGATCCTAATCTTGAGCATAGTGAGACTATATGTAGGATTCATTTACATTTAAGAGAAAAAAAGTGCATGATCAATGTAAAAGATTGAAATAATAGAAAAGAGGCGCACAATAGAGACTTCTTTTGCCGAGATACAAAAAATGTCAACCAAGGCATAGGGTTCAATCTTCTTATAAGAATCTTCCAATCACATAAGAGGCACAAAAAACATGTACAGTTATGTAAACCTTCTGACTCAAGAAATTGAGACAAAATAAAATGACATCCCTAATCACAACTCTAGAAAGTCCACAATATAGACTACTTTTGCAAATGACATAGATAATATCAACACAGGCATAGAGCTCAATATACTTAATTCTTTAGCCATATAAAAGGCATAGAAACATGCACAGTTACATCAACTTTACAACTCAAGAAAATGAGACAAAAGCAAATGATATTACTTAGTCAACAGCTCCAAAAAATCTAAACTTGTTACAATATATCTCCCTTTCTTCTTTCTTCTCCCCTCTTTTATAGCCTCAAATTTTACAGATTAAATAGTGTGGCATTTGGCATATTCAATGCCTTGGATGCATTTTGGTCTTATCAGAAAGGGCCATGTTAGAGCAAGGTGGTTGCCTTGTCTGTGGCATGTCAATTCATGACTAGTACCTCCTTCTATGCCTAAATTTCTCATTCCATCACCTAGTTAGCCACTCAACTATCTATTCTACCTCCGCTTACAAGGGACAAACAGACGGCCCTTTTAATGTTTGCAGGCCCCATAAATCTACTTGGTGAACTGCTCCATCTACCAGAAATAACTCCCGCTAAGTTTCTCTCCATCTCACTTTGTGGCAATAGATACACATAACACTCTGTTCTATGGAAATGGAAGAGGACACTTAGTCAATTTCTTGAAATTCTCCCTATTACTTAGAAGGCACTAAAGAATGACACTTGACACTTTCCACTTGATTTATCGAAGACACGCGACTCTTTCTGCTTTCCCTTTAGCTATGCTATAAAATTATTTGGGGCACATTTTAGGCTCCTATAGATGGTGACACTTGGTAGCTTCCGTAAACCTTTGAAATAACACCCAAGACCCAACACAATCTTTATTCAAAAATGAAGCTTGAAGATGATCTCTCAAAAGTTGACATGTGGCAGCCTCTGCTATTCTTGGGAAGATACATGGCATCTTTTGCTTCTCCTGCTAGGGGTATGTGGCGTCTTCTGCTTCTCTTGGAATGGAGTAGAAAGGGGCTCAAAAAGTGACATTTGGCAGCCTCTGCTACTTTTTGGCACTTAAACAAAATGAAATAACGCCTTTTTGCCTTCTAAAAAGGTACTTGACCCCCTTTGGTTTTTGGAACACTCCCTTAAACTACCTGATGAACCAAAATGATTCAATTGTTCAACGGTTCAACAGTGCATGCCATTTACACGTTAACTGAGGTATTGAACCAAAAATGTTAAACCAAGGCATTGAACCCAGGTGTTGAACTGACTGTCTCTCTGATGCTGACACGTGGTGACTTCCACTTTCCTCTAAAAAAGTAGTCTAGGGCCTTCCATGACTACCACCTAGCACTTTTTGCTTCTTCCTGCTACTTAGCTTGTTGAAAGCCTTTGCCAAAAAATAGATGAAATGTGGGTGCCGATATAAGACGTGGATGCTAACACGTGGTGCATTCTACTCAGCTATTATTAGATATGTGGCACATTCCAAGACCCTCCTAAAAGTTATGAAAAGTGTCTCAGACGACACCAGTTGGCCGATTTCATGTTTCAAAAAGTGACACTTGGTGGCTTTCACTCAAATTCAACACTTAGGCAAAGATGAAATGAAAGAAACAAAAAGGGGGAAAGAGAACCCACACTCGGACTACACCACTTAGCAGCCTCTGCTACACTTCGAAACTTAGATATAAAATGAAATGAAAGAAACAAAACCACGCTCTAATTCAAAACTTTGCCACCATGACCAAGGTATGCGGGAACCAAAATGCAGTGCATGACTTAAAATTTAAATGCAACGTAGAGTAAAAATTTACTCTACAAAAAGTATATGCACAAAATATAGAATAGGATTGATAGGGTAAAAATTTTACTATGAAAGTAAAGTATAAAAATTTACAAGGGCAATAGAGTCAACTTAATTATTTTAGATAGCACATAGAACATAGAACTAGGTCAGTAGTGTCAATCCAGTTGACTGTGCAAGGGTAAATTTAAAGACTAAAAGATATGAAAGGAAAGATATAAAATAAAGAAATAGAGAGGTAGAAAGGAACCTTGGTGGATCAGATATACAATGAAGGAAGATTATTAATGAATAACCTTGAAGTATGCCTGAGAAACCTACAAATTAGGTTGACAAGATTGATCAAACTATGAAAAAACCTATTGTAGAGTGCTAAAAATCTTTAAGGTCAACTAGGTTGACCTAGTAGGCTGAACTAGATGTTTGAAAGGATAGAAACCTATATTGGGTCGATTAGGTTGATCTAGTTTCCTATTCTTGGAGACCTACACATAAAATTCAAAAAATTGGGTTGACAAAATTGATCTAATATGATACAAATAATGACTAAGAGAATGAAAATAAGTGAAATAAATCCTATAAGGGTTAGTTTCACATTAGGTTCACTAGAATGTATGAAATCATAAATGCATCATGTCTATAAATCAATCCAAGCTCAGAGAAGATAAAGCATACCTATATTTTTGATTAGGATACACTTGTTAAGTAGGAACATGACCAATATGGGGATCTGCTAGACCCGATTAGGGGATCATTTGTCACAACATATCATGATAGGAAGGGTTCCAAAGCCTAAAATCTAAAATAATCACATAATAACCCTAATGGAGTTAAAAAAATTAAAACATTCACTTATTCTAATAACAAGAGAGTAAATCTAATCTAGTGCACACAAAATCTTGTGAAACAAAGTGGGGGTTAGAAAAAATAAAACAAACATGTATAGGGAACTTCAATTAAATTGTGTATGAGTAACACCCTAATACATGAAATATGAAATATATTATTATTTGAGCCAACGCTTATGCTACTTCTATCTACTAAAAGAGAGGAAAACAAAGTCAGAATATACTTACCTAAATGTGAACCCATCAAGACTCAATATCTCCCTTGGCCAAATGGGATTTGCAAGAGGTTTTTGGGGTTTGTAAGGATCACTAAGAAATTCCCAAGCATCTAAGACTTATCCATAAGACTATATTCTCTAAATAAGAAACCTAAACTAAGTCTTCTCAAGTAAAATGGTGGAAGAGCAGATTATGAAGAAGCACAAGAGAATAATAACTCTTGATTGCACATATGAATAATGACTAAAATGATATTGTATATATAGGAAGATCTTTCCCTAAATCCTCCTATAAATTTCTACTATAGAGGGTTGACCTAGTCGACCCAATGTGTTTTCTATGACAATTTACTAGGTTTGAGCTAGGTTGACAAAAAGGCTAACAAGCTAAGAAAGTGAAAAATATCCCTAAACTATACTTGGTCAACCTAGGTGACCTAGTACAACTGACTGATTAAAAGGGGTTTAAGATAAGAAGAAGATGGATGGAAAGAGGAAAAGACTAGAGGAGTGTGCAAAGGAGTAAAAATAACATAAAGAATGGTTTTAAGAGCTAGTTAGATTGGTAATAATGTGGTAATAAGGGAAAACAATCATATAAAGCACCAAAGGTCTGCCACCCCTTTCTCAATGTACCCCTTAGGGTGTGCACTCAAAGAGATTGAGTCTCGATAACTTCTTGAAAGATGTAAATAATTAGTATCTAGTAAAATTTGAAAATATTATGTGTATACACAAACTATTTATCCCATATTGACCCTAATGATGTAGTAACACCTATTGAGGATGATATGTTAGATGAAAAACTCTATAAATTTTAGCGTATCTCTAAATACTTGGTAGAGATCACCACATTCTTAACATTTGGGTCTATGCCCCAAATTATGACAATCAAAAAGAAGAAGCAAATAGTAGTTCACACTTCCCATTTTTCACTCATTAGTAGGGAACTATACAAATTAGTCCAACATGAAGTCTTATGCTGATGTGTCTTAGAACATGAAAGAGACTCTATCTTATGATAAGTACATGAGGGGATAGTAGGAGGCCATTATGATAGAAAAACAATGGCACACAAAGTGCTATAATTAGGATAATGGTGGCCAAGTCTATTCCAAGATATAAAATATTATGCCAAGGCATATGACATATACCAGTGCACATGAAATCCCTATTATTAGGATGAGATTCCTCTAATTCCCATTCTTACCCAAGTGACATTTGAAAAATGGGCCATTAATTTTATTGGGTTAATCACTCCTATAGTGAGATACATAGGTGAAATATACTTTATAGTGGCCACAAACTACTTTACCAAGTGGGTCAAGGTAGTGCCAACCAAATATTACACAACCACTATAACAACAAGGTTCATATAAGAGAATATTATCAGTTGTTATGGGTGTCCTTTTAGTCTAATTAGTGATATAAGGGTGCACTTCATCAATAAAATTTTACACATTCTACTAATTGAATTCATGGTGGTGTACCATAAGATAACCCCTTATCATCCCTGAGTGAATGTCCCTATTGAGGTATTGAACAATATATTAGGAATGTACCTCATAAAAATATGTGATATTGATCACAAAGATTAGGATGATGAAATGTTAGTAATATTATGAGCTTAATGTATTACTTATAAGAACATAAACAAGGATACACCATTCCAACTAAAGTTTGGCACAAAGGTCATTTTACCAATGAATTCATAGTTCCCTTATTATGTATTACATGTATTGGTCATTTGGATGACCATGAGTCCTTGAATGCATGGCTAAAAGACTTGGAACATTTGGACAAGATGTGTACCCAAGAAAAATGGAGTTAGCAAATAGAGAAGGCACACCAAAACTTGGCATGATAAGCATATTAAGTGAAAGGTACTAATTAAAGGATCATTGGTCTTGCTCTAGGACTCCAAGTATCTCAAGCACTTAGGCAAGCTATAAATTAGGTGGATGGGCCCTTATGTCATCCAAAACATATTGGTGGCTGACACATGTAAGCTATGCATGTTAATAGGTGAGGGAATTTCAATGATAATTGACTAAAGCCTTATAATAAATAAGATGGTGCTTACACTATCAGAACACTGACTTCTCAATCATAAGTTAATTGTGTTGTGCTGACTAGAATAAAATTTGGTGCAAGCCAAATGTTTCCTTATGTTTTATGTTGTTGTTTATGAAGAGTGAATAAGGGAGACACTTTCAAACCCACAAGAGAACTCTTTTGAAACTTCCATGCATAACTCTAGTTAAATGAGTTGAGCACAATCACTTTATAAGTGCTTGGGGATAGATGCCTAAGTTTATGGGTGCATGGAGTTTAATAGACTTAGAACAATATGAGTAGTAAGTGATAAAGGGAGGCACATAATATGTTAGTACATAAGAGATAAAAAGTAGGCACATAAGATCATTAGGTGTAAGGGATCAAGATAAACCTAGTGAATAAAGTGCTAAAGGACCAACAAAATAATTTTTATGGGGTAGGGTAGGCTAAGTCAAGAGATGAAAAACACAAGAAATTGACCAAGGAATAAAAGTGTGTTTGAAAGGAAGTGCAACTGGAGGATAAGATAGAACTGAGGTGGTTGAATTATGTACATGTGAGGTGTTGTGTTTAGGTTTCCATAAGAAGGGTGAAGGTCACACCAAGGTGATTGAAGTATAGGAAGAAGATTATCAAAATGATCTAGTATCTACCCAATAGTAAGTAACAAGTGACCGTCTGAATCATCAGTCACTTCATCAAAAATATTGTTAAGATAATTTAATATGATGATGGTAGAGGCACAAAGTTCCATAATAAATGTAAAAGTGATGGTGTATTTTCATGGATTTCATGGGTTTTAGTCCATTTCAATAAATCCATATATTACCATGAAATTACTCACTTCTAATTAAGAAGATAGCTGAAAATAGAGGTATAAAAGAGTGAAAGGCTAATTAGAACATGTTACAAACCTTAATTGAACTTGAACATAGAACTAGATCTGAACTAGACCAAACATGAAAAAACTATCAAAGTGAAACTTAATAGCACCTAAAACCACCAAATGAGAATGGATGTAAAAAGAAAGAGATTGCATTCTTGTTGAGATTAGAAAGGAGGCTTTTGGGGCAAGCATTGAGAGAGAAGTAGATATTAGAGATTCAAAGTGACACTGAGTCTACCATTAATGGAAAATGAAACTCAAGAGCTAAAGTCATTGTCACAAACCCCATAATTTTGAGGAAGTGACAAAAAACATTACAAGCTTTAGCAAGATCAATAGATCCCACTTCAACACTAGTTGATTCAGAGTTGGAAAGAAATGATTGAGTTCTAGTCTACCACAGGCATAGAAGGATGCCAAGAAGGCATGAATGGTAGAAGAGACAATTTCTATGAATACAAAGGTGCAATTAGTTAAAGTAGTTAGCATCATTAAGGTTGACTTTGAGGAACTCACCAAGATGTCATATAGGGAAATGTAGTTTCCCCTTGAGGTCTTAGTGGGGGAAACTTGGGTATCTTATAAACACACCTATAGGCTAAAGGAATACAACCATCATACATCGATCAATTCATAATATCTTAAACAAGACTAGGTGGTTGACATGGGAGAAAAGATTAAGATGGGCAAAACTTTGTTTTATGTCTCTATGTGAGATAGGTTTGCAACCACTAGCACAACCCAGTTGTATGAATTTACATGTTTTGGAAAGATAAAGGAACTCATGTAATTCCTCCTATTTCACATTTATGGAGATCTTGTCTACTTCACAAGGAGGTTCATACAAATCTTAGAGTTCCTCATTAGTAGAATCACTGGGCTTCCAAAATTAGACGTAAACATCCACTTGATGATGCAAAAGTGGAGAGGGTTGTGAAACTACTTGGTTATTATAAGGTAGGGTTTAAATTCCCAATAAAAGACATAAATGACCTTGGCATGAAGGCCATAACATGAATTGTGAGTTTTAAACTCTGACCTAATAGAATATGGATGAACATCAACAATACCTACTTGTGTATTGCCCACCACATGGTGCAAGGGCTCAAGTTCAACATTGTTAAATTCATTATTAAAGATATGGTGAAGAATGTCCTTGAGTGTTAGAAGGCACATGAGACCTTTAGGTGGGGGTCAATATTGATATTAATAGTGATGGAGGCTATTGAAATACCTGATGTTGACAAAGACAATCTTTTGGTCTTTCTAGTACATAAGGACTCCCTTGTGCTGAAGTACCAAGACTTCACATACCCATCCTACTTCTCCCATAAATATAAGATAAGAGTAATAATATGGTTTATTCAATACATTGAGGCATTTAGGATAGAATGACACATATTATAAGAGCTCCCCCAACACATATTTGGCATGGTGACCTTCACCATCATGCAACATTTTTGTGTAGTGTGCTTGGCACTCATAGATGAGTATCTATCTAGCTAGCTCAAACTCCCTTATGCATTTTACATAAAATATTTTAGGGAGGCACTAAGGTAGATTTTGAAGGTATAACAACTGGATATCCCAATGAAGGTCATGGATCTAGAGAGGAGTAGGTTGAGGCACTAGTATGTACATCCAAGGGAGAAAGACACAAAGGATGAGGAGGATGAATTCAACCACATAGACCTAAAACCCCTCCAGAGGGAAGTTATTAATATATGCATCTTCATGTTGTATTATCAGATGAAGCCATAAAATAAGGGAATAAACCTTATAAAATATGATGATCACCCCCTCTAGATTGGTGATGAAGGGAATACAACACTAATAACATAGTAGAAATATCACCAAAAGAAAAAGGGGAAGATTCTTGAGGAGGTTTAGGATCACATCAGGTTAAGAGTCACCTTTAATGAATAAGTAACAACTCCAAATCTAAAGAAGAAGTGTGTAACCTTCATGCTAGAGACTACTTCCTCTAGCAAGAAGTAGAAGAAGATAAAGTCTAAGGGACCCATTACACTCCCTATGATAACTCTGGTGGAAGAGGCTCATGCATAAGGAAGGGAGGAAGAAATGGATCAAGAGGCAAAATAAGAAGGCATAAAAACTTACATTATGCAAGAAAAAGAAGTGGGAGAGGAGCCCAAAATTGAGGATGTTTAAAAGGCCCTTCAAGGTGGCACAACCATAATTATTCAAGAAATAGAGAAGCTATCCAACACCTCCAAAAATCCTCCACAAATACAAGAGAAAAAGATAAAATATGGAAGAAAATGGACCTTATCAAAGAAGATATTGAGATGGCACTGGAGCTTGAGAAGAAGAGGAAGGCTATGAAGGAAGCTGACATGACTCAAGAAGATATTGAGAAAATATAGGTTGAAGAGGAGAAGGTTGAGGAAGAAAAAGGCAAGATAAAGAAGAAGATGAAGAAGGTTTTCATAAGCATGGAACCAACTATTGAGAAATCAAAGAAGCACCACCACCAAGATAATAAATGAAGTTACACAGTATGTGCACCTAAGTAATGAAGGGGTGCCTAAAGAAAAAGAAGGCAATGCTGGTGCCTTGGAAAAGAAAAAAGAGATTGGAGAGGAACCCTAGTAGGAGTTAGAATAAGCCAAAGCTATCACTAAGGGAATACACCTAGATGTTAGCACTAAGAAACCTGAGGAAGAAGAATTAAAAAAAGGGAATTTTTTTGAGGAATAACCCCTCATATAATAATAATAAGATTCCTTAAAGGAAAGAACCAAAGAAAATGGTGGTACCAGTGATGAGAATGAAAAGAAAATAGATTTGGCTATCATTGAGGAAGAAGGCATAGAGTTGAGCATCAAGGAAAAAGTACAGAAGGGGTGGATAAAGGAGGAGTTATACATGTTTGAATTCATACCCCCCCAAATATACAATAGATAGGATGCACAAATACCTTGTATTTACATTTGAAAGATACATGGATAAGCCTCACTTTTAGGCACCTCAAAAGGCCATATTGGGCACAAATGAACCTAAGGAGGGACATGAATCCATCATCATAAACCCCCATACCATGAACCCAATCTAGTTTAGGAATGTGCTTATTTGGATGGCCATTAAAGTTGTGTAAAATAACATCATCAATGATGAAAGATCAAAGAAATGGAAGAAATTTTGTAATGATGCCAAAGATGAAGCATAGGCCATGAAGTTTAAACTATAGAAACTATGTGAGTGTATAGAAATATACAAATGATTCCTTTTGGTTAGCATTGATACATCAAACCTCTCAGAGGTTGATAAAATATGTGTGTTAGTGGACTGGATTCTCCCAAAGATAAAACTAGAGCCAACATAGGAAGAAAAAGAAGAATACCCATTTGATACGCTATAGAAGGAGATATTTTCCAAAAGTGAAGAGGTAGAGGACATCTTCACATAACTTCAAGAAGGCATAGATGTATCCAATGCCATCTTCATGAAATTTTACAACCAAGCATCAGTCATAGACATGCACCTCAAGCAAGAAAAGGAGGAAAATGAGGAGCTGAAGACGACGGTGTATTTTAAAAGTAGGGTGGAGCACATGCAGATATTGGGTAAGATCAATGTTCTAAGTAGATAGATAAAGGAACAATAATAAAACCTAGAAGTAATCTTATATACCTTGGAAACTAAGGCTTGTGAATAAGGAAAAATCATAGATGGAGTAACAATAAAATCCAAGTCAAATATTGAGGCCTTTAAAAAAGAGATGGAGAAGATAGATGTGTTCATTCTTAGTGCCACCTCCATGGAAATATATATCACTATTGAGGAAATTAGGCTCGCTATCAAGGGATTTGAGGACTTTAGCACCAAACTTAAGGAGAGCTTGTTCGAGTTCTATGTGTTTAAAACTCTGGTAGCCTAGTTTGATGATGGACTAATATTTTTTTATGGGGTAATGTTAAGCCCCTAATTAATTAGGTAAGAGATACATTCCATTATGAAAAACATATCAGTGTAAGATAATCACTTCACATGATTGTTATTTTGGTATCTTGGCACCAACTAGAGGAGTCAACACATATCTTACACCACCTGGCAAGTAGTTAACTGGCACCCAGATCTTCAGGGCATCCTTTATGAGTTGTAAAATGTGGTGACTATAATATGAAGGGTTAAAAGTGATGGATTTGGTGGAATGATCATCAACAGCTCAATCTCATCACCTAACATGTACTCTCTACCCTAGAAAATAGATGATCTTATGTGCTATAAAAGCAATTCTAAACTAGTGAAGCAATGACAAAAATTGGATGTAGAAAAGCTTTGAAAAATTGGTTATGGATATAATGTTATGGATGTAATTAGAATAAAATTAGTATGGATGATAATAAATCTCCAATTGTATACACCCAATCTCACATTTGAGCCTCTAGGAGTTTAGTAGCATAAGATAGGTTTTACTCTATTCTTATCACAATGAACTATATACTATGTTTTATATGAGCTTTGATTAATGAAGAAGAATAGTTATAGTAAATATGATGATTCTAATTTGAATGCCTTTAACTTTTATATGCAAATGCATAATGAATGTATTGGTTATAGTGTGGTAATCTCAATAGTAATGTTAAAAATGTTGTTTTCAAACTTTTGATTTATGCCATTAATGGCATCTCTATGAAAACTGATGGAATCAACACACTCTATGAAATAGCCTAAGTATAAGGAGATTCATTCACCCAAGATTTGATACCCTTATTAAGAATCGCTAGCTAAAACATGAACACTTGATCTAAAGCATTCCACTGACCACTTAAAGCTCTTGAATGATGTTAAGCTTATTGAAATAAAGTCTTATGACCTTGAGACTATAGAACCAGCCTATTATAGACTTGCACCCCTCTGACCAGAAATAGTTAGCCAAAATAGGCGTGTGCCTATATACCATTAGGCTTAACCTAGACAAGTCTTTCACCAATGAATCTACAAAAAGCATATGTTAAAATGACTAAGTCATATAAATAAAATCCTATGCCATGGCATAACTATCCCAATGCATGCTACAATTTTTTCTCTATTACAATTCAAGGGAGTGCATAAGGCTTGCACCTTATGTGATTTGATGCTAGTGCATTTGAGTGATAAATGTTGAGTGCTATGGGAATATACTATGTTTATGCTTAGTGGTAATGAGTTTGAGACTAAATTAGACAACTGAATGAGTGCCTGACTTGATGAATTGATGAATTTATCTCTTTTTCTACATGGTATATAGTGAATGGTAGTTTTAGGTGTTGTATGTAGGAGGTTAAGGGTTTTGAACTCGAATCCATGAATGTAGAATCTGTGCATGACATTTTTAGGTGGAAGTTCCATGTAGTAGAATGTGGAGTTATACTAGTTATAACTTTGATAAAAGAAAATGTAGTATGAAATAGAAAAAGGTGATAGGTTGGAGATGATAAATAAGAATTGAGATAACTTGGTGGATGAGCCTTTTTATTATCATATTACATCTTAAAACCAAGTAAGTGTATTCGAGGTTTTGCTTAATGCAATAATGTGTTTATTGGATTTTTACTTACTATTGTCACTCAATTTTTCAATCTTGGAGATTTAGTTAAATCCTTATCCAAATTGATTGGAACATGGGATTACCTCTAATCCTATGGGTTTCCTATAATAGAGGTAAACCTCTATATTAAAGGGTTAGCTCCCTAGATATTTTCATTATAGTTCATCACCTATACTACTTTCTTGCTTGGGATGAAAAGAGATAGAGATAACATGAAATAAAAATATCCTAATGAGGTGATGCACCAATATAATATCCACTAGACTACCATTTACTTGCATTATGAAATATGACTCATAAAACTAGCTTCAACATCTAAGGTTTCTCTAACATAATTATTTCAAACATGAAGGTGATATGTAAAGTACTTCTCAAGGTGAATGAATAAGAGGTATGATTTTAGACACTAGTGATATTTATTACACTTATAGATATAAAAAGATAGTAAATATACTTCATGTGACCTTTTAGAGAGTAGAATACTTGCACAAAACATGAAAGAGTAAAGTGAACACAAGGATAGATGATTATCACTTGTCATTCAACTATACACTACTTAACATAATTAGACAAAAAGTTATGAACTCAAAACCAAATCAAAAATATTTTATTCAAAGGAAAAAAATAGTATTCAAACTAGAAAGGATTCTCCATACCAGATGTTGATTATATAAACTTAGCCAAAAGTTGTTGCTTATATAGAGAATGGTGAAGAGAGAGAGAGGGGTGTAGTAGAGATGAATTGACAAGTGTCCATTATTTAAAACAAGAATTGGAGTTATGAGATAGTATATATATATATACCTCTAATGACATTTATCTTTTATAAATCAGATTTAAACTTCCAAGTGGTGTAGGGGTTACAAATTGGCTTGACACTTTTATTAACTCCTTGAAAACTACCCTTTATTGCATAAAAAGAATGAAAAATGGACCTTAAAAGTATGAATTAATGTTGAAATAGTATTATACCACTCATTTAACTTCTTTCATGCCTTAATTAACTCCTCTAACCTATCATTCCATCATTCATGTGCATAGGTGTCTTGAAACTCCTCATTTCCCATACCTAGTTTGTTTCAAGTGCCCTAAAACTCAAATGCATCTCCTTAATCTCATCCAAAATCCATGAATGGTATTAAAATATGATATTAGGTCTAAAATAAACCATTTTGGTTCTTTTACCAACTCTCAATAACTCATTTTTCTCTTTAAGCCTTCACTAGGCTTAGTTTCCTTACAACCCAAAACATTTGTAAACCTCCTTATGTATGGATTTGTACAGATGATCTTGAAACACTAAGGGAATATTATAGGAACCATTATGTTATTATATATCCATGTCAAATTTCACCTTCATAATTTATGTGGAAGTCTAACTTTTCTACCTTTCTCTCTCTTAAATTAGGCCTCAATTTGGCTTCCTTGCTTAGGGCCTCATTTTCCTGCTCCAAAATTCTACCACACATGTGAAATCATTAAAAATCATGTTAGTAACTTATATAGTCCATCACCAATCTCCATGTCTATTTTTGGGTCCTGATACTCTATAAAATTATGTAAACCAAGAAATGGCCTTACCACCTAATCTCATTTTGAGCATGTTTAAGATTGCCTTGGAAAATGGCCATTGTTTGATGACCTATTTAATATCCTATGAATTTTTTTGGAATTTAATAGTTATTAAAAATCCAAAATGACTCATAAAATGATTGGGAAGTTGTCTCCTTTTCATAACACATGAAAAACATCAAAAACATGCAAAAATAGGGTATTTATGAAAATTCAAATAGGTGATGTCAGAATCAAAGTAAATGTTCAGAACCTCCTTAGAGTAATAAAAATCATACAAGATGTTTTAGGATTAAACTATGTCATCAGATATTCATTAGAGGCCTTTTTCCCATGACTGGTCATTATTAGGGGTTTAGAGAGGTTTAAGACCCGTTTGGGGTCTTAAAAATTATTCATAAAGAACAAATCATTAATTTAAATCCTTCCACTTATAATAAAATCTTTATATAATCTCTCATATATCCTAAAAGTTTATGCCTCCCATGCAATGTGTGAGCTATGGTATGATCATCTGAAGTTTCTCCTTGGGTGGCTTGCTTATTGTTTCTTGAGCATGAGATAGGTCAAGATTAGGTTTTGGGTCTCAAAATTCATTCAAAATAATATGAGAGGCTTATAAACCTCCAAAAAATCTCTCCATAATTATACATTCTTTGTTAATCCTTGTAACCCCTCTATATACTCATGGTGCACTAGTCAGGGTGTTTGGGGTCTATAACTTGTCACCTTCTTAATATCCCTCAAGAGAATTTGAATTGAATCCTAAGATTTTTTTTCCACCTAGAGGTGTATGGAAACCTTTTTCATGTTTTTATGTTGCCTCAAGATCCCCCTATGAGATTTGTAAACTTATTTCAAGCTTTGAGTCTAGAAAGCTTTCTTAGTCTCATAACTTCCATTTGCCAAAGGAGTGGGCCAAGTCTATGACAAAATAGTGAGTAATTATATTATTAGTATGACCTTGAGTTTACCATGGATGCCATTTTTTACTCACAACCACCATATGTATTGAATTTCAAAGCATGGTCATGCCTATAGAGCTCCCAACACTTTAATTTCTTAGTCAATCCTTCTCAAGTTTCATTTCCTCTGGTCTCAAAAATCAATCTAACATATTTATCTACTCTAGGTTGGAACTTAGATTCCCTTACTCCATGTTTTAATTCTCATTTTAGGCTTAAGGTCTGCCTAATTTGA